>OZ030021.1:13202500-13555000 GCA_964023405.1 Apodemus agrarius
TAGTAAGTAAGAGGCTACCAGGGTTACACAGTGAGACCTTGTCTTTTAAAAAGGCACCAGGGATTGGTTAAAATGCTTCAGGAGATAATCCAGCACCCCTACTCACATGGAGGTAGCACTAAATGTATTCAGTGGCTACAAAGAGTGAAGAAGAGTGAGACAGAGAGGGACAGAGACATATTATGTTTGGAAGAAAATGTGGTCTAGGGAGTATGGGAGGAATTGAAGGGGAGGGAATGTAGGGACAGACTTGATCAAAACGCATTACATCTGTGTGTGGATGTTAAACAAAATATTTTTAGAAGCGAGTCTGACAGCTCCTGAAGAATCTCAACTGAGACCATCTCTGATCTACATGCATACACAAATAAACAGAAGAAAAACACATACACAAATGTATACACAAACACAAATGAAACATGAAAGCCTGGGAACTATCATTCAACTCTTATAGATATTGCATCATGATCGGTTACAATATGCAAAGCTATGCAAAGCTTTGCAATTGCCTGGTTGTTGTCTATATGTTAACAATTTGCTTTATTATGGAATAATAATATATAAGCCTTCTTCACATCTCCGATTAAACACTGTTGGTACTTTGTTTCCAACCCAATTCCCAGGTAAAAGAAAGCTCAACTCAATTAACAAAACAAGCTATAAGCCTAGATTGGGCAGATCTCCCACTACACTACTCTATTTCCATCTTAATTATCCCATACAACTTGCGGTTTCCCCAGGACTCGAGGTTCTATCTCTCTCTGCTGCCTCTCCATTGATGTCTCCTAGCTCCTCCCTTTCCTGTTTTCCCCCCTTCACTCTTCCCCTAGACTCTCAGCTCCTCCCCCTTCCTCCTGCCCAATCATTGGCTCAAGCCTTTATTTGAAAAGTTAAGGTGGGGGAGAAGGTTCACAAGGCAACTCCTCATCTACAGCCCCTCTGAGGAGTGGAATTAGCATCAAAATACAAGCCCAGGGCTATCCACAACAAAACACTATTGAGGAAATTACATATGATGCTGGGGGTTGGGGGGACTGGGACTGGGGAACGGACCTGTTTTTCAAGGTCGTTGTTATAAGCTTTATTTATGACACCACGGAGGATACCTACACAGACCTTGCACACAGCAGGTGCTCTACTACTGAAGAACACTCTTAGTCCCACAATACTTGGTCTCCAACACACTTGGGTACTTTCTGGGATCCTATGATGTTTCTTCTTCGATTGTTGCACATTGCAGTATCTTGGGAATATCAGTGAGAAATCTGAGCTGCGAATCACTGAAGATGATGAAGCCCTGGGTGCTATCTCTTCATTCCATGTATGTGCATTGCTTCTATTTGATGTGTAGTTTTAACAAGACTGTTAAATAGATAAATAAGTGGATGCAAATAAATAATAGAAAACCGAGTAGTAGATGAGCATCCTTAACTCAAATGTGAACATAAATAATGGGATCTCAGTAGATGAAAAATAGAAACAAATTCGCAGGGTTCTGCAGGGCAAGAGTGAATGGTTTATTATGCAAGTAATTAGTTTAAAAGGAGAGGGATGAGTGGATGAGAAATACAAGCATCCATGCACTACACTTAAATGTTCCCAAGATTTGTGAAACATATTATTTATTGATTACAGGTTCTTAGAAAGCCCCCAGAAGGAAAAATATGAAAAAAATAATCCTCGTGTGCACATCATGAGGAAACTGGTAAAAATCAAGACTTGAAAAAAATCTTGACAGAAACTAGTTAAACGGATTAAATTACTTCCTTTTAAAATTCAATTCTATTTATTTTATGTATTTATTCCACATCCTGCTCACTGCCCTGTCCCAGTCACCCTCTCCCACAATCCCTTTCCCATTCCCCTATCCCCCTCTCTTCCAATCAGGTGTGGACCCCCCTCAGATATCTCCCCCATCCTGGCACCCCAAGTCTCCATAAAGCTAGGCACCTCTTCTCCCATTGAGACCAGCTAGAAGATCATATCCCACATACAGGCAACAGCCCCTGGGATAGCACCCTCCCCCTCCCCCTCCCCCGGTTCCAGTTGTTCAGGACCTACATGAAGATCAAGCAGCACCTGTGTCACATGGGAGCTGAGAGGCCCGTGAAATTTCTTTCGCATTCGTGGTTTGACTCTGACAACCCCAAGGGTCTAGGTAACTTGACTCTATTGGTCCCTCTGTTAAGTTCCCATCCTCTCAGGGGGCCACAATCCTTCCTCCTAGTGTTCCACAAGAGTCCCCAAAATCCAACCACTCTTTGGTTGTGGGCATCTTATCACAGTCAGCTGCTGGGTGGAGCCTCCCAGAAGACAACATACATCTGTATCCTTCAGGAGTCTGGTGGAGGTGGGGGACAGGAAGCAGGAGAATGAATGTCCCCCTGGGATGTCAGGCTGCTCAGGGCTTGATCTGGCCCAGAGGGCTCTAAATTACTTGTTTTGCACAGAAATATCAGAGGACAGACAATAGAATGGTTCATTCAATGTGATTAAACAAAGAAAATATGACAGCAAGAATGGAGGCACAGCCCCGCCCTGTTGCACACAGAAGCCTGAGATGTTTCTTTATCATTATTATTATTATTATTATTATTATTATTATTATTTTCTATAGAGATGTTTCTTTAATCTTTTAGAAATCTAAGCTCAGGTTAAACTAAATATTTGGTTTTGAGACAAAGGATTTCAGCATAAGCTAGTATGAGATAGAATTAGAGTCTATTAAAAGACATTTTAATATATATTTTAATCATAAGGGCTACTCAGAAAACAGTATAATGCACTAAAGTCTGAGTATGTATAAATGTAAAATGAGAAATTACATATAAACTTTAAATTATCATACTTAGCTTTAATGCTGTCTAGGAATACAAATTTTAAAATGGAAACCTTCAATAGATTAATAATTAATAGAAAAATTGCTCTCCTACTGAAAGCAATATCATGTCCAAACTATACATTTTATTTAATTATGAAAGTAAGCACTCTGTGTTGATGGAACTATAGATTCTGTACAATGTGTAAGTGCTGGGTAAAAATGGTACAGTCCAGATGTCTCACAGGCATGAAATGTCTCCATTATTACCAGAAGATTTTAGATAGTGTCCATTCATGAGTTTTTCCAGAGGGTGAATATTATGGGCTAGAGAATACACTTGAAATTATGACAGAAGAAAAGAAGTAATTATTTGGAATGTGTTATCTGATTCATATACTGAATATATGCCTTAAGCTAGTTATTCTTCAAATACACTGTTTCCTTTCATGTAAACTATAAACCATGTTTAATGCTGTCTTTTCTCTAAATATTTGAGACCAAAATACAAGCCATAGAACTTGGAATGTTGTTGCTGTTGAGTTGAAAAAAATATAAGAAGAAGAAATAGCTCCTAGTTTAAACCTATAGCATTTAACCTATTACTGATTAAATAACACCTTTATACATACATAGCTGTGCCATCTAAATTTCATTTATTTTTATTGAAAAAAACATTTTCATAGAATATATTCTGATCATGCTTTTCCCTCCCCTAATTCCTTTCCTCCCCAACTCACAAACAAAAAAAGTCCAAGATAGACACACAAACCCCCAAATCCCACAAAATGGACGACAAAATATACAAGCAAAACATCCATATGACAAAAAAATGCACAAAGTAATATGAAACAAAAAATGGTCACAAAATATCAGTTCTTGTTGACTTCTGAGTATGGACCTACCCTGAAAATAGGTCTTTGTACGTCATTCAATGATTCCCCCTCTGCTCGGTGCCAAAGGTATATTTTCACCTCATAGGATTACACTTTGAATCATCTCAAAAGAAGTCCCCTGGAATCTCTACCATAATAAGATGAAATATGTGTATATTATGTACATATTTATTCCTTACTTTTGAAGAGCATAATTAGGTTATCACAATTTTAGCTTGATTTCTTTTCATTCCATAGCTTTCCATAAAATTTAGGACTTCTCAGAATAAAATAAATTGCCTGGAATTTACAGCAAGAATTTTCTATCAAATTAGAAAGTGTTCTAGTTGATATAGCTGCTGCCGTTTGGGCTGTTGTCTACATGATATTTTAAAAGTCAGTGGTTGGGCAGGATAAAAGACATCTGTAACCCCAGCATTCAAGAAGCGGAGGTTTGGGGCTTGAGGCTGCATCCCTGACTACATGGCAAGTTCAAGGCCAGTCCAGACTATCTGACACTGTCTTAGATCCCCAGCTCTTTCCTCTCAAGAATGAATCACATCAATAGAAAGAAACAAGGCATTTTCACACGTAAAATTGTTTTGAGTTTTCTTTTTTGTGGCTATCTCTTAGATGTTTCTAAATTGATTAGGTTTTATTTATATATGAACACCAAAACATCTGACATCTCCCTAGAATACATATGTAATAACTGAATTGATTTGTTTGCAATAAGAGCACAGTCTTTTCTTTGTCTTTAACAATTTGGACGAATTCACTACATTGATCAAATTTATCTGATATTGATTTTCCTGATTTACCTAATATTATCTACGCTTATATGTACTGAGAAATTTTATATCCCTCGGCACACTTGGCATGCAATTCAACACAGAAGCAATTAAAAATAAGGATGAAATGGTTTTCGCGGCAGCATAGACACTTTCCGGATACTTTCCAAGCACTTTCTGAAGATTGGTATTCAACGGTAGGGTTTTCCTCTATATATCCTCATTGTGATTGTGCATTAACGTTTCATCTTAAAACATTTGTGTTCTGTTTATGGACCATTGAGGAAATAAATGCTCCCTGGAATATGAAAATACTGGCATAATGCCACCAAGAGATGGGAGCCACTATAATATGTATTTAATAAATTGCTCTTTTCAGGTACAACTATAGATACTTAAAATGGCAACGTTTTTCATTATAACACTAGGAAATAAAAATACATGACCACACACACGCCTGTATTTAAGCTTTATTCTCCCCCTGGCCACCTACGCCCCAGTCCCAGGAGAATACTGGAGAGACAAATACTAAACTTTCTAAAGGTGTTAGCTGGGAAGACCAGTGAAGGACAGACCCTGACCGAGCAGGTTACCAGACACCAACAACAACTGAACAGCGAGGTGTTGCTCATGGATAGAAATCTTTATTAGTTAAGTACCTAGTGAGGAAAAACAGGTCCAGAGCCCTGTCCTCTCTCCTCAGATTTCATTTTATATGGTTTCTGTTGACTGAAGTCAGCCATAACTCTATAATTCCAGAAACCAACAGTTCACAAAGTTTAAACTATATATCATGCAAAGTAGCTTAGCAAACACTGAACCCACCTCATTCTATCTTACCTGGACTGGGAGACACTCAGCTGTGTCAATCCTGTGTGCACTGCACACTTGTCAATCACATGGTAGACCTCTTGGGTTCTTAATTAGTTCAGGAGGCATTTTTCTTTCATCTTCAAATAATGTGTATTTTATTTCATAATGACCCCAAACTATAAGAACAGTTGACTACTAACTCAGATAGGCCAAAAAGAAGTCCTAAAATATTTCTTTAAGTGAAAAGGAGAAAGTTGGTTATGTTTGATATGTACAGGAATGAAAGGATAGAGCATATCAGGTTCAGTACACTTGAGTTTCAAATATTGATTAGGGGTCTTGGGAGGTGACCTCAAGAATAATAAGGGAACACTCTGCTGCCTTAGAACCAGTTGCCAAGCAGCTGACTGGACCGCACCTCATTGCAGAGTTTCTCAGGCAAATGTGTAAATATATATGTATTTAATATATATGTGTATAAATGTAACTTTATATACATATGCATACATTTTGAAATGTCACATAAAGAAACGGTGGGGATAGCCTTGCTGCTATTAACATGACATTCAAATGTGCTCCACAATTCTGAGTGCTTAAGGCATGATTCGCACACTTCAGTGGTGGGTCAGAATATGATGCCCTAAGTCTGATGGATTCCACAATGGAGGTATCTTCATCAGGGAGAGAACAGCTGAAGGTTGCCGAACATTTTGGGGAGTCAGAAAGAAATCAGAGCATCTGTCAGAAGAGGCTGAGCAGTTTTTACAACACAGTAGGACAATGTCCTTCTTCAGAAATATGGTAGGAGCCATGGTGGCCTCCAAACATCGTATCTCACACTCGTGGACACAAGTCCTTTAAATTTAGTAAGCCACAGTCCAGTTGATTCATTTCCTTGGTTTGTGTTGGGCTATTAGTACCCTTTTCACCCTTGAGTTCTAACCAGTAGCTTGGGAGAACAGATTCTGTTAGTAATCTGCATTCATGCAGCCCAAGGATTCCGGACTCATAAAGCAGTCGGGTCTTAGTAATCCTTCGGAATTCATCTTCATGTCATGTGAGTCTGAAATACCCCCAAAATGATTAATTCTGTATGCCTACAAGTTTACAAGTTATGAACAGGTCATAGATAAAAATTGCCATCATATATGGTCTAAAACACACCTACTATGCAACAGCACATGCTAAAGAAGTAGGCATATCCATCAAGCTATGCTTGGACATACAGTGAAAAAGCAACTCTCATAATAACTGTAGCCTGTTTTCCAAAAAATGAATATATGTGTATATATATATATATATATATATATATATATATATATACACATATATGAGTTTATTGTCCCTGGTCAATATAACCAGAAATAATGTTATTCCTAGACATCATTCATAGTCACATTAACCATGTCTCAGAAGTTACAGAACTTGCCGCTCGTCAGAGGACCCACGTTCAGTTCCCAGCACTCATACTTTGCAGCTCACAACCACTGTGGCCTCCTTGGGTATCCACATACATGTGCTATGTGCCATGCACACACAGAAACACACGTATGCACGCAAATAAAAATAAATCTCAACGATATTTTCTCCATTAAAAATCTCCATTGCGCATATAGAGAAAAGAGAATTACCATATTCCTTATAAGTCAAGCCCACAGGGATGATGTCTACTTCCACTTACTTCAAGTCTCAGGAAAGACTTTAAATTTGCAAGCTTACATCTTTATCACCCACTTCCAGGTATTCTGTGCTTTGTGGGTCTCTATTTTTCTTCTTCTTCTTCTTTTTCTCCTCCTCCTCCTCCTCCTCCTCCTCCTCCTCCTCCTCCTCCTCCTCCTTCTTCTTCTTCTTCTTCTTCTTCTTCTTTTGGTTTTTTCAAGACAGGGTTTCTCTGTGTAGTTCGGGCTGTCCTGGAACTCACTTTGTAGACCAGGCTGGCCTCGAACTCAGAAATCCACCTGCCTTGGCTTCCATTATTACTTTTCCTATCACACCTCATTAGTAGAGAGGCCCGTTCATTTCTTCTAGTGTATTGTCTACCTCCACTTGACTTTTTAGCAGTTAAACTCATGCAGGGAGGTCTCTTCCTGGGTAGCCTTGCCATCAAATTCCCTTGAGATTATAAAGCAACCAAAAGTGATGATTTGAGAACAGTAAGAAATTCTGCAAAGTCCTGAATTTACTTTCCATAAAATTCAGCAAAATTTAGGAAGTATTTATTTTCACACGGAACTTGTTCTTCTGTTGTTTTAATTTTTTTGAGATCAGAACATGATCATACCTTTCCCTACACCTCTGCTTGCTCTCTTTAAATCCATGCCCTCTCCTTTCTTTAATCTTTGTTAGATGCAAATATTTACATACCTATATATCCCTAAATATGGCCGTCGGAGTCTGTGTAGTGTTACTCGTACCAATGTTTTCAGAGCTGACCATTTCGTACTGGATAACCAGTTGCTGTGCTCTTGCTGGTGAAGACTAACACACTCTTTGTTTGTGTAACTCAGATCCCTCTTTCCTATCTTAGACTGACCCCTCTTCTATTACCCTCACAAAGCCACTCTCTCACACACTAGTTTTCTTCTCTTTGGATCATCAGAAGTTCAATTTGCTGCTAAATTTTTGTATCTACACCTGAATAGAAATAATAAAAATGTGCTTTTCCTGAGAACTTTCACAATGACAAAACTTTGTGTTTGTGTGAGCCTGATTCGTAGACTGAGGACTATCAAGGTGAAAGGTGTTCTCTTGGCCGTTTAGAACCCGCTCTTAGCTGACAAACATGGGACAGAGAAGAAGGGCAGGATTCGAACAGGAAACAGACATCATCAAGTGAAAGGAGAAACTGTGTTCCGTGCTATTTTGTGATGAATCATAATACCCAAAATAATGTAGCTTGTCACCTCCTGTCAGAATATACAGAATATACATTGCAATATGAGCTGGTGGGGAATAGTTTCCATGTACTGCAAGTCTTCGTTTACCTCGAGCATAATACAGCTCTCCATATATGCCAGGCATTAAAAGGGTTCGAATGAAGTACAATTCTGAAATTGGTGACTACCCCAAATGCAATGACTAAAATTGCTTGAAATTGCTATCCAGGTAATTTAAAAATGCAAATGAGTATGGAAGCACACATACAAAAGAAATCGAATTAAATATAAATATAAAACTGGAGATATATGCAAACACACAAAGAGGATTATATGCAAACATACCTACAGTAAAATGAATTTCCAACTTCAGTTGATCAAAAATAAAAAAATTACATTTTCATTATTTTCAGTAACCTATCTTCTAGGAATTGATTAAGATGAATAAGAAACATCTGGGTAGGTGTGTAATTAATATTTATGGTGAGATATTGACTTGTGTGTGCTTATGTTATCTTACCTATGCCTTCCTGTCTCGGAAGTGTCAATAGTATTTGCCTTCTCAGCCACCTCCTCAGCAAAGATGCTCTGTAAATAAATGAGGTAATGCTTGGGAAATCTTCGCAGCTTCGGATAGAAAAGCCACTGCACACATATAAGATATGCTGGTTATTCCATATTCAAGCCTGTCGTGTCCTTGCCTCTATATTAAATGGAAATTACATTGTTTGAATCCTTGGGTTTGGATCAAAATCTGGGTCAATATAAAAGGATCATTCTATTTAATTTTAATAGGGACGCTGTTTCAAAACCTTGCACGTGAGGGTAGAAAATTGTAGGAAATAAACAAAGCACATAAATCAAGCTTTGAAGGAGAAAAATCTTCATCTGGAAAGATTCTCTCTCTCTCTCTCTCTCTCTCTCTCTCTCTCTCTCTCTCTCAATGAGTATAAACACTGTATTTCCCAGGAGAAATATTTGGGTCCAGAGAAGAAGCTGTGTGAGTGTGTGCACGCGCGGGGGTGTGCACGCGGGTGTGTGTGTGTGTGTGTGTGTGTTCTGTGCTGTGCGTGCGCGTCCGTGGAGAGGGGCGGGGGAGGCGGATGAGGAGGATGAGATCATAGCTTCAGGATCCTCAGGAAACCCTGGTACAGGCAGCAGCCAGCCTCCGCTGTGCCCACATGACCCACAACTCTGGCAGCGGACCCGGCACTTCCAACATTACTAAATAATCCGAGAGCGGGTCCCACTCCGGGCCCACACCTCCCTGCAGACGATGGACACCTTCTAAGAGTTTGGCGAGTGGGTGACCCAGGCGCTGGTCCATTGCAAGGTGTGTGTGCACGTTGACTGCTCCCTTGACGGCTCCGGGTGGGGGGGGGGGGAAGAGCTCGGGGCTTTAGGGGGTCGGGGTGCAGAGGCTAGGACCGGGCGCTGGGACTCGCCTGTGGCGCTGTCCCTTGCCACCCAGAGCCTCGGAGCCCCGGAGGCGCCAGGACGCGTGGCCGCCTCTGCGCAGGGACCGGGGCGCCCTAGCAAGGGCAGGCGCCGGGGCAAAGTCTGGAACCGCGGCGGAGGGGAAGGGCTGCGCCCCGGCGCCCACTCCCGGGGTTCCCACCTGTGCGCCCGCGCGCCCGGCGTGTGCGGGGTGGGGGGACCCGGACTGCGGCGGCGCCTCCCAGGACGGCGGGGCGGCGCCTCTGGCCGGCGGGGCGGAGGCGGCTGCGGCGGGATGCGCGTGGCAGGTGGATTTCCCCCCCGCGCCGCAGCCCACCCGAAGCCGGGGCTGCCCACGGCTCCCCGCGCCCGCTGCGCGGGATGAGCTGTTCTGTCGGGCTCTGCCCTCAGGGTCGCCGTCCGTCCTGGCTTGGAACGCGGGGAGAGGCGGCGTGGTGGCGTGGCCAGCCCCCTGCCGCCGGGGATAGCACTGAGGCTGGGGAAGTCTAGCGGAGAGTGGGGGAGGCCGGGGTTGACCGGGAAACCCGCGAGCTGGTCTCTCCCGCGGCGGGCGGCGTGGGGCGGGCTTTGCAGTGCGGCGCGGGGCCGCGCGGAGCGCTCAGCTCGAGTGGGCAGTGGGGACTGCGGGGTCTCCCCGCCTGCCTCCAGCCTGCCTAGCCTGTTGCCCACTTTGGAGTTCTAGGCTGGACAGAGGGCAGCTGGGAGATTCATTGCTACCCAAAGTAGGAGGTAGAGAGGACTCTGTCCAGTACCCAAAGCCAGAGAAGACTGGCAGAGGCATGCTGGGACTGGATGCAGAGCTATCATTAGGGCTTGACCTCATAATTTTGCTCTTGGATGGCCTTGAGACTCGGTGGCTTTGGGAAGATAATGATGGAACTTGGGGCCACGGGGGAATGGGGAGATAGGGTAGGACATGTACTAGCAATAGTACATGCCCCAGTGGGGTCCGTTCTTGCTCCACAACAGCTTTTGAGTTGAGTTTTTACATCACAGCCTTCCTTTTACCTCTCGTCACTACTGATGTTTACTGTGGTTTCAGGTCATTTTTACATAAATATCTATACTGTTGCAGTATACGTGGTTGTTATTACTGATACTGATGTTTACTGTGGTTTCAGGTCATTTTTACATAAATATCTATACTTTTGCAGTATACGTGGTTGTTATTACTATTTTTATCTTATACTCCGCTTATTTCAATGTCTCACATAAATAGTTTGGTGTTGTTTAGTTTACTACTTTTCTTAGTTCTTCCACTGGAGTGAGATACAGGCTGTATCACAGCAGCCTCCCACCTAAAGGATATCCAGGCAACATAGCTTCCCCAGGGTTATATCATTATTACCAGTCAGAGCCCTTGGGAGCTTTTGGGAGATGCTCAGTGACCAACCGCCTCCTGAAAATGAACCCCTTCGTTGGCTACATTAGAGATAACTAATTCTCTTTTGTAATTTTTATTGCCATGATTACAGGAAATAGCCATTGGATAGCTTCCTTTTGACACAGTCCACCAAGTTTCACAGAATTATTATAGACCAAGGCAGGATGTAACAACAAGGTTAGAATTCAGTAGTTGACAGTTCATTGTCACTGACACAATTATAATCAAGTAGGTGGCTTAAACTATGTGTTTGCTTACAATTAAGGGTAAGCCTCCTGAGCTTTTAGTCTATTTGTTTAAAAAAAATTGATTTTCTATAATTGATTTTCTCGTTCAGGTTTCTTCTTCAGAATACCATTTTCATTTTGCAGAATTTTTAATAAGTTTCATTATCTTTAATGTAATCAATCTGACAGGGCACAGGGCAGCCCAGCAAAAGGCTTATGCAATTCTCTTTCAACTGCCACTGATAAAAGGGCAGACTGTATTCTGAGGGTATTTATGTACATCCTGGCTTTTAACTAGCTGTCTGTACTGTCTACACAATTATGTAGAAATGAAGACTGAAACTAAGTTTTCTTATTAGTTCTAAATCGACAAGCTTTTGAACATATCCACTTACTTGTAACGAATCATGATGAGACGGAAGGTCTCTGTGGGCTCAACCCAGCTCATGCGTTCAGAGACTCACCCATCTGAGTTCTCCTATGAGCTTATCATGGAGTTTTTATAAGATGCACTTTTGGGGACAGATGTCTCTCGTAAGTCTTCATCTGTTATTTTTGAAGTAAGTTTAATTGCTTCTGCACATAAAAAGTTTCTAACTTACTTTGACATTCATGGGTTGCCTTTCATTCTTGCCTTTCTCCTGAATTAAATTCAGTTAGCACAATTTTAAACTCACACTTTTGAAATTTCGAGTAAAGGAGTCCAAAAATCCAACTGCATCACATGGTCATGAAAACAAGATCTGTAGACATGGGATGAAACCCAGCTCTCCAGTGGTTAGCGCTGCCGTGCCCGCATTATATCTACAAGTTTACCTGTGAGCACCAGAACCCAAAACTGTGGTCACAGCATTGCAATCTAGGAACAAAAATGTTATCATGTTGAACTTGAATTTTTCCTTGTCATTTTTTAAACAATTCTTTTGTTTTCATTTTATTGAAAATATTTTTTTCTCACATAAAATATCCCAATTGTGGTTTCTCCTCCCTCTCCTCCGCCCACTCTCTCCCACCCCCCTTTCCTTTCAGATCTACCCCCTTTCTCATTAGAAAACAACAGGCTCCTAAGGGGTAACAGTAAAATATAATAAGGTAAAAGAAAAAATTAATACATCAGAATGGGACAAAGCAAGCAAACAGAAAGAAAAGAGATCAAGAAAAGAGACAAGAAACAGATGCAAATGCAGAGACACTTTGTTATTTGCACACTAGGAATCCCATAAAAACATTTAAATAGAAGCATACACACACACACACACACACACACACACACACACACACACACAAAGAACCTATAAGGTTAAAAAAAAAAAGAGGGAAAGGTATCTTGCGGGAGATATGGGAAATAAAATAAAATCAAATAAACAAATAGATGAATTAAATATAAATGAAAATTGTTTTTAAGTCCTGACATGATATTTTGATATATTCAAAATCCTTATATAAAATGCTGATTGTTTTGAAGCCAGAAGCCCCCTGTGCATTTCAGTGTCTTTATAACTGATTCAAAAATGTTCCACTTTTTTTGCTTCTGATCCTTATTTTAGAGATGACATTCTCTTGGTACTTTTATCTAATGTTGGGGTTCTGACCTGGCTTCCCATTCATTGTCCCACCCCTCTGGTTTGGGAAGACTTTTGTATAGTCCCTGGTGGGGAGCAGAGTGCTCCCTGAGCCTGGCGCTGGGTAAGGAACAGAGAGTGAGCACTGAGCACTGGGAGGACCAGGCTGGTGTGGGAGCACTAGCCCATTAGAGGAGCAGCTTTAAGGTCATTAGAAAAAAAATGATCTTGTTTAATAAATGATGCTCTTCTAATGAAATGTTTACTGAATGACAATGTGTGCTAAGGCATTTCTGGGTAGATCCTAGAAGTCAAAATAGGACCCAGGAATAAATGAGAAGTGGCAATATTTGTAGAGAAGTGGTGTGCCAAGTGTCGATCAGGTTTTCTTCCGCAGCGTTTGCAGGGCAGCTTCCTGAATCAGTTTCTGAGTCAGAGACAGGAGTCTCTCTTTGGTAGTCATTTAGCTTTCCCGTCATTGTGCCCCGTGGACATGGTGGGCATTGAGGAACTCCCATCACTTCAAAGCGCATGGAGGAATTGCTACCCTTATTTGGTTATTACCCCATTCCCAAAAATCTATGTAGATTTAATAAACAGCATTTATTTCCTTTCTTCGAAGAAACGATTGCCTTCAAACTAAATGGTGCTTTTATTTTTTGGTTGTGGTTAAGGTCACAAAATGTCTCAGATAGAATTTTAATTGATTCATCACTAGTTTCCTAAGATTTGCTGAAATGTCCAAGGGCAGCATAGAGGTTTCAGAAAGAGAGAGAGAGAGAGAGAGAGAGAGAGAGGAGAGAGAGAGAGAGAGAGAGAGAGAGAGAGAGAGATGAATATTATCCTGTGTATAAGTTAATTAGTGTTCACTTCACAAAATAACCATATAGTGCCTGCATTTATTGTATTATCTATCCTCTGTTATCAAAGAAGGAAAGCCTGAAGCCTAAGAACAATATTCATAACCACAGTCAAATGAGTTTTACATTTTAATATTGAAGTTGCAGAGTCCATTTCCATCACTGTTGGGAAACACGAATCCTCCGAATTTGTTCCTTTATTTCCTCTAATAAAATCTGACAGCAAGAAAATGATGATTTTTATGTCAACACATTTTGCCATATTTTAGTAGTTAGATATATACATACAAAAGTGTATAAACATATACAAAAGTATATAAATTAATTCCTGAGCAAGAAGGGGTGAGTGACAGAGAGCGAGGAATTTCCAAGTTCATATCATGTGTATGTTTATATTTAAAATGTGAGCACTTGAGTGGTGGTTACACTGATGTTTGCAATGTTACGAGAATGACACTCAGCATTTTGAATACTTGGGACACGTTTATAATAGCTAGAGCCTCTATGACTAGTGATGAACTCGGATTTCCCAATCACTCGTACCCCAATGTCTGTCTAGACTGAGTACCTCAAAGAGACTAGGTGTAAAAATTCCATTGAATTTTCTAGATATGATGAAAATGACCTTGCCAAATTTTACATTGTGATCTTTACACATAAATCTTAATCGTTGTGGTAAAAAAGTAGATAAAATTTTACATTCTCGTGTTAACCTAATTCCATGGAGCATGTCATGAAGAGAAATAATAGTTGGATTAGCATGGTAATGCAATCAACAGTCTTTGCTTAGCATCAAATCATAAACATTAGTGAATGTTGCTGCACAGCTAATATGATTAATATCAAGCGTTAGTGCACACATGGTGCACACATGCAGTGTTTGTGTCTCTTCTTTGAAGTTCTTGGAAATGCTCAAGGCAGCAGCCATATTTTCTATGACTTATGTATCCCTTGGATGTATGTGATGTATTATCTCTTTGTGTGCTCTGCTTATATAAAGCCTGGCATCATAGAGTAATTATGGTTCTTATTTATTTAAAATAAATAGATTTACCATAAGTAATTTATTCACTGTAAGTAAAAATATACAAAGCTCATGTTTTCATTTGAGTTGTTTTTTAGTATGTATGTCTTAGAGTAAACAATGCTATGGATAACACTGATGAATAATACATTAAAGAGAATCTACAGTTTAATGCTATAGTGCAGTGTCCTTCTATAGTGTTTTGTGTTTCTACTATGAGGAATTAGTACAGTTATGCTGTGGTAATAAACACAAATCTCAGTGATTGAAAATGGTGACAAATGCTTTTTTTCTTGCTAATACTGTAAATTTGTAACAGTCAATGGGAGATTCTATTCTGCATCTTCCTCATTCAAGTATAAAAACATATAAATTTCATATATCATATTTTATCATGGCACAAGAGACTATGTCTACCAGTCGTCATAATCTTTCACCAGAAAGTGGTACTCAACAGTTCCTATATTTCATTGGCTAAGAAAAGTCATGTGACCATATCAAAATCTCTCCCCCTTGCCAAAAAAGGACAATTCTATCATATCCTTGTTAAAACAAAACAAAACTTGGGTGGATACCTTTAATGGGTATCAGATAAAATCAGTAAGTTTCCTTCATCTAATGTTCTTTATTATTTAATGTAAGAGTAGAATTATTACTATCTCTGTATTAAAATGTGATAACTAGCGTGTTTCTTACATAAAACCTTCAGTGGAGAAGTTGAAGGATAGAGCAATTGTGAAGTGAAAGCTTCCATTGTTCTCCAGCAGGAGACTTTTTAGTTACAGAAAGATGATAAGTGTTTTATTTTGGGTGAATACTCAGATGACCTATCTGGCAGCCCTTACAGGCCAAGAACAATACAAAGATTGTACAAAGTACTCAACTGTTGAGTTGGATATACTCAACTTCTTTGATTATACCAACATGATAAAGAAACCAAAACAGTTATATGTATATGGAGCTACTTCATAACATGGACAAAATAGCTGTGCTTACCATGTATTAGTTATAAAAATGAATGCATGAAAAGCCCCAGGACATACTGTGGCCATACTCTTTATTAAAAGATGTAATGTGCATAGTCAGAATGTAACCAATTCACATTTTAGAAGAAGCTGTTTGGAGTAAGATAATTAGCCCTTGTGTAAGAGTGCAGTAGGGAGTGATAAAAAGTAACCCATTGCTCCATTACCTATCTCCCCCATCTTTCAACATCTTGCAACAACTTGCAAAACCATAACCCTGTATTACAGCCGGATTCTGACACTGATGAAATGACAGGCAGATTTCATCACCAGGGGGTCAACTCCTGCTGGGCTTTCATAGCCTTAAGAACTTTCCTCCAGGTCTCCTCCTTTCTTAGTTCCTCAAAGTGAATAACTTAGTTTCTACTTCTGCAATTTTGCCATTTCAGGAATGGAATGTACGTGGGGTTGCAGCATATGTGACTTCAGGGTCTGCTTGTACACGGCATATATTTCTCCGGAGATCTGCCTGTGTAGACGAGAATGTCTCAGAAAAACCAACCTAAATTTTATGGATAATTAGCATTTTGTGGCATGCCTGGTGGCATAATTTGTTTAGGCATTCAAATATCAAAAATACAGATTTTTCTTGGTTTTTGACTACTACAATAAAAACTACTATGACTATCCATACACGTATTTTGTCTGAATTTTATCTCTTTTGGAGATAAAATACCAGAAATTGCTTGTATATTTTTATTTGAAACTGTAAAACTTTTCAAACAGTATAAAAATAACTTATTCTGTTAACAATAATGCATGATGGACTGACTGTGAAACTTTACCAAAATTTATTGTTATTATAACTAGTTTAGCCATTCTGTTAGGTAGGTAGTAGTGTCTTGCTGCAGTTTTCATTGGCATTTTCTTAACAGCTAATGAAATTGATGATTTTTTATATCTCAAAATTATATAAATAGATTCTACTTTATTTTCAAGTTTCTTCAGATTCTTTACTTTCTTTGTTTTTACGTGCAAATTTCAGAATTATTTTTCTATATTGGAAAAAAAACCTGTCAATCTCCAGGTGATACTTTATAAAGAGCTATTATTGTCAATGTATAGCTGCTGGAGATGGAGTTATTCTTTATAAAGATGTGGCCATTGATAGGTTAACTGTGCTTCAGTACAAGGCCACACCCTTATACACACACTGATTGGACTTTGTGGATTACACAGGGAAAGTCCATAAAGTTTCGAAGCTGACATGTCAACCAAAACATGGAAGTGGAAACTGGGGGTTGGTGTCACACTGCCCTGCATACATGTATGAAATTCTCAAAAATAAAGACAAAGACTATAATAAACTAAAAAATGAAGCAGAAGACAATCCTATTTACTAATCAAGTGTTCCTCTTTATGTGAAGAACACATTCCATTTCTTCATTTTCTTTTCAGATTTTCATCATTGATTTCCTGTTGTTATTATTAAAAACTTCCACATGCATTTCTTCCCATCAAAGTGAAGATCAATACTGGCCTGCAGTCTACACTGTAGGGTGCTGTCATTAGTACTGGTATCAGGAGAACAATAGCTTCATAAATTAATTGGGGTGCTCTTCCTTCTCTTAATTGTTATTTATTGCTAAAATACTTAGTCCCATTCTCCATTGGAGCCATTTGAGCAAGAGGGGGGGTGTTCTTCTGTCAGAATTTAATTATGAAATAAATCATTTTAATATAATACTTATGTGGTGCTTAATAATGATGGCCAACTTGATAGGATCTAGAATCACTGAAGGAACAACTTGTATATATTTGTGAAGGATTGTCCAGATTATGTTTCCTGAGATGACAGGATCTGCCTTCAGTGTGTGAGGTGCAATTCCATGGGCTGACACAGTCAGCCATGTATAAGCATCACTATCTCTCCACTCCTGGACGGTAGGTATAATGTGGCCAGCTGTCTTGAGCTCTTGACACAATGACTCCACGGTCATGGTGGACTCCGTCCTCAAACTGTGAGCCAGTACAAACCCTTCACATCCTCCCTCACATCGCTTCTTAGTGCGGATTCGATGGCAGCTGTGAGGAAATGGAACTTATATCATTCTTCTAGGGCTATCCTGAGAAAATTCTCTAGACTAAGTGGCTTAATTGCCGTAAAGCTCTTCATGCCAGGTGGTGGTGGTGGTGGTGATGCACTTCTTCAATCCCAGCACGTGAGAGGGAAGCGCAGGTGGATCCTCTGATCAAGGACAGCCTGGTGTGTGCCAGAGCAAGTTCCAGGATAGCCTGAGCCAACACAAAGCCTGTGTTAAAAACAAACAAAAAAAAAGGGAAAGGAGGGAGGGAAAAGACAAGAAAAAGGAAAAAGAAAAGAGGAAAGGAGAGGCAAAAAGTGAGAGGAAGAATGAAAAGGAGAGAGGGCAGAGAGAGAAAGAGAAAGAGGCAGCAGCATAGTAGTTCAGCAGGGGGCTGACATTCCAAGATCAAGCTGTCTGTACACTTTACTTGTTGGTCTTGAGGTCTCTCTTCTCTCTCCTCTCTCCTCTCTCCTCTCTCCTCTCTCCTCTCTCCTCTCCCCTTCTCTCCCCTCTCTCCTCTCTCCTCTCTCCTCTCTCCCCTCTCCCCTTCTCTCCCCTCTCCCCTCTCCCCTTCTCTCCCCTCTCCCCTCTCCCCTCTCCCCTCTCCCCTCTCCCCTCACCCCTCTCCCCTCTCCCCTCTCCCCTCTCCCCTCTCCCCTCTCCCCTCTCCCCTCTCTCTCTCTCTCTCTCTCTCTCTCTCTCTCTCTCTCTCTCTCTCTCTCTCCCCCATGAATGGCTGACTGATTGGCAGGTGGGTGTTTTTCCTTGCTGTCTCCTCACAGGGCACACCAGCAGCCCCGGGGTTCTCTTCATAAACTTCCTATTCCCATAGGGACACATGGTGGCACATTACATTAGGATTCTCCCTAACAACTCAATTTTAACTCAGCCACCTCTTCAAAGGACCTACCCCTTGGTCCTGTCACATTGTGAAATGCTCAGAGATAAGGCTCCGTGGTGTAGACGGAGTCAGATGCTCAACAAGGCAGTCCTATATTCACACTGCAGTTCCAGTGTCCCTCACTCTGTGCCACCTGTGGAGATTTGAAACGCTGAGGAATCGGTCCACTTTATTTCACATAAGACAGATGCCTTTTAATATTCTCTGGAAATCAGCAGAGTCTCAAGCGATATCCTTTGTCTCACTCCAAATGCCGTTCATTTGTCTCCTGCCTACTTCCAGCCTTGTGAGAGTTTCTTCCAATTTTATTTACGTTGTAGAAGAGCTTGCTGCTTCATTTACCTTTCCCTGCTGCCTTTCGACGGGGTTTGTTTCACTGATTTCTGCTCTTATAATATTTTTCCGTGTTTCTTTCACTGAGTTTATATTTGCTCGTATTTTATAGTTCTGGTAAGAAAACACAAATTATTACTTTAAAATCTCTCTACTGTTCTCAATTACATGCACTCAGCGCTATGAATTTCTTGTTATTTCCTCTTTGGAATATGTGTCTCTGTATTCCTGGTGTTTACTGATTTTCTGTTAATTGTCCTGGTTTGTGTTTCTGATTTATTTACTACGGTCAGAGAAAACACTTTGTATGATTTCCATTCTTCTAACTTGGTTGATACTTATATTTTATGTTATTTAAATTAATTTTTAACTAGTACTCCTGGGTATGAGGCCTGCCCTGGAATGTTATCAGTATACTAGGGTCATACATTAAAGAAAACTGACATCCCCTGTCCCAGCAGCAACCAAATGTCACTGGCTCATAATTTGTATCTGTTTAAGTTGTCGCAGACTATATAAGCTCTTTATAGACAAATATGATAGGATCATATTTTTACTAATCTAATTTTTAAATTTTTTATTGTACCATTCATATTTTATGTCTGAACATGTGGCACATTTTTGGTGTATGTTTTATGTTTACAAAGAATATGCTGATATAGGTGATCTCTTGACACATATTAAATTATATTAGTTGATTGTATTGTAATATTTCTATTGAATTTCTATTAATGGTCTTTTTTGAGGTTTTTCTTTTGTTGTTGTTGTTGTTGTTGTTGTTGTTGTTTTTCGAGACAGGGTTTCCCTGTGTAGCTCTGGCTGTCCTGGAACTCACTCTGTAGACCAGGCTGGCCTCGAACTCAGAAATCCGCCTGCCTCTGCCTCCCAAGTGCTGGGATTAAAGGCATGCGCCACCACCGCCCAGCTCTGTTAATGGTCTTACTGGTGAAAATGCACAGTTTACCATTATTTCTCCTTTAACTTCTATCAGTTTGGATTTTTATATTTTATAACTGTTATTTGATCATACACCCTTCGGATTGCTAACTTTCCTGATGTATTGACACTTTACTCATTGCATAATATTTTGTTGTATCTTGTAATTTTGCTTTCTTGGATCTTATTGTATTGCTCTTTTTCTGGCCTCACACTTTGTATCTGTTTAAGTTGTTGCAGACTATTTAAGCTCTTCATAAATAAATATGGTTGTGCCATATATTTTATTTTCATTCATGTAAATTTTTTAGGGGCTGTGTGCCATTCATATTTACTGTGAACACTCATCCATCTGTTGTTAATTCTACTGTTTTAGATTCTGTTTGTTCTTTCTTTTTTTTTCCTCTGGTAACTATTTTACCATCTTACTAGTTACTGAGACATTTTTACAATTTCATTTTTCTTTGTGTACAGGATTCAAAATATACAGCTTTTATAATCAGTTTTAGCAATTGTGCCAAGCGTTACATCATGTTAATAGACTATTTCAATGTCTATTGCTATGATTTTTAAGTTTGGGTGAAGTATAGCCGTCTCATACCCCTCTTTATCATAGCTCATTTATAGTTAACTATTTCCTTTGTACGTATCTAGCACATCAGAGAGTGTCACAGTTTATGCTTTGACTGTAAAATATCATTTAGAGAGTTCAAGAAGACAGTAAAAATTCCATCTGATTTAGCCATATTTTTGCTTGCTATGTTCTTTTAATTATCATTGATGTTCTAAGATTCCTTATTCCTTGCTTCTGTTTGTTGGTTGGTTGGTTGGTTGGTTGTTGTTGTTGTTAGTTGCTTACTGTGTGTGCTATATATGTGTGTGGTCAAGTGTCTGTACAGGCCAGAATCTGACCTGTCTTCCCGGATTCCTGGATGGTTCTCTACCTTATCGCCCTATCTCCTTGTCTTTGGAGGCAGAATCTCTGACGAACAGTGATCACCAGTGAGCACGAAGGATCCCACTGCCCCCTAAACTATCCCAGTGCCAGCACGCTTACAGACACACATGACCATGCCCTGATTTTTATAGAGCTGTTGTGGAGCTGAATTGGAGTATCTAAGTCTTTACTATTACGTCAATCTTCCCTTCACTTTGGCGTATTTTCTTCAGCAGTTCTTTTGTTGTTTTTCTTTTTTATTTAGCAGAAGATTTACTGTATTCCTAATGTTGAATACAGAGTTACAGATCAGCCATTTTTATTTTTCTCTTCCTCCCCTACAAATATTCAAATACTATATTTCTTGCTTTTATAAGTCAGGGCCTCATTTTTCATGAATGGTTGTTACATGCATGTAAGTATATTCATACATATTTATAAATATAACCTGCCCAATCTGTATACTACCACTTGTGTATATGTTTTCAGGGTCGACAGTTTGGCCATGTACTTTCCTAAGGAAGAATATTTCTCCCACATTCAGCATTTATTAGGTACTTGCAGTTCTTCCCATGGGTCTGAGGCCTCTTAGTGATCCCTGTCAATGTTGGCGGGTCTGCTGCTCCTCTTTAGATCATGTTTGAGCAATCATGTGAGTGAGACTTCACATGTATAGCTTCTGAGGTTAGTAGGAGGCACAGTCTCACAGCAAACTTGCGGACCTCCTAGGCCTTCCAGTCTTTCCACCCCAATCTTCTCCGTGTTCCTTGAGCCTTAAGTAAGTGCCCTAGTGTTTTAGAACTGTATTCATTGAGCCTGGGCTCCACAGCTCTGCATCTTGATAGGTTACAGTTTTCTGCTATAATGTCTATATGTGGCAAAGAGAAATTTTCTTGATGAGGGGTAAGGAGTTGTACTGGTTGGTTTTGTGTGTCAACTTGACACAGGCTGGAGTTATCACAGAGAACGGAGCTTCAGTTGGGGAAGTGCCTCCATGAGATCCAGCTGTGAGGCATTTTCTCAATTAGTGATCAAGGAGGGAGGGCCCCTTGTGGGTGGTGCCATCTCTGGTCTGGTATTCTTGGGTTCTATAAGAGAGCAGGCTGAGCAAGCCAGGGGGAAGCAAGCCAGTAAGAAACATCCCTCCATGGCCTCTGCATCAGCTCCTGCTTCCTGACCTGCCTGAGTTCCAGTCCTGACTTCCTTTGGTGATGAACAGCAGTGTGGAAGTGTAAGCTCAATAAACCCTTCTCTCCCCAACTTGTTTCTTGGTCATGATGTTTGTGCAGGAATAGAAACCCTGACTAAGACAGGACTATAATAACCTGTATAGAAGGATAAATATTTTGAATGTATTTAGGGATTGTGTTGTTTTAGTAAAGTGGTGGTTGTAGGCTCTTCTCCAAAAATCCAGGACTTTGCTAGTCCCGGTTTGTTAGATAGGGTTCCACTACCAGGAATGGTTTCCTTCTTGCTGAGAGAATTGTAAGTCCAATTAGTTACCCCTAAGGGATGTGTGCCCCTATTCCACCCTACAGATACTGTGCCAAAAGCACCCTTAAAAGCAAGTCAAAACTCCTAGTGACAAAATCAAACTCTGCTTAAAAAAAAAAAAAAAAAACTTGTTTTCTTGTCTGGCTTGGAGAAATTTTTCCTACATAGTATTCAAAGTTAATTTTTTTACAACACTTAAAATGTGTTCCTCCTTTTTCCTGGAAGCCTTTTGATGATGAATCCATGCCATCTTGTTGGTTTTCTCCTGTAGGAAAACTATCATTACTCCCTTACTTAATGGGAGACTTTCCACCCCATTGTTGTAGATTTTACTCTGATGTGCTACGGAAAGTATTTTTTCACTTTGGGTGTGATATCCTGAGTCTGTTGCTTAAATCTTAATGCCGAATGGTTGAGAAGCACCTAAAGAAGTGTTCAATATCCTTAGTCATCAGGGGAAGTGCAAATCCAAACAACCTTGAGATTCCACCTCACACCAGTCAGAAGATCAAAAACTCGGGTGAGAGCAGATGCTGGCAAGGATGTGGAGAAAGAGGAACATTCCTCCACTTTTGGGATTGTAAGCTGGTAAAACCACTCTGGAAATCAGTTTGGTGGTTCCTCAGAAAATTGGACATAGTACTACCTGAGGATCCACCTATATATACCGCTCCTGGGCATATACGCAGAAGATGTTCCAACATGTAATGAGGGTACATGCTCCACTATGTTCATAACAGCCTTATTTATAATATCCAGAAGCTAGAAACAACCCAGATGTCCCTCAATAGAGGAATGGATACAGAAAATGCGGTACATTTACACAATGGAGTACTACTCAGCTATTAAAAATAATCAATTCATGAAATTCTTTGGCAAATGGATGGAACTAGAAAGTATCATCCTGAGTGAGATTACCCAATCACAGAAGAACACATATGCTATGCACTCAGTGATAAGTGTGTATTAGCCGAGAAGCTCAGAATACCCGAGATACAATTCACAGACCACATGAAACTCAAGAAGAAGGAAAACCAAAGTGTGGATACTTCTGTCCTTCTCATAAAGGGGATCAAAATACCCATGGGAGGACAAACAGAGACAAAGTGTGGAACAGAGACTGAAGGAAAGGCTATCCAGAGACTGTCCCACCTTGGGATCAATCCCATATACAGTTACCAAACCCAGACACTATTGTGGACACCAACAAGTGCTTGCTGACAGGAGCCTGATATAGCTGTCTCCTGAGAGGCTCTGCCAGTGCCTGACAAATACAGAGATGGATGCTCTCAGTGAACCATTGGACTGAGCACAAGGTCCCCAATGAGGGAGCTAGAGAAAGGGGCCAAGGAGCTGAAGGGGTTGCAGCCCCATAGGAGGAGCAACAATATGAACCAACCAGTACTCCCAGAGCTCCCAGGGACTAAACCACCAACCAAAGAGTATACATGGAGGGATCCATGGCTCCAGCTGCATATGTAGCAGAGGATGGCCTTGTTGGACATCAATGAGAGGAGAGGCCCTTGGTCCTGTGAAGGCTAGTTATCCCAGTGTAGAGGAATGCCAGGACAGGGAAGCAGGAGTGGGTGGGTTGGTGAGCAGGGAGAGGGGGCATGGGATAGGGGGTTTTCAGAGGGGAAAAGAGGAAAGGGGATAACATTTGAAACGTAAATAAAGAAAATATCTAATTAAAAAGCAAAAAAAATCTTAAGTTTTATGCATTTTCTCAAATTTGGGAAGTCTTCGGCCATCAATTTTTAATCAGTTTTTCCATATGATGCTTTTTTTTCCCCTTCCGTGTCACTGAGGCATGAGTTTTAGATCTGTTGTCATAGTCCCACAGGGTGCAATTCTCTTCTGCCTAGGGTAGCAGATGGTTACACACTCGTGCCTAACCAGAGAGTTATTCTGTTTGGGCCAAGCCAGAAATCAGACTCATCGGCTAAAGTCAGGCTGTTGGCAGGACTTCTTCTCTCTGTGGTCTTTAGGGTGTAGCCTGCTCCCTGCCCTGACCCTGAGGGTCACCTGCATTCTTTAACTTACACTCACTCACTTGAATCCCTTCAATCTGCATCTGTGGTCTCCACAGCATCCTTTCCGTTTCCACAGCCAAACTTTCTCCGGGGTTTCCTTCTTTTAAGGCCCCTATGTTTAAAGTAGCAGAGGTCCCCATGAGTAACCCAAGTCATTCTCCTTGAACAAGATCTGTAACCTATCTATAAAATTCCTTTAGCCATAAGAGACAATATTACGAGTTCCTCGGGTTTATAATCTACTGAAAATCTCGGGACTGTCATCTGTCCCACTCCCATTTCCTTACTTTGCTTTTCTCAATCTGAATCCTCCCTATTATTCAAATGTAGTAATCGCCATGTTTCTATTACCCAGCTTCAAAGTTATTTCCCGTCGCTTTCCTATTGCTATCGGCCAATCCACTTAATTCTATACTGTTGTAGGTTTTTTTTTCTTTCTAAATTTATTCTCTGTTCTTTCTTATATTTTTTTCTTATCTGCTTTTTCATTTTTTTTAAATTTGTAATAAACACAGTTGTGATTGTTAGCATTAACTGTCAACTTGACACAGTCTACAATGACCTGGCGGGAGTTACAAGAGACTGTTTATATTGCTTTGCTCTATGGACAGTTCTGTGTGGAATTTTACTTTATTAATTAAGTTAAGAGATAAGGAAAGACCCTGCCCAATGGGAGTGCACCTTCCTTAGGCAGGGAGTGTTGAACTATTTAAGAATGGAGAAATTGAGCAGAACCACAGACAAGAGAAAATGTCTGTTTGGTTGCTATCTTTTGATGTATGAAGCAACAGGAAATTTCAAGAAATTCACTACTTCAATTCCTGGACCTTCAGGTTCTCCAGCTAGCTCTCCCTCTCCTCTCCAACTTTCAGATCACTGTATGTGTATTTCATGAATAGTATCCCATGGTTTTGAGTTGTACATAGTAAGAACAAGAAAAAGTTTATTACATCACTGTAGACATGAAATCTATGCATTTATGCACATGTAAACCACATTCTACATGACTGGGAGGGTGAATCTTAAATGTTGTAGTTGCTCTAGTCCCAGGTAACCAAAACTTTATAGATCCCTGGCCTAAGGTAAGTAAATATTTAAATGCTAGTGTTAGGAGGGTCGCAGAGCAGGCCACCATTCTAATGTGCAAAGACCACAAGGAAATACTCCTACCACCCCCAGCCCCACTCTAAGTCAGTGAGTTCTCCTTCCTTGAGCAGCTATACTTGCACAGTGTAGTAAGTAAGCCTGGCGATCTCCACCACCATGGTAGCCTTTCCTGAATCACACTAGAAGCGTGCTGTCCTAGGTTGCATTGTATTCTCACTTAGTACTCTCCATTCCTTGAAACATCATCTACCTGGGTGTGGGGGAAAATGATTTTGAGTTTAAAAGAAGGCAGTGATTGGAAATCCATGCTCAAACTTAGAGGACCACCTATCCACAAGCATCCTTATTCATTTTCTTTGATATAAAATTACACATTGAATAGATAGTCAGATAGACAGACAGATAGATGATAGGTAGACATAGACATAGACATAGACATAGACATAGACATAGACATAGATGAGATAGATATGGATAGATGTATTTTTTCCAACTTGTTGGACCACTCCTTGTTAAACTAAATACAAACTATAGGGCAAAAAATACTGTCTTCTGGAATCCAGTAGGCTGACCAGTGACCACTTACTATAGGATTACAAAGACAATGATGTTGTTGAATTCTCCCCAGAGACAATGTGGCTGACATTGCAGCTAGCCCTAGAAACACTAGTCTCAAAGTCTGCTCTGCAGAACAGCAGCATCAGGACAGAGGGGGACTCTGAGAACGCACATTCTGAGAGACTGTCCCTGAGGAGAGAGCCTAGGGTCTGCTGTGTGGCCAGCCCTCTACGCAGCCCTCATGTCAGGGAAGTCTACTGTACTGGAGGTAACTCTAACAACCATTGTAGACTCCACTCTCCACTCATGAAGTTTGGAGAAATTTTATCCATTAAATATAACATTATATGCTTTAGTAATTAATGATTTTTTTTTGAGGAACTAAAGTAAAGACAATTAGAATGTTATCAGGCCAAAACTATCTTTCTGGTTAAATACATAGTAATTATTTCCTACTCTCAAATCACATTTTTCCAATGCTTAATTTTTGCAATTGACATCAGAAATAATCATCTGTGCCTACATTTCTGCTTCTGATCCCCAAAGTTTCCATGTCTATGCTTATTGCAGCTGCTTTGTGTTTTCTAGAGCTGACACTGGTAGTGAAGGTCTTTGGAGGTGAGGGTGGTGGTGTCTTTGCATCTTACAAAGATGATGCTTTTGGGGAGGCCTTGTCATGGTTTATTGTTAGCGACAGATGCAGATGCAGATGACTGAGCTCATCACTGTCAGAGCCACGTCAGTTCTGCCAGGGGGGGATTTTCTGTCTAAGGAACACACGGGCGGTGTTCCCTAGGGTCATATGAGATTAAAGGAAATCTTGGCCAAATGACTGTCCTAAAGAAAGAGAGCTTTTATAATTGGGGAGTAGTGCCAAAATCTAGAACAGGGGAAGATAAGATTGCCAAAAAGTCAAAGGTTACAATCTTTAAGGAATAATGTGAGAATAAAAAAAATAGAAATATGTGTAAAGTTTAAAGGCAGGCACTGCCTCCTGCCACTTGAAGATATTTAATTTTATTTTATTTTAGGACATGCTACATAATTTTACACTGTTAAGTAGCAAATAGCTAAATCTAAAAGATAAAACATATATTTGCTTGATACCTAGTCCCATAACTATTGTTTTAGCTTTTGGATTAGGGAATAACAGTTTACTGGGCATAATTTTAGGCTTAACTTTTTGATTTTTATGAATCATTTACTTTTAAGTTTCAGTATTGTCTTTTAACAAAAAGCATTTCTTTGGTTTTTGAGATTATAATATGATTACACCATTTCCCTCTGCCTTTCCCCCCTCTAGCCCCTCCCATACTTGTCTCTGATCCTTTTCAAATCCATTGCTTACATTCCCAAGTATATGAATGTAACTGCTTGGTCTATCTAATGTGAGTTGCGTGTATGTTTTTGGACTTGAGCATTTGGTATTGGATAACCAATCGGCGTAGTCTTCCCTAGAGAAGAATATTTCTCCCCTCTTAGCATTCCTTAGAACAGTTCTTTGTGTGGGGATGAGACCTAATGATCTTTTCCTCTCTCCATGTTAGTACGTCTGTTGGTGTAGTCTGTGTTCTGATCATAGTGGTCAGTGAGACATTACAGAGACAACTTCTGATGTTACTAGGAGATGAATTCTCACGGCAAACTTACCAACCATCTGGCTCTTACTATCTTTCTGCCCCCTCTTCGGCAGTGTTCGCTGAACAACAGGAATGTCAGTGATTTTCAGCTTGTAGGTCACAACCCCTTTGGGGATGAAGACTACACTTATTTGTGGATATAATGGAAAATAGATAAAATGTAGTTGGGAATTATGCTGGTCTAGTAAAATGGCTGCCATAGATTCTCCTTCAAGATCCATGATTTCACTAGCCTTGGCAGTGGGCTAGCTTTCTTATGCTGGGCATGGTTTCCTCTTTTGTTGAGAGGTCATATGTCCCATTAGAGAGATGTTGGTTCCCAGCAGCATGTGTGCATATATGTGACTTACAGGCATCCTAACTGTGGTACTGCTGGCTAGCTCTCTATTTTGGAAGGTTGCGTGATGCCTTCTGGTATCATGGAAGTTAGTTCTCATGGAGGGAGCATTCAGGTCAGAACCAGCTCAGGAGTCTGCAGGCCTACATCTCAAGTATGTGTATCTGCAGGACTTGCCTTCCACCTCTGAAAAACAGCCACCTAATAGCAATAGTCTGTAACGTTTAGAAGATTGTTGGATAACCCTGATCAACCCCTTAAATGAGAGCTTCTCGTGCCTGGTGTTGGGGCTTTTGTTAAATTATCTTTGGCCTTGGAGGGATTATTGTCATTCCAAATGAGAAAATCTCATTTAAACTATGTATGTGTATTGGTACACAAACTGGCATGTATTACAGGACTTTAAAGGTGTAGTTTGTTTCCTAATGACTTGCCTGGCATTTTTACTGCTATTTTACCTTCTTTTCCCCTTCTGTCTTTGTTTCCCTTCCTAACCCTAATTAGAGTCCCTCTTTTCTTCCTACTGTTTCCCTTCCCAACCTTAATTAGACTCCCTCTTTTCTTCCTACTTCCCTCTCCTTTTTGAAGCTGTCTTGTAATTAAGTCAAAGGAACAGCTTGTAACCGACTTACCTGCCTTTCAATGAATGTGAGACACATTTTTAGATGAAAAAACACTACTGTCTTCTTCTTTCACTATTTCCTACCACCAGTTGCATTTTGGATTCACTCCTTCTGGTATGTGTGTGAGTGTATGTATGTGTGTGTATGTATGAGTGTGGGTATGTGTGTGTGCAGTACATAGACATTCTATCTGATTATATGGTTCCCATTTACTCATTCTGCTTGGCTGTTTAAATGTTTAGCTTTCTAGAGCATTTTGGAATTAGACTTACCAACCCTCATTATGTTGTATCTGTTCAATGTGTGGGCAGGCCCATCCTTTTATTTAGAGCAATGAGTATTTTCTTACAAACAGAGCATTGGTTCTAAAATAAAGGCTCCAGCTCTAGTGAGATGTATAAAATGTCTTCTTTCTTAAAGTAACCATTTGCTGGGCAGTTTTTAACTGTGACAGGTATAACACATTCCTGACACTTAGTCAAGGCTTAAAAATAGGGAGAGTGGAAAAAATCAGATCCTATGTCATCATTATAAAGTTCAAGAAAAAAGGATCCAGAAAGACGAAACTTGATCATGATATGTGTGTGTATGTGTGTGTGTGCATTTGTGTAGTCATATGATGGTAGGTGCCCCTGCACATATATGCACATGTCTGTGTAGTCCAAATGACTACATTGAGTGCCATTACTCAAGAGTTATCCAACTTACTTTGTGAAGTTGCTGGTCTAGACTCAACCAAATAGACTACATGGACTAGGCAGAGATGCTCCTGACTCTGCCTCCCTCGTGCTGTGATTATATGTGCATGCAACAACTCTGTTTCTTCACATGAGCTCCAAGGAATGAACTGAAGTCCTCATGCTTACCCAGAAAGCACTTTACACAGTCTTTTCTTAGTAAATCCAGATTACCTACCGCAGTGTTAACTCTTATTTATAAACAATAAATGTGTTTTCTTTCTAGCATGACAATAAGTTCCACCTCTTCCCTTTAACAAAAAAAAAAACCCACTGTGAAAATAATATTTACTATTATAATGTTTTCTAATACTTCTGCTTTTAGAGTTTAGCATGTGGTCAGATTGACTTTGAGGAGTTTTTCTAGCCATGTACTATATTTTCAAAACAAAAGAACATTGCAAAGATTGGGGCTATTTTTTCAATGTCAGTGTAATGCTCATACCTTCTCAGTGTTGTGCATTTACTGACTTGTTTGTGCCTTTGCTGTGGTTGTTCGGGCTGCATTTTCATAGTAAATGTTTTGTAATGCTCCACATTAAACTCAGACATTAGATTGCAACTTTGCTCTGTGCTCTTAAAGCCGAGTCCTTGTCAAGAAAACAACAGAAGTGACTAAAGTAAGACTAAAGGAAAGGGTGTCTTTCTTACAACCATTTTGCTGTGAAAATAATTTTTTAAACAGTAACATAAAGCTGGTCACAGTGCTGCCTGTATGTACTACTGAGAAAAAGATTGCAGCCTGGAATACACAGAGAGACACAGGAATACATAGAGAGTCCTTACAGAGAACAATGAAATTATACAAACTGAAGCATAAAGGATTAAAAAAAACAGTCCTGTATTTCACATGAGAGGTGTGTGTTTTGAGGCTCTGGCTATTGGTTACAGTTGAAGACAGTGACAGCCATCAATGCTTCATTCTCTTTAATTGTGTTTGGCTGTGTGGGAGCCAATGATGATTATCTAGGCCAGCTGTCCTCCTTTCTCTTATCAATTTATCTGTCTGCTCCATTCAGTCCATGTTTCTGTTCCTATAAGATAATCTCTGAAGTTGAGTAACTTTGTAAAGAAAGTACTTCTGTTTGACTTACACTTCTTGAAGTGCAAGGGCAAGCTGCCAGGTTCTGCTACCTCCAGCCAGGACCTTTTGATGGATTGCATGACGGTGGCAGGGAGGTGGCAGAAGGACATATGGCGGAAAGGGACTCCAGATGAGGTAGGCTAGCAATGACCCCCCTCTAAGCTCTGCCTCTTAAAAGACTTCACCAATTGTTAATATCAACTCCTACCTGAGGAATTTTTGGCAGTAGAGAGCACAGAAGAGAGGGAGAATTTGTGTAGGCAGTGATAATTGGACTCAGTAGGTTACTGGAAAATAATGAAGACATGGAGTTTGGAGAGAGATGTGATGAGGGTGACCAAGCAGTGTGGAAAGAGAGAACAGGAGATGAATATAATCAACATAAATGTGTATAATGTTCTAAAGCAATACATTGTAAAACCATAAAGTAGGTAAAGGTGTGTAAACCTCACCTTTCACCCATCTGTCTTGATCAGAACTTCCCTTTCTGACCTTAGGACTTGAGGGCTAACACTGATGATGGGAAGCAATCCTGGTCTCTGTAGATCTTAGTCCCGTGATTTGTATTTAAATAGACTATATGATTCAAATAAGTATTTGATCAAATGTAACAAATCACAAATGAATGGTGGAAGTACAGAGGCAAGAATGAAGGTTGTTGCTTTCATTGAATTCATGAAAACCCAAGAATGGATCATTTATAAAGCAAGACAACAAGCCTTGCTCCCAAGGGTAACATCACATCACCAAATTCATGAAGACTGAGTAGAGATGATATTGCTTGATTGTGCAGTTAGAATGGTTATTGCTAGAAAGACTGGCATGGGTGAAACATTCTTGTACTATAGGATGACAAACTAGTACCTTGCACAAGGCATCTCCATGAACCTGACACTAGAATAATGGAAATCAGCTAAATACAAATAATGATCATACATACATTGAAGACTTCATATGTGCCTAGGACTGTCCTAAATATTTCGCTATATTACCAGCTCAGTTAGTCCCTTCCAGGAGTTCTTTGGAGTAGTATAGTTGCTCTGATTTACAGGTGAGAAAATGGTAGCTTTGTCAACTTCCTCAATATGATAAGCCGCCATGTGGCAGAGCTGAAATCCTAGGCTCGGTGACTACATCACTAGTGAGAGAAGAGGACACTTCTGGATAACCAGGAACTAGCCAATTAGCACGGAGTATGAGGGCATCTAAGTGAGAAAGAAAAAAACAATGTGCAAATTGCTGTTCCTATGGACAGGATGATTTCAAGTCACAAGAGGTGAGAATAACAAGTCCCTGGGAGGAGAGAGTATGAGATGCTATGATCAGAACCTGGTGGCTTAAAACCTAAGATTCAATTTAACCAGAGATATCTGCATAATCAAGTTATACTCCCAATATTCTAAATTCATTTTAGGCATAGTTGTGTGTATCTGCAATCCCAGCACACAGGGCCTGGAGACCGAAGCATGAGCAGTTGAAGGTCTTACTTCAATACACACTGTGTTTTACTCAAAGAGCTACATGAAAGTCTGTCTCCACAACCCAAACTGTTGGTTGATCAGTTGTTGTTAATAAATTAAAAAAAGTCACAAAGCTCAGTTAAAATAACTTAACTATGAGGAAAGAATGAGAGGCATATACAAATATAATAGTTACGTGTCTATGTGTCAATTTTCTAGATGTCTATAATCCTTGAGGACACTTTGTCTCTAAAACTTTCAGTAAACGAGCCCATCTCAGACATAGTTCTTGTTATTTTAAGGGATTTCTATGAAGCATACAATTCTAGCCTATCTCTGTTCTAAATCTCTACATCCCATGAGTGCTTAATACCCATTTTGAGTTTTGTTCCAGAAACATAAGACTAACTTGAATAATGCTGCTGAATATTATCCTGGGTTTCTTCACTCGCACAGTATCACCAGGCCAAGGCTAGGCAGTCAATAAACTGTCCTGATTTAGGGAACTTGAGCTGAGTTATAGGACAGAGAAATACCAGATTTCCCGGTCTATGACTCCCTCCACTATCTCAGGGCTTTTTATTTTTGTTTTCTGAAAAACCAGAGAGCACCTATTAAAATGCTTCCTTGACACTTTACACTGTGAGAAATAGGGTTATTTCCAAGTGTAAAGATTTATCCCTAAATGCTGGAAAACACTAATAAATCATATTTATGACATAGTATTTTCCCTAGTTGGAAAATGCCTGTCTGAATTTTAGATAGTATTGATATGTAACACTTACTCTTTTAGGCAGGTGTATCAAAGGGACTTTGCATCTGTGAGCAAATGTCTACACGATTCAGCCCCTAACCTCCAGCATACACGAGGGCTCGGTCAGTAGTGCTGACACTAGCAGTCGGAAGATATAACTCCGATGTGTTGTCCTAGCAACTCATGGTTTAAGATCGAACTTAGGAAGAATGACCCTAATTCCACAGGGATGTTGCTGTTTACACGTTCTTTTGAGAATCTCTGACCAGCTAAGAGTAGAAAGCTTTGGGATGCAACATATGACATGCACATCTTTCAGAAATGAATCCAGGGGCTAGAGAGATGACTCCTCAGCAAGCCTGACAACTGGAGTCTGTAGCATTGGAGCCCGTAGCACCTGCCTGTAATCATGGGACTCCTACAGGACAGTGCTCCTGCAGCCCCACAAGCTAACTGGCCTAGAGACAATGGCAAAGCAACTAGAGACACCCAGCCCCAAAGCAAGAAGTCGATTAACTCATTCAAAAAGGGTATCCTCAGCCTCCACATGCACACAGTGATGCAGGGGTTCACAATCCCCTCATACATACATACATACATACATACATACATACACAGACAGACAGACAGACAGAGACAGAGAGGAGAGACAGAGGAGGAAAAGAAGAGAGGGGGAGGAAAGAAGAGGGGAAGGGAGAGGAGAGGAGAGAAAAAACAATTTGAAACAATCCTTGTCAACACTAGAAAAGACTCCTAACAATGTTTAAATACCCGGTGTTTACATCTGGCCAGGTATGATTTGCATATTTGTAGAAAAATCATGTATCACTCTGCTATCACGAAAGGTAATCCCCATGTTAGGACATTTCACAAAGCAGCGTGGACAAACAACACACCACCTAAGAGTGACCACGGTGTCACAATCGTTATGACAGTGAATGAGCCTTACGTGTACAACTCAGTGGGAAACTACAGTGGGTGCTTGAGATGAACAGTAAATGTAAAGTCGACACTGGTGGGGATTGCCTCGCATTTCCACAAATCTGGCTTTTAGGACTCATTTTGTTGTCCGTGTGTCTACGTGTAAAAACTGCCAAGGCATGCCTTTGCTGGGGTTTGTTTCTGTCAATCTCCATGCCCTCGGCCTCTGAAACTGCTGGTGGAGATGACTGCAAATCCATAAGACAGACAAAGTTTAGTATATATTCAATACTGAACTCCTGCAGCACTAAGGACTTTGTTTTTTTACATAGTGATAATACAAAAAAAGGAAATGCAGCAGGCCCCAGATGTAAAAGTAATATTTTATTGATAGCATCATTTTTCTTAGCCATGCTTGGGATGTTACTCTAGCCTTGCCAGATGCTGAGCTGACAGTGGAATGATTTACTCAAAGTTCTCATTAGCGAATCCGTCGGTTGCAAGGTAATATCCCACCTGCCTGCAGAACCCATTATGAGACTGGGAGAGGGATGAAGCCTCCATTCCTCAGCATTGACATGAAGTCTGGGCCACACTCAGCTTGAGGAAGACGCCATCCTTTTCTCCCCAGGAGCTAAGGCTCAGCTTAGAAGATGCAAATGCAAGGAAGTAATTAAGGCTGGAGAGATGTCCAGAGAACAAAGTGCTCCCTGCACAAGCATGAAGGCCAGAGTTCAGATGCCCAGCACCACGTAAAAGCCTGATGGATATGTCAGCCCACCTATAAATCCCATACTCAGGAGGCAGAGATGGGGGTCCCCAGGGCAAGCTGGCCTGCTAGACCAGTAAAGTCAACAAGTGCTGAGTGTACTGAAGTGCATAGCTTCAGTATATAACACGGGGTATTATCCTAGCCTCAGTATATAACACAGGGTATTATCCTAGCCTCAGTATATAACACGGTGTATTATCCTAGCCTCAGTATATAACACGGGGTATTACCCTAGCCTCAGTATATAACACGGGGTATTATCCTAGCCTCAGTATATAACACGGGGTATTATCCTAGCCTCAGTATATAACACGGGGTATTATCCTAGCTTCAGTATATAACACGGGGTATTATCCTAGCCTCAGTATATAACACGGGGTATTACCCAGAAAGACACCAACAGCAGACTCTAGCCTCCACACACCTGTGTGAATTCACACTGACTGACACGAACAGGCACACACATCGCACAAATCAACAGCGGTAAACAAGAGCTTTTAGCTCTTCAGGGCTTCTTTGTGTGGCTGTATCTGAAGTTGTGACTGACATAATATAGCTTAGCCATCTCCATAACTGTTAAAGGCATCAGCAGAGCAGCCAGTGTTCAATATATGCAGAATTTTTTCATGTCAAGACAGACGTGTATTTCTACAATATTCTTAAATATCTTTCGGGATTACGCATATTTAAAACTTTTTTTTTTCTCATTGTTGGTTAGTTCTTTGAGAACTTTGTGCTGTGTTTATGGGTAGTTGTAAGATGTCGCATCAAGGCACTGTACTTTGGACCAGCACACCAATGGTTAGTTACATCTTAATAAAACTAGAACAAAATCACAGCCGGAGAAGCACAAAAATACACTGAGCTTCTCAGATTGTAATTGATGCATATGTACTGGTGGGGTTTTGTGTGCATTTTTTTTTCTTTTTTTTATTTAAATTTTTATTTTCTATATTCTATGTTTACATTCCAAAGGCTTTCCCCTTTCCCAGTTCCCCACCACCACATGTCCCATAATTCCTCTCCCCCCCAACTATTCCCCGATCATCACATGATCATCTCTACAACTCCTCTGCCACGAGCTCACTGGGCTGTCCTTTCAGAGCTGCTGCGTCTCCCTCTCCTTCTCCATTCCTCTGCTCATTGACTAACTCACTGGTCTACGATTTTGCCAATTTAAAGTATTATGTAAATGTAATTAACTACTAATTTAAAACCTTTTGAGATATTTTCAGTTTAGCATATTTCCTTTTGATACATCGGAATCTCCAGGTATCTATGGTCCTTTCTTTGTATTGTGTAGAGGAATGCCAGAACAGGGAAGTGGGAGTAGGTAGGTAAGGGAGCAGGGGGATTGGATGGTGGGGTTTGGAGGGGGAAAAGAGGAAATGGGATAACATTTGAACTGTAAATAAAGAAAATATGTAATAAAAAAGAAAAACAAAAATCAAAAAAAGAAATTGTGAACTATTTACCAAAAGTTTCTCTCTTTCTCTCTCTGTCTCTCTCTGTCTCTCTGTCTCTCTCTCCTCTCTCTCTTTCTGTCTCTGTGTCTCTCTCACACACACATATGTGTGTGGGGGTATGGGTATGGGTATGGGTATGGGTAGGTGTAGGGGTAGGTGTAGGGGTAGGTATATGGCATTAACTTCCTATGAATCTCCTCCAATATTGGGTGTTATTATGATTTTTATTTTAGACATTTTGACTGTCCCATGGTGGCTTTACTTTGAATCTCCTTATTGTCTAATGAAGTAGGTCATATTTTTGGGTGTATATTTGTATTCTATAAATTCCCTTTTGTAGAATGTTTTAGTGCATTCTGCCCGTTTCCTAATCTCATTATCTTCCTTATTACTGAAATGTTTGGACACCTTATGTATCTATATGTAATTTGCAATGTGTACGTAATTTCTTTTGGTTTGTGACTTTTCTTCTCACCTGACTTGCATCTTGATGAGGAATAATTTGCAAAGATCCATCTGTCTCTTAATCTACTGCTTTAGGGTGCTGCAGAAAATGCTAAAAACGATCCCGCCAACTCTGCTGCCCTGCCAGGCCTCGGCACCGTGTCCTGGAGGGGTCCCACTCGGCTCCGTCGTTGCCGCTGCCGCTGAGCTGTTCTCTCACAGCCAGCTCTCACAGCATCTCAGCTGTGTTTCCCCCTTTGCCTTTGGCGGACCCACACTCCAGTAACCAAGTAAAGCAAACACGCTTACAGCTTAATTATTCAATCAGATTTATGTATCAGTAATATCACAATCTACAAGATGCCAATACAATAATTTAAGAGCCAATTGATAACGATTAAAGCTTTATCCCAATGTTTCTAACCTTATAAAAAAAATAGCTATTTTGGCTAGTAGATGTCGCACAGGTCCACATCCGTAGCCATCTCAGTCCCCTCTCCTGCGACCCCTGTGTTCCCCCAACTCCTAGCTCTGCCTCCCCTTTCCTGTCCAATACCATCCACTGCCCTAATATAATTGGACTTGGAAAATCCTGCAACATAGGGGATGTCAGGTTTAAGAACATTTTCCAATCTCCACATCTTGAAGTTTTTCTATTATTATTCTAAAACTTTTAATACTTTAAATTGAGCTTCATGATCTATGTAGAGTTCATTGTTCATATAAGGTGCAAGATTTTTAGTTAAGGTTTAATCTCTTGAAGGCCTAATTCTCTACCCCAAAATTTTCTTCTATTTTGAAATGCAGACCATTCGGTGAGCATTTACATATGAGAAGTTGCTGCTTCATAAAGACAGAAAAGCTCATAGAACTCTGAAGTCTCCACAGGGTAGCTCTGGAGAGGCGTAGACATTTTCAAATTCATAGATAAAATTATTAATCAAGCGAACGCGCAGTGGGAAATGCTGGAAGGACACCAGAGTATACACAGGAGAACAGGTGCAAGATGCCGTAACAGTCGTCAGAGAGACATCAAAGATCCAAACAGAGAAATAAATAGGCCAGCAGACCCGAAGCAGATTGAAAAGGGTAAGCAAACAGATACTTGCCCAGGATGGCTTCAGAGAAGGAGACGTGACTCTAGACACGCAGGTGGTTGGCGCTGTCCAAGAAAGAGAAAAGAGGGGCCAGGGTGGGTGACAAAACCCCATGCACATGGAAGAGGAGACAGCATCGTAACAGCTTACACATTTGGACCTGACATTTGTGTGAGAGTTTGATGCTAGCTAGTTGCGGAAAACTCCCTAAAAACTCAGTTCATACTGATTGAAGTCAAAAGCAGAAATCATGAAAATTGGAGGAGTGTTCCTCTTTCTCCACATCCTCGCCAGCACCTGTTGTCTCTTGAGTTTTTAATCTTAGCCATTCTGACTGGTGTGAGGTGGAATCTCAGGGTTGTTTTGATTTACATTTCCCTGATGACTAATGATGTTGAACATCTCTTAAGGTGTTTCTCGGCCATCCGAATTTCTTCTGGTGAAAATTCTTTGTTTAGCTCTGTACCCCCATTTTTTGATAGGGTTATTTGGTTCTTTGGGGTCTAACTTCTTGAGTTCTTTGTATATATTGGATATTAGCCCTCGGTCGGATGTGGGGTTGGTGAAGATCTTTTTCCACTTTGTTGATTGCCGTTTTGTTCTTCTGACAATGTCCTTTGCCTTACAGAAACTTTGTAATTTTCATGTAAAGACTATGAACATTGTCACATGTTAGCTCTGACTCTGAAAATGAGACATGTCTGGCTAAGAATGTTTTCTGTAATCTAAGCCTCCGTTTCCTTATACATAAAATGGATACATTTGTAAGCAAAGTTCAGATAAGATTCTAGCAAAGCCTGGAGACAAGTCTGGGAGGCTCTGCGGTTGGACACCTTACTCATGATGTAAGACACTGTAAGACACTTCTGAGGTGATGGTGATGTTCTTCATCATCTCTTTCATGAAAAGAAAGGGTTCCTCCATTATGTCTGTGTCATCACTGCATCTTAGGACAATATGTAAGAAAATCAACTCAGGGAGCTACAAGGCCTGTCTTGGCTCACAGTTTTGAGATCCCAGTCTCTGGCTCATTGGCCCTGTTGCTTTGGATCCATAGTGCATCCTAATGGGAACATAGAAAAAGAAATGCTAATTTAACAGGAAGCAGAAAAGGAGGAGAAGAGATAGACTAAGATCCTACCGTCTTCATCTAGGATGTATCCCTGTGGCACAAAGACATATTCTAAAGGCTCTACTACCCCTCAATAGTACTACCTGAGCACAAACAACTAATGTGTGGACTTCTTGAGGACATTTAGTCAGACCACAGTGACATCTCATACAGGTGGAGGATTGGAAAATGCAAAGTTGTCTTGTCATTGACCAACTTTATTATTGAAGCAATAATATGTGAAATTGGGGCATTTTTAACATCAGTAATACAGTAGCACTCTGGACTTATGAATGAAAAAGTTGCATTCAAAAAAAATAAAAGGTACAAAGGAAGCTTGGAATACCCTTTATTTCTTTTGAATGCAACTTTTTCATTCATAAGTCCAGAGTCCTACTGCATTACTGATGTTAAAAATGCCCCAATTTCACATACCTAAGACACAAATTGACATATCAAATGATGCCCAAGAAGGAGGAAGAACAAAGTATGGATACTCTAGTCCTTCTTAGAAGGAGGAACAAAATACCCACAGAAGGAGATACAGAGACAGAGTGTGGAGCAGTGTCTGAAGGAAAGACCATCCAGCTACTACCCCACCTAGGAATCCATCTCATATACAATTACAAAACCCAGACACTACTGTGGATGCCCACAAGTGCTTGCTGACAGGAGAGATATAGTCGTCACCTGGGAGGCTCTGCTAGTGCATGACAAATACAGAGGGGGAAACTCTCAGCCAGCCATTTAACTGAGCACAGGGTCCCCAATGGATGAGATAGAGAAAGGACCAAAGGAGCTGAAGGGTTTTTGCAGCGCCATAGTAGGAACCACACTATGAGTCACCAAGTACACCCAGATCTCCCAGGGACAAAACCATCAACCTAAGAGTACACTTGGAGCTACCCATGTCCCCAGGCACATCGGCAGCAGAAGACTTGTTGGACACCAAATGGGGGAGAGGCCCTTGGTCTTGGAAAGACTTGACAGCACAGTGTAGAGGAATACCAGGACAGGGAAGTGGGAGTGGGTTGATTGGGGAAGGGGAGATGGCTTACGGTATTTTGGGGGGAGGAAGGAACCAGGAAAGGGGACAACATTTGAAGTGTAAATAAAGAATATACCTAATGAAAAAAGTATAAGTTTGTTAATGGGGAAAACAAGCAATAAAGGTCACCAAGATGGCTTATCAGGTTAAGGCACTGATGACTTGAGTTCAATCCCCAGGATCCATCAGGTAAAAGGAGAGAAAGAAGTCCTGCAAGTTGTCCCTTGACCAGTACATGCATGCTTGTTCTGGTACACACACACACACACACACACACACACACACAATGTAATAAAAATTGTAAAAGCTGTAAAAAAAGGTAATAATTAGTTTTTTATAAACCTTTCAGACCCTGATCTAAACGACAGTTTATCTGCTCCCTGCCTTATACTGTATGAACTGCCATGGTGCATAAAACTATATAATACAAATGTTTACGGGTGACTGTAGCCATATCTCCAAAAGAAACTGGTGCCTCTGGTCTTCTTTGGGACATGACAGCATGTCTATCACTCATGGCTTCCAAAGCACAATTCTGAAAATGCAACTCTCTTTTTGATAGGATTGTTGTGTTCTATTTAAGACCCAAGCTTTGTGTGTCAGGATCGTATAAAAGACAGACACAATGTTCTTTCTATCCTTCTCTTTGATAGACAGTGTTGGCAAGCATTGCAAATCTTGGCTTAGAAAGCTGTGTCCTTGGATAGTGGTCCCAGGCACACAGTTACCCAGGAAACACATTAAAAGTGTCTGTTCTGTGATTTGTTCCTAAAAGATTCTGCAAGTGAACACAAAGTGGATATTTTTTCAGTGTGGGATTTTCAGATTCCTAGAGAAGGCTAGACCATTGGAGTGGCTTCACACTGGACCACATATTTTGGGTTTTTTGGGAAGGAGAACATGTTTTGGTTGATGTCTTGTACACTCGGTCCCTTCTATTCATCGATCATCGCATGAGAAATATTTCAGAAGCCACAAAAATGGCGAATGTAGTGCATGTGTTTGTGTGTATGTATGTGTGTGTATGTCTGTGTGTGCATGTAAATGTGCATGTTTGTATGCATGTGTGTGTGTGCATGTGAATGTGCACTGTGTGTGCAGGTATATGTATGCATGTACATGCATATGTGCATTGAGTGTGTGTGTGTGTGTGTGTGTGTGTGAGAGAGAGAGAGAGAGAGAGAGAGAGAGAGAGAGAGAGAGAGAGAGAGAGAGAGAGGAGTGTTTACTTACTGAGCATTTACTATGAGACAGCTATGCTCTTAGTATTTGGACCCCATTTTCCAATTGATGGATATCTAAGCTGTAGGTTTGTATTTAAAGGTATGGATTTTGATGACTCCTTCTCTCATACTCCCTTTCTTTTATCTTGTCTTTCTTCTTCTCTCTACGTCTCAGCAGCCAGCCAACCGCTAATGTCCAATGCTGAGTGTTATTCTTCTCTCTCATTTCTCCCAGCACCTCATATTCAGTCCAGACGTAGATCCTGTCAAATGTAGCCTCAAACAAACCACTTCACTCAGATTCTAAGACCCATTCAGTGCAAGATACTATCATCTCCTGTCTTCGTTTGGTTTACCTGTCACTGTCTATGATTATCAAGAAAAGGCACATGAAATGACACTCAGAGATGATGCCTCTCCTCCCTGAGGCCCTTCAGTCAGCTGATATCACATTATGCCACAGGTCTAAGCCTTTATAAACATGCTGTCTGTCTAAGACAGCCTTACTTTGTCCTCTATGTGCTTATCCATCACATAGTTCTATCCATATACCTACAAATTTCATGATTCTTTTTAACAGGTCAGTAATTTCCTATTGTATAAATGTACCACATTTTCCTTATCCATTTTTCTGATATGGGATGTCAAGGTTGGCATAAATCTTGGTGATTTATGGCTCTTATGGCTAAAGCAGTAATGAATATAGTTAAGCAAGTGTCTCTGTGGTAAAATGGAGGCTCCTTTGGGTATATGACCAAGCGTGATATAGCTGGATCTTGAGGTAAATCGATTCCCATCTTCCTGAAGAACCACCACACTGATTTCCATAATGGATGTACAATGTGCACTCCTACCAGCAACGAATGAGTGTTTCCATTATTCCATATCCTCACCGTCATAAGCTGTCATTTGTTTTACTGATCTTAGCCGTTTTGATGGGCATAACATAAAATCTCAAAGTGGTTTTGATTTGTATTTCCTGATGAGTAAGGATGTTGAACATTGAGTTAAGTGTTTCTCAGCCATTAGTTTCCTCAGAGGATTCTATGTTTAGATCTGTACTCTGCTTTTTGGTTGGATTATTTGCTTTCTTGGTATTTAGGGGTTTTTTTGTTCTTTAGGTACTCATCCACTATTAGGTGAGTAGCTGGTAATAAACTTTCCCCATTATTTCTGCTACCTTTTGAAAGAATGATAGTGGTATTTGCCACATAGAAACTTATCAGTTCTATGAGGTCTCATTTATTAATTGTTGCTTAGTGCCTGTGCTAGTGATATTCTGTTCAGAAAGACTTTTCCAGTGTCAATGAGTGAGTACAAGGCTGTTTTCCATTTTCTCTTTTGTCTTGTTCAGTGTATCTGGTTTTATGTTGAGGTCTTTGATCCATTTAGAGTTGAGTTTTGTGCAGGGTGTTAAGGATAGATCTATTTGCATTCATCTATATGCAGACATCTAAATTGATCAGTAGCACTTATTGAAGATGCTTTTTTCCAGTGTATATTTCTGGCTTCTTTACAAAAAGTTAGGTGCCCATAAAGTGTGTTTATTTATGTCTGAGTCCTCAATTCAATTTCATTGGTCATTGTTTCTGTTCTTGTGCCAATACTATGTTGTTTTTATTACTATTGCTCTGTAGTACTACTTGATATCTGGAATATAGATGCCTCCAGCAGTTCTTTTATTATTCAGAACTAGTTTATATTCCTGTGTTTTTGTTTCATTTTTTGTTTCATTTTTTTATATTTCCATATAAAGATGGAAATTGTCCTTTCAAGATCTGTAAAGAATTATGGGGATTTTTAATGGAGATTACATTAAATCTCTAGATAGATTTTGGTAGGATGGCCATTTTTTACTATATTAGTCCTACTGATCCATTAGCCTGAGAAATCTTTGCATCTTCTGAAATCTTCAGTATCTTGTAGTTTTTACCATTCAGGGCTTTTATTTGTTTGGTTAAAGTTAACCAACAATATTTTACTTTATTTGAGGCTATTGTGAAAAGGGTTGTTTCCCTGATTTCTTTCTCAGTCCATTTGTCATTTGTATCTAGGAAGGCTACTAACTTTTATGGATTAATTTTTACCCAGCTATTTTGCTGAAAGTGTTTAATCAGCTGTAAGAATTTTCTAATGAAATTCTTAGTGTTTCTTATGGATGCTAAAATATCATCTGCAAATAAGAAAAAGATACTTGCCGGGCGTGGTAGCGCACGCCTGTAATCCCAGCACTCAGGAGGCAGAGGCAGGCGGATTTCTGAGTTCGAGGCCAGCCTGGTCTACAGAGTTAGTTCCAGGACAGCCAGGACTACACAGAGAAACCCTGCCTCGAAAAACCAAAAAAAAAAAAAAAAAAAAGATACTTTGTTGTTTTCTTTTCCAGTTTGTGCACACTTACTCTCCTTTGGTTGTTTTATTGCTCTAGCTAAGACTTCAAGTATTACATTGAGCAGGTATGGAGAGTTGGCAGTCTTGTCTTGTTTCTGATTTTAGTAGATTTGGTTTGAGTTTCTCTCCATGTAAGTAGACTTATCTATGGTCTTGCTGTACTCTGCCTTTATTATGTTGAGATATGCCCCTTATAAACCTGATATCTCTGGACATTTATCATGTATGAGTGTTAGATTCTGTTAAAGACCTTTTCTACATCTAATGAGTAGGTCATCTGCTTTTTTGTCTTTCAGTTTGTTTATATGGTGAATTTTATTTATCAGTTTAAACTTTCTGAACCATTGTTGCATCTCTCATCAATTGATAAAGTCTGTTTGATTGTGGTGGATGATCTTTTTGATGGGTTTTTGGATTTGCTTTGCAAGTATTTTAATGAGACGTTTTACTTTCATGTTCATAAGGTAAGCTGGTTTGTAATTCTCTCAACTCAATATACTTCCTTTGTTCTACATTTACTTTATTGATTATTATGTCATGTGGCAAATTTCATTTCTAGTCCAATTTATTTGGTGTTATGTATGCTTCTACCTTCATAGACATCTTCTTTAGGTTAAGTAAATTTTCTTCTATGATCCTGTTGAAAATATGTTTTGTGTCTTCGACCTGACTTTATTCTGCTTCCTTTGTTCCTGTTATCCTTATACTTGGTCTTGTCATAGTGTCTCATATTTCCTGGATATTTAATGCCAGGGTATTATTAGATATAACATTTTGCTTGACCAAGCTATCCATTTCTTCTATCATTTCTTCAATGTTTGAGAGTCTTTCTTGCAACTCTATTCTGTTGCCTCTGTGTTCCTGTTCATGTTGCTAAGATTTTCATTTCCAGGTTTCCTTCAGTCTGTGTTTTCTTCATTGATTCTATTTCCACTTTCAGATCTTATACTCTTTTATCCATTTCCTTCCACTGCTTCTTTGTCTGTTCATATGTTTCTTTAAGGGATTTCTTCATTTCCTCTTTAAGGACTGCTATCATATCCATAAAGGCTATTTTAAGGTCTTTGTCTTGTGCTTCAGCTGTGTTATAATTCTCAAGTTGCTGGGCTGTAGTGGGAGCATATTGTCCTGACTTTCAATATTTGTGGTTTTTTTTTTTTATGCTAGCATCTTGTTTGGGATGATGGAAATTTTATGTGCTGATATCTTGTCTTGTCTTTGTTGAGTGTTTTGCTCCTTGGTTTCTGTTGCCTTCTCTGAGTCTTAGGTGATGGCATGGAATTCCTTGGAAGGAAATTCTTCTGAGAACCTGCTAGGCCACTGAGGTTTTCAGGCAAATGTGTTTCTAGTTATTGTAAACTGACTCTTAGAAATGGGAATAGTCTGGGGTGATGGTGCTTAGAGATTCCACAGGAGGGAGGTGTTCCACAGGATCTGCTCAAACCCCTGGAAATGGATATGAGGAGCCACAAGAGCTTGTGATGAAATTGGGGCCTTAGATTTGGCTGAGGCTCAGGAGAGGTGAAGAGCTGCAGTTGGCCTAACTGCATCCTTGGCAGGAGTCTTCATTTTTTTCATAGTGTTTATCACAGCCTGATTTGTGACATACATTCATTCGATTTCTTGTCCCTTTCCCTCAGCTAGGAAAGCAGCAAGAAAGGAAGGTTTTATGCATGTCTTGATATCTTTTCCATTCTTGTTCTGTGAGCAGTGAGTGCACATCATGCCTATGCAACGATGAAATTTCAGCAGAGGTCATCTGGACTTTCCAGCAGCTATGCTTTCAATTTATGGCCCCCAGACTTCCATGACGTCTCTGCATAGCTTGCTCTCTGTCCTTCATTTTATTTAGGGTTGTGTTTGCTGTCTGCCGTGATGCTTCATGTTTATAAAGAGCAGGGCGGCTCCTTCAACAGCGAGTCGTCGATGTCCATCATTATAATCCCACTACCTTAATGTTCCTCGGTGTCAAATCCCATCTTTTTGTCTGATCCTTTTGGGATTAGACTAAAACTTTAGATCTATATTCTAATTTATAGAACTGTCACTTAAGACAAGCATTGGCTTGAGGTTAGGGACCAGTATGGAAGAGTTAGAGGAAGAACTGGAGGAACTGAAGGGGATGGTAACCCCATAGAAAGAACAACAGTGTCAGCTAACCTGGACCCCTCAGATCACCCAGAGACTAAGCCAAAAACCAAGGAGCATACGTGGGCTGGTGTGTGGCCCTGGGCACATGTGTAGCAGAGGACTGCCTTGTCTGGCCTTAGTGGGAGGAGATACACTTAATCCTGTGCAAACTTCATGCCCCAGGGAAGAGGGATGCTAGTGGAGGTGAGGTGGTGCCTGGGTCCAGCCTCGACACAGGATCCGAGTTCTCAACTCAGCAGGGGTATCTGGAAGGTGCATAATAAATATACACAGACTACTTTTGGGGGGTACAAGCTGACAGGCAATTTTTCAAGGCTTAAAGTTTCTCTTCTCTCTCATTCTCTGTTCTCTTTCTCTCTTGCTCATTCGCTCGCAGCTTGAGGCTGCACACACTCTGCATTCTCCTGCACACTCTGCTTTTCTCCTGTGCACTTTTCTTGCACTCTTTCGCTCATACACACTTCTGTGTGTTCCCCTTCATTCACACACACTCTTCACACACATCTCACACACACACACACACACACACACACACACACACACCACATGCACTCTCCTTTCACTAACACACCCACTCCTCACACACACCTCACATTCTCTCTTCACTCGCTCTTCACAAGCTCTTCTCATGCTCTCCGCATTCCCTCTCTCACTTGCTCTTCACATGCTCACTACTCGATCTCTACATGCTCTCTACATGCTCTCTGCATTCTCTCTGCATGTTCTCTACAGTCTCACTACATTCACTCTGCATTTTCCCTTACCTTCTTCTTGCCCCAGTCTTTTATTGATATTCCAAAAGCAGATTTTAAAAAAAGACATTGTATAATCATTGCCAAATCAAATTCAAAAGAATAACCAAGTCCCACAAAAAATCAAGAATTAAAATTGTTCCCCAAAGGTTCAAACTTCCCTATTCCCAGGCCTATAGCCAAAATAATAATAATTGCAAACTTATCATTGTTTAAACTTTAACTATTATACTTCAGAGCTCAGAGCTCCGAGGCCAGCTACTTGCATTTCCTTGTAAAGCTCTAATGATAAATGACATGAGCAAAGCCGCCAGGCAGTGGCCAGAAAGAATCAAGTTAACCCTTAACTCAGTAGTTCCCCTAGCTTTCCACTTCTACACATTGCAGACAATGACTCTCCAAAGAGTCCCAGTGTTTTGACTTAGTTTTACTAATCTAAGATTTAACATATTCTATACTTGCTTATCCAGGATCCACTCTCAAATGCTGTGAAGAACTTACTTCATAACTTTAATAGACTTTTCTTCTTTGGGGTCCCAATGTTGACTCTAATTCATGTTCTAATAATTTTGTCAAACTTTCTTTGCAAGTCAAGCATTAATCTGGAACTACCATTGTGCAGTTATTGCATTGTTTCTAAGATGAGAACACACAGCATGCACCTGGGCCATTAGGACTGTGCTGTGCTGTGCTGTGCTGTGCTGTGGCCCATACTTCAACTTTTAATTGTTTAAGAATCATTAATTACATCAGGGAACATCTAGTTTCACAGAACTTGCCAGAGCAGAAGGAGAAAGAAGTAAGAAAGTCAGATATAATAGAATAATTATGCACACCAAGGCCAACTAAAACACAGTCATGCACAAATGAAATCTACACAGCCCTTGTTGAGGACTAAGGCTAGGAGAAATGGGAACAACTGTTGTTACAAAGAGCTGTCTCCATCTAGGCCTACTGCAGGCAGTCCCTTATTTCAGAAGGCGGGTCCCCTGGAGAGATGTGTGTTCTGCTTCTCAGGGTCCCAAACAGCATCCTTTTCTACAAGGAGCAGCTGCGGGCTTCTGAGATGTCTCCATCCCGACCTACTGCAGGCAGTCCCTGTCATTGTTTGCTGTCCCCAGCAAGGTGGGGTTAAGGTGGAGTGGATGAGTGGGTGGGGAAGCAACCTCTTAGAAGTAGGGGCTTGGGGTGAAGAATTCAGGAAGGGGGGCCGGGAAGGGGGCCAGAAGGGGGGCAACTTTTGGAATGTAGATAGATAAAATAATTTAATAAAGATTAAAAGTAAAAATAAATAAGTCAAAAGACTAAAAGCAATTTTAAAATGCTCAAGAAGATAGAAAAAAACCCTAAATGGAACAAAAATGAAGAAAACAAAATGACAAACAGCATTGTTGATGGCATTGTTGATGTGTTTACCGTATAGCTTGGTGGTATAGTGCATGCAAAAGATGCACTAACCCTCAATTCAGAATTATTATTTATATTAAGTTGATATATATGTATATATATGAAAATACCAATTTAAAGGAAGACATTGTCCTCATTCTTGTGTGTGTGAGTGTGTGTGTGTGTATATATACCTAAGTACAATCAGCTAATATTCATGTATTAAAATATATACTTTTAATCTCAAATAGCGGGAGTTACAAAGGAGACGTGCTTATATAAGTCTTCAATGTCCTCATAGGCAGGGAAACACTCCAGGCATTCTTATATCTGTCCCAGATAGCTACAGAGCCCTTTGATAAGGGAGCACGCACCTTTATGCAAAACAGGGAGTTTGGATGTATTCCACTATCTCTTATGCCTGGGATGCTAGCACAGCCTGCCCCCTTTTGACCTACTCCGGGAGTGCTGATCTTAAGACACATGCGCACTAACATGTGTGGTCAAGTGTAAACAGACCCATATGCAGGGTGGTTGCGTAGAAATCTAGTTCTCTGCACACTGTATGTACTCACCACCCCCTTGGAAGGCTGGCAGCGCTGTAGCAGTGAAATAGGCCAGGTTGCCCATGGGCATTGTGCCAACAAAGCAGATGGGCCCAGTGGGGGCAGGCAAGCAAGCACGCATGTTCTTTCTGGACCCGGCATATTTAGCTCTGTGTCTTTCATTTACAGAAGACAAACACTTGAACAGAAAGTCTGCATTCATGAAATAAGAGTCAGAAATGGTGAGCGCTCAGCCTTAATTAAAGCATTCACATAACGGATCCTGGAGAACTCATTTAGAACTCTTACCGAGTAACTGGGTCCAGACCGTCTACGGTAAATCACTCCTTACTAAAGGGGGTGATGCTGTGTCTTTCTACCTTAGAATCTCACAAACTCATCAGGAGGCCCAATCTTGATTTATTAAGACGAAATATGTCGGAGGATCATAGATGGCAATGAACGTATCCTATCAAGGATCAAGTCTTCATTATTTGACAATATTATTAAAATAAGTTTATGAAACATTTTTAATTTGCTCCTTTTAATAAGCAAAGAACTAAATCTCTCATTTCATTTTCCTGGAGGTGACACTGGAGATCAGACGCACGCTGCTGAATAGGCGAACATATTTACACATGAAGTCTATTTCAATAACATCTGCGTCGTGTCCCATTTATGTAAGGTGAAAACTTGAAAGGCAGAACAAGTAATTTAAAGATGTGTAAATTATCTTAATGTGTAGACATTTTATCATTCTAAAGTAAAAATCTCTACTAATAATCTACACAATAATTAATTAATAATCTACTAATAAACACTACACAAAACTCATGGATATTGCATGCATATGTGTGTGCACAAACATGTGTTTGTGATGTGTTCATATGTGTGCATACATGGTATGTGTATTCATGTGTGTGTGAGTGTTTGCAGGTATGAAGGTATACAGAGGCCAGAGGTTGGCATTCGGCATCTTCCACCCCAGTTCTCCTTCTTGTTTTGAGATAGTCTCTCTTGTTTTGGATTTGTAAGTCTGAATTCAGTGAGACTGACTGGACAGCAAGTCTCACAGATGCTCCTAGCTCAGCTCCCCAATCATGGAGCACAAGCACATGCTTTTCTTGTAGGTACTGGAAATATGAAATCATGTCTTCTTGTTTGCACAATAATATATTTATTACTGATTGAACTGTATTCTCAGCCCTCATGGATAGTTGAAAATCATTCTAAACATTTCAACATTCTAGCAGAACCTTTTGTCTACCTCACAGCCACACAAATTACATACATATACTTATATACATATATACATTTACATTTGCATGTACATATATACATATACATATATACATATACACTTACATTTACATATACATATACTCCCTCCTGAGTAGTTAAGGCAGGCCTGGGAAGCTCATGTTACAGATAGAAAAACAAGGGATCATGCAGGTAAAGTGATTCATCTGTAAGGACAGCTACCATTTATCATATTAACTTTCTTTAGAAATTGGAAGGAGCCCAAATATCCCTCAAAGGAGGAATGGATACAGAAAATGTGGTATATTTATACAATGGAATACTACTCAGCAATTAAAAATAATGAATTCATGCAATTTGTAGGTAAATGGTTAGACCTGGAAAATATCATCCTGAGTGAGCTAACCCAATCACAAAAGAATGCACATGAAATGCAATCACTGATAAGTGGATATTAATGAGCCCAGAAGCCCTAAATACTCAAGACACAAATAGCAAGTCAAATGATTCCCAAGAAGAAGAAAGGAGAGGACCCTGGGCCTGTAAAGATTGCATCCAGTTTAGTAAAGAAACCGAGGGGGGAGGGGGAATGATTGGGGAACAGTTGGGGGGGAGAGGAACTATGGGAAGTATGGTGGGTGGGAACTGGGAAAGGGGAAAGCCTTTGGAATGTAAACATAGAATATAGAAAATAAAATATTTAAAAAAATTAACTGTAAAAATAAAAAAACATGTTTATTTATTTGTGTGTACACGTGTGTGTGCGCGCACGTGCGCGTGCACATGCGCTGATCTACATGAATTTATGGTGCCTGAAAGGACCAGAAGAAAGTACCAGATTTTAGGGAATAGGAGTTACTGATAAATTATGAGCTGCCATATAAGTGCTAGGGACTAAACCAAAGTCCACTGCAAGAGTAGTGTTTCCAATGGCTAAGCCATCTCTCCATCCCATGAACTCTTTCTTTGACATGTTAGATACAACACATGCAAATTGTTGTTAGATTTACAATTAAAAAAGCACAGACAGCTACTTTTGAACATAAGTCTGCTAACGATTCTTAAGAACCAATCAGAAAACTTTTGAAAGTGGCCTTGAGTGTATTTCAGATAAATGCCCGTCTTTCAGATAAGATGTGACCAGTGCTCTTTTAGAATTGATGTCTGATATTGGGTTTGGGCAGAGCAAATGCTCTCTGGCAGCTGGTGCTGTAGCCTGCAAAGTCACTGGGTCTCTCCAATGTCAGGGGCTTGCAAAAAAACTCAGCTGAAAACTTTGCAGAGACACAAAATGGGTTTCTTTCAAAGCTTTATACGTTTCGCAGAATCCAAAAGGAAAATATTCTAGGAAGCAGTAACGTATGGTGGAAAAGTAACCTCGGTCAGCTGTGCAGAGAGTTTAGCACTCAGAAGAACTTGGGACACGATGGCCCTGTACACACAAGATGAGCTACTGTGTGGATCCAATGAAAACACAAGTCAACTCAGCCTCTGAAACCCACTAGCTCTTTCCTTCTTTCTTGAGGTCATAAAAAGGGAGAGAGATGATTAAACTAAAACAACAAGAAGAAAAAACCCATGACACATTCATGGGAATCAGACTCTGCAGCAGCTTCTGAGGGAATATGGAAGCAGGTGCTCTGGGTGCTGAGATGGAATTGCTCCCTGGGTGCTCTGTCCTACATACAACTCCCCCAAGAACAAGGAGAATTTGAGAGTGGCCAGGAGACCCAGGGCTTTAGGCACACACAGACAGTTCCTATACAATTTGCTTCCAGCTCCTCAAAATGTAGAGAAACCTCCCGAGCACCCAGAATGGGCACACCTCAGCTGACATTAGAGTGGGTACATCTCAGTTGACACTCCTTCCCCCACTGCTCTGCCTGCTCTCCGGCCTCCTTCCAGTTTCTGCAAGTTTGTCTCCCCCTGAGACTCCCCTGAGCCTCCTTCAGAAGCTCGGTTTATCAGCTCCTTCCTGACAAGATATAGAATGCTGCTCTGGGGAATGTTTAACTCCTTTCCAAAGCTTGAAAACCCCTCGTGACATCAAAGACTCCTCACTGGCCTGCAGATCTATGGTGAAAGGGTCATACTCGGCAATGAGAGTCTTTCAACTAGACAGTCCCATTGTTTCAGTAAAGTCACTCCTCCAGGACAGAGTGGGGGAATTACAAATGAGTAAATTCTTAACCAATTTATCAACCTACGAGCAACCAATAAGTTTTACAAGAATCCAAAGAGAGTGAAGATTGTAATACCACCTGTGGAACCCAATTTGGCCATGATGAAGGCAAAAGAAAGAAAGAAAGAAAGAAAGAAAGAAAGAAAGAAAGAAAGAAAGAAAGAAAGGAAGGAAGGAAGAAAGGAAGGAAAAGGAAGGAAGGAAGGAAAAAAGGTAGAAAGGAAGGAAGGAAGGGAAGGAAGGAAGGGAAGGAAGGAAGGGAGGGAGGGAGGGAGGGAGAGAAGAAAGAAAGAAAGAAAGAAAGAAAGAAAGAAAGAAAGAAAGAAAGAGAAATGGGCTGGCTAGCCAAGATATACTACAAGAATTTGAAATTTGTAACGATTGGTGTTTTCTAATGTCAGCTTTTCACAAGCTAGAATTACATGGGAAGAGGGCCTTAATGAGGAATTTTCTAGATCAGATTAGGTTGATCTGTAGTCATGTCTGTGGTAGGCTGTCTTGATTGCATACATTTATGTGGTAAGACCCAGTCCACTAGGAGTGGCATCATGCCGCCTGAATTGGATCATGGGTTGCAGAGATGGCAGGAGAAGGCATGCTGCATTCATTTTCTCTCTGCTCCTGACCAGCTGCTGCAGGTTCCCGCTTTGCCTCCCCTGCAGTGATAAACTGTAACCCAGAATTGTGAGCTAAATAAACCATCTTTCTGTTATAGTTGCTTTTGTGCAGAATATTTTCTCACAGCAACAGAAACAAAACTAACATTGGCATGAGTTCATCTTGCCCACCAGTAGGCTTCTCTCATTTCTGCACCCTAAGGTGAGGCTAGCTTCGTGTCCTCTGTTGCCTGCCCACCGCCTCTGTGATGTTGGTCCCTTGGGGTTACAGGGTAAGGACAGATACACATCTGAATTCTTGGACTCAGAACTCCTTTGAAACTCTGCTCCACAGCCTTTCATTGGATGTTCCCTAATAGACAGGAGTGAGAGATATCAAAGAGTATGGCTGTATTCTGTTCAGTAGATCAAACATTTCACTATTTACTTGGGCGTCTGCTGTTTGATTCCTGAAAGACAGCCATGATTTCATTTCTCACCTTGTTCTATACTTATAAAGTAGGACTCGAAGAAAAATAGTTGTGACTTGCTGATTGTGCTGCCTATCCAGAGCTTCAGGCTCACTGACTTAAAGTATGTATCTTTGAAATTTGAATAATAATGATAACAATCTCAGGTGTGTGAGGATCAGACATACACTGAATGGAAAACTAATGGATACAGTGACTGGCATGTATTTCCATAAACATTGGTTTTCTGAATGTAATTGTTAACAGGAAACTGTTAAATCTCTATGTTGACATTAAAAAATATTAACTCTACTAACATGTAAAATCATAGCTTCATAAAACTACACTTTATAGAGTGGAGTCAATCTAATGAAAATCATATCTAACTGCTTCCAAGATAAGACTTTGGCCTTGCTACTTAGTCCCGACTGACACACAACTTTCATTTCTTGTCCCTGTTTTGAAATTTAATAGTTAACTGTTTACGTTGAGTATTTTCTCACTGAGTGATTATGTACTGGCTGGAAAGATGGCCCAGTTGGTGAAGTGTAAACATGAGAACCAGAGTTTGAATTCTTCACACACAAGGGAGGTCCTGGTGAACACGGAGAGCCACATTTAAGTTAAGCACTCTAGGAAGAGAGAGGGGATGCCCAGAACAGGCTGGATCTGTCATCTCTGGGTTCAACTGAGAGATCATAGCTCAACAAACAAAGTTGGGAAGGATTGAGAAAGACTCCTAATGTCAGCTTCACACACACACACACACACACACACACACACACACACGCGCGCGCGCGCGCGCGCACATGCACGCACGCACATTCACACACATACACATGTATGCATGCAAGCTCTCACACACAGACACTTGTTGAAAAGGATAAAGGGGTTAACCTGCTTTCACAGAGACTGCTTTTGTCCCTTGGTTTACTTTGGTGGTTAAGGTTAGAATCTCTCACATCACCATTGCTCTTGGTTCTCATCTGTGAGGGGCACAGGAAAGTGTGTCCAATGCTAAGCCGATCTCTGCTAACAAGGACTAGACTCTGAAGTCTCAGGCCAATACTCAAAAGTATTTCATGCTGTTTTTCTCAGCCTTGCTGTGCTGCGCAGGTCCCTGTCATTTGTAGGCCCTCCCCTTATCATATTTTTCCTTCTTGTAACTCCCTAAAGGCCTTCCTTGAAAGTTTAAAGCCATGAATGTATGGAAGCATACACATGTTTGAGTGGTGGAGACAGTGCCATGGGCACCCACTAAAGGCCGGATGGATGAATGAATACAGTCACGTCACAATTCCCACAGGGGCTCGAAAGACCACCCAGTCCTTCTCTTCTCAAGTTGACCCTCCCCCAAAACTGAAGAGATTTGTCATCCTTTAGATTCAGACAAAAGGAATATTTTCAGTGGTTCACCAGAAGCTGGGGCAAAATGACAGAGAGTAACATTTTAATGCTAGACTTTCTAGATAAAGACAGAAACCTCAGCAAAATAAGACAGTTTCTTTTTGCTTTTCTTCAAGGTCCACAGCTTCCCACATAAAAGTGAAGTCATTTAAGAGGCAAAAGGCATCTGCTATTGCTAGGTCCAAAATATGATAAGGTACTGGTGAAGATACATTGTTGCTAGCTTGAAATTCTCAGACCCCTTACTTGTATGTATGATCTACTGTTTCTTCTGGTTACTTCTATCACAGATAACAAAAGCAAATGTCTTGAAAGACAATTCTATAGTCAAGTGCCCAGTCCAAGGGCAGAGAGAAATCATCTGTGAGACTGTATCTGGAACACCCAGTTTCTGCTATCACAGGCTTACTTAAGTGACAGTGACTTGAGGAATTAAATTCTGCAGTAGAAAAATGTTCTGGTCTCTGCTTGAGCCTGTATCAAGCTCAACAAAAGTCCCATGTCTGTGGGACTCTGTGGCTTCTTCCTAAAGGCATGTTGACATAGATATTTGTATATTGAAAGGGATTTGTTTTCACCAACTTTTGGAAGACAATTGCAACAGGAGTGATATTTTTCTCTTTAAGTATACAAGAATATTTATGTCTCTGCTGTGGTTGATTCGTTATTTAGTTTAATTATGTGTTTTCCTATGTGATGAGGTGAGAGTTCAGGCTTCTGTCTCCAAAGCTCATCTGTGTCCCATACAGAGTTGCTATGAATATGAGGGTGGGAACCTGATCTATATCAAAGATGCATTGTGTTCAGCCTTCAAATTAGGTAAGTGACGGAGCTCAGGGAAAGTCTGCCATGTCTGTTAGAATCCACAATTACTTAAACCAAATAAGAGCATTCACTTCATGGTCGGAGCTTGTTCCACCAAAAAGAAAGAGTATGTATACTTAAAATTATGGTTTTAAAATTTGAGAATTGCTTTGATTTGTATTTTCCTGATGACTAAGGACTTTGAACATTGCTTTAAGTGCTTCTTGACCATTCGAGATTCCTTTTGTTGAGAATTCTTTGTTTAACTCTGTACCTCATTTTTTCGATTGGGTTATTTGTGTTGTTGATGTCTACTTTCTTGAGTTCTTTATAAATTTTGGATATTAGCCCTCTTTCAGATGTAGGGTTTGTGAAGATTCATTCCCAATCTGTAGGCTGCCATGAGGTTATATTCTTCTAACTGGGCAGCCTTGATGTACCAGGGAAGGGGGATACCCAGGGTCCTTCCATCCTCTCAAAGAGAAGAGAAGGAGGATGGGGGAAAGGATTGTGGGAGGGGTTGACCAGGAAGGGGCATTGAGCAAGATGCAAAGTAAACAAATAAATAAGAAAGAAAGAAGAAAGGAAAGAAAGAAACAAGGAAAGAAAGAAAGAAAGAAAGAAAGAAAGAAAGAAAGAAAAAGAAGGGAGGGAGGGAAGGAGGGAGGGAGGAAGGAAGGAAGGAAGGAAGGAAGGAAGGAAGGAAGGAAGGAAGGAAGGAAGGAAGGAGGTTTGCAGTCCCATCTCCACAGTCTTGGGTTCTTTGTTTTGCAGGAACTGGCCACCACACAAAACATGGCAATTATACTGAAATCACAACTCATGACTATCATGTCCTAAGAGCTTTACGTACAGTGGTACAATCATGATCAACATTTTATCTGACTTGACTGACATTAACTGTATTGGATTGAATATAACTTTGAATAGCTGGAAGAGAGTCATAAGCTTAGAACATGCCTCAGTGGATAAAGATCTTGCTGTACAATTGGGAAGACCTATGTTCAGATCCCCAGCCCCACTGCTGGCTGGAGTAGCATAAGTCTGTAGTTCCTAGGCCCTATTGCAGGTGGGAGGCAGACATAAGGAAATCCCTGGCAGCTTTTGGGAGCTGGCCAGGAATGTGAAAGTATGAACAAGAGGCCCTGTTTTACATGAAACAGAAGGAGAAGTTCAGTATCCAAGGTTATCTTCTAACATACTTGTTTTAGACTCCCTAGAGCAAAGTACCAGTGTGTAAGTGCCTTTGTCTATAAAACGAGCTTTTGACCTTGCATTGCTAGAAAATAGAAATTATGATTTGGACTGGAATGTCTGGCTGAACAATTGCCCACTTTTGATGTCTAATATCTGTGATATCATGAATGTGGCCCCATCTGATTCTTAATCCCAGTTTGGCTGTTTGTCCAGCCATTAGCCATGGCTTGTAAAGGCTGCCAGCTGTCCATGTGGTTGTCCTTCCGAGGATAGATGGTGAAGAGGCACAGGGGAAGTCCCCAGGATGTAAGGACCTCCCCTTGGCCCTGCCTCGGCTCCCATCCTTTTCATTCTGCTTTGATGAACAGCAGAATTAGTGGAGTGGCAGAAGCCATCATGATGCCATGAGGAAAAGCCCTGAAGGATCTGAACAGCATGGACTCTAACATGCTACAACAAACAGGCAGACACTGGCAGTTGCCTAACTATCTGTAGAATTCTTGCTTTACAGGGTTTAGAATTCCACATGGTGTAGTGACAGTTATGCCTTATGTTGCTGCTGTGTAACTTCTTTAAGGTCAGAAGAACTGAATCACTCATTCAGTAAGTGGCATTGTAGAATGTGATTTAATTGGCAATTCTGCCAAGGCAGGGAGAACGCAATGATAGAAAAGTGACTGAGAGACAACAGAAAACAGGACCATGTCTTAAGCCTTTACATCCACTGATTAGAAAAAAAAATAGGGTCTTCCCAAGTATCTTTTCTAATAGTTTCAGTGTGTCTGGTTTTATGTGGAGGTCCTTGATCAACTTGGAGTTGATCTTAGTGCAAAGAGATAAGAGTGGGTCAATTCGCATTCTTCTGCATGTTGACCTCCAGTTGAACCAGCACCATTTGTTGAACAGGCTATCTTTTTTCCACTGGATGGTTGTGGCTCCTTCATTAAAGATCAAGTGACCATAAGTCTGTGGGTTAATTTCTGGGTCTTCAATCTTATTCCATTGATCTACTTGCCTGTTGCTGTACCAATACCATGCAGTTTTTAACACAATTGCTCTGTAGTACTGCTTGAGGTCAGGGATATTGATTCCCCCAGAAGTCCTTTTATTGTTGAGAATAGTTTTAGCTATCCTGGGTTTTTTGTTACTCCAGATGAATTTGAGAATTGCTCTTTCTAGATCTATGAAGAATTGAGTTAGGATTTTGATGGGGATCGCATTGAATCTGTAGATTGCTTTTGGCAAGATGGCCATTTTTACTATATTGATCCTGCCAATTCAGGAGCAAGAAATATTTTTCCATCTTTTGAGGTCTTCTTCGATTTCTTTCTTCAGGGACTTGAAGTTCCTGTCATACAGATCTTTTGCTTGTTTGGTTATAGTTACACCAAGGTACTTTATGTTGTTTGTGGCTATTGTGAAGGGTGTTATTTCCCTAACTTCTTTCTCAGCCTGCTTGTCCTTTGAGTACAAGAAGGCTACTGATTTGCTTGAGTTAATTTTATAACCAGCCACTTTGCTGAAGTTGTTTATGATCTGTAGAAGTTCTCTGGTGGAGTTTTTTGGGTCGCTTAAGTAAACTACGATATCGTCTGCAAATAATGATGGTTTGACTTCTTCCTGGAGGACATGGACACAGGGGGAAAGTTCCTGAACAGAACACCAATAGCTTATGCTCTAAGATCAAGAATTGAAAAATGGGACCTCATAAAATTACAAACTTTCTGTAAGGCAAAAGACACTGTCAGAAGGACAAAACGGCAACCAACAAAGTGGGAAAAGATCTTCACCAACCCCACATCCGACAGAGGGCTAATATCCAATATATACAAAGAACTCAAGAAGTTAGACCCCAAAGAACCAAATAACCCTATCAAAAAATGAGGTACAGAGCTAAACAAAGAATTTTCACCAGAAGAATTTCGGATGGCCGAGAAACACCTTAAAAGATGTTCAACATCATTAGTCATCAGGGAAATGCAAATCAAAACAACCCTGAGATTCCACCTCACACCAGTAAGAATGGCTAAGATTAAAAACTCAAGAGACAACAAGTGCTGGCGAGGATGTGGAGAAAGAGCAATACTCCTCCACTGTTGGTGGGATTGCAAAATGGTAAAACTGCTCTGGAAATCAGTTTGGCGGTTCTTCAGAAAATTGGGCATGCCACTTCCAGAGGACCCTGTCATACCATTCCTGGGCATATACCCAGAGGATTCCCCTGCATACAACAAAGACACATGCTCCACTATGTTTATAGCAGCCTTGTTTATAATAGCCAGAAATTGGAAAGAGCCCAAATATCCCTCAAAGGAGGAATGGATACAGAAAATATGGTATATTTATACAATGGAATACTACTCAGCAATTAAAAATAATGAATTCATGCAATTTGTAGGTAAATGGTTAGATCTGGAAAATATCATCCTAAGTGAGTTAACCCAATCACAAAAGAATACACATGAAATGCAATCACTGATAAGTGATATTAATGAGCCCAGAAGCCCTAAATACTCAAGGCACAATTAGCAAGTCACATGATTCCCAAGAAGAAGAAAGGAGAGGACCCTGAACCTGAAAAGATTGGATCCAGTTTTGTAGACCCAGAACAGAGAAATCATGGGGGGGGGATGATTGGGGAACAGTTAGGAGGAGAGGAATTATGGGACATATGGTGGGGGGAACTTGGAAAGGGGAAAGCCTTTGGAATGTAAACATAGAATATAGAAAATAAAAATTTTTAAAAAAAAAAGAAAAGAAAAACATAGGAACTTGGGCTTGGGTCCTCCAGAATCCAGTACAAAAGCAGTGTGGGACAAATTCTATTGTACAATCTAATGTGTCCATGATACACCATTTACATGGCAAAGGGAAGCCACTGTGGGTTAGGGGATGATAGAAGCATTTCCCCCACAGTTACCACATGCTTGCTACAGGCTGTTGTGAAAAAAAACTCTCCACCCTTTTCATAATTACATCTTTTACATGCCTCATCTTGGTCTTGGTGTTTATAGCATCAAATTTCACACAAATAAAAACTTTGTAAATCACCAATAAAATGCAGTAGTTTTTAATCCATTCCAACCCTAACCACAGTCAAGAGAATTTAGACAAGTGAAACAGGAGAATGCATCAGAAAGTATTTCAATTTCTCAACCAAAGCTTTGGCAGTTATTAAGATGCAAGTCAGAGTAAGCATGTTGGTCTATACTTGTAATCTCAGCACGGGGGAAGCAGAGTCAAGACAATCAATACTTTAAGGTCATCATCAGCTATAGAGTGAGTTTGAGACCAGCCTGTGCAACATGGCTTAAATACAATAAAAACAAAAGTACGTACTTACCAAAGGATTGAAGAGTAGTGCTTTTCAGAAAGATGGGGAAGCATATTTTGATCATTCAGTGCTTGTGATCATGGAAACAAAGGTTGTCTAGACCATGCTGGACTTCTTCATCCTTGGAAGCTACAGTGAGTCATACTGATTGTCAAGTTGAGAGGATCTACGATCACCTAGGAAACAAGCCTCTGAGCATGCCTCTGATGGAGTTTTTAGACGGGGTGGGAAGACCCACTCTAAATTTGTGTAGTGCCATTCCATGGGTCTCTGGCTAAGTCAAAATAAGCTGATTACCAGCATCCATTCCTCCCTGCCTTCTGCTTGTGGGTAAATGTGATCAACTACCACATGTTCCTGCTGTCACACCTCCCCTGCCATGATGGGCTGTATCTTCTGACATTGTAAACCACTCTTCCCTTATATTGTTTTATTCAAGTGTTTTATTACAGTGATGAATAGAGGGACAGAGGGTGCCAGTGGTACCTCGCTCTCCCACTCAGTACTGGTGGGGAGCAAGCTCTTTGTTTGGTCAGCACCTGTGGCCCAACAGAGAGCAACTCTGCACCTCTCTCAAGGGGAAGGAAGAAGATTCTGAACCAGGTGGACAAGATCTGGTGATGTCTTAGATTCAGAGCAGAATGGGGTTGGGGAGAGTAAGGCCTTATGTGTCTGGACATATAACTAAGAGAGTGCCATGGAACTGAATACAATGTGCAGATACAGAAGCAACATCAATACAGGGAGATGAGATTTGCATTTTGGGTGTGGTGCTCTAGGGTTTTCATGCCACATTCACCTCCTGTTACCCTGTTTTTGCCCTGATGGCTACCTTCCGTGTCCCCACTTTCGTGCTTATATGTAAAAACACTTTTATATATATTTAAGCAAACAAATTTAAACAAATATACTTAAATGTGTTATTTTGTCCAAATTCTACATATGAGGGGAAAGACATGTCAGTTATCTTTCTGAGTCTTGCTTGTTCATTTTCACGTGATATTATCAGTTCCACCCAAGAAAAGGGTGAATTTTAAAGAATAAGGATTTGTTTGGTTATTAGTCTTCTATGAGTTCAATGATTTTGAACCTTAGCTTCCAAAGCTCAAACCAGGAATAGAAGGGATTTCAAAAGTAAACTCGTTATTAAGACGATTGCACAGTGTTTTAAAAGTATAGTTTTGTATTTCATTGGAAAATAAGTTTTTAACTTAACTACAACACTCAATTTGTACCATAAGGAAATATAACGCAAGGAGGACACATGAGGTCAGCATATGTTTTTACCCTCGTTATAGAATCAATATAGGGACAGCCAGGTCCAGGTGGCTCATCATAAAGACACTTGCAAAACAAGCCTCAAGTTCCGAGTTCAATTCTCGTATCCCTTGCAAAGGTCGAAGAAGACAATTGACACCAAAAAGTTGTTCTTTGACCTTCTCACACATGGCTTATGTGCTTGCAAACACACACATCATACACACACGAATATAATCAAGTTTAAAGCATTTCATTGCATCAAATAAAGCCAAACAGACAGATTGGGGGGAAATATACTATTTCAAAGACGCTGGAAGATTAGCAGTGGGGCAAGAATGGTTTTTTTTTTCTTCCCTACTGCCCATGTCTAAGAGCCTTCCAGGTTGCAATATTGATCCTGGCAAAGCAATGACAATCTCAAGGACATCATGGCCCTTCTCATTCTAATATCTGTGTTTCTAAGGAATTTTCAAAAAATGGCATTTCAGACATTTTCTACGACTGAGACATTTCCCTTAAATATTGAGCATCTATAAGCAATGGGTGTTTCATTTAAATGTTGACCTTTATTGTAGCCTAAAGCGTGCAACAGGTGCCAAGATATGTTTCGCTATTTACCCATCACTGGAAATGATGACAGTTCTATTATGCAAAATGATTTGCGAAACGAGCTACTTTTCTAAAATCTGCCTCCCATTTGTCTCGATTGCTTTCTAGTCTCAAATTTCTCTCCCACTTTTCTCCTAGCTACAAACTTCAAAGACTAAAGATAAAATATTCCTAGCCACCAAATCAATTACCAAAGGACCTGCAGCTTCTGAACCAGCCGCTAGTTCAAACCCCCACTTCTCCTATTCACGTGCCCTGATGCTCTTCTGCGGCCACTGGGGAGGGGATGCTCTGAAAACATTCCTCCGAGTTGCTGCTAGTGTTGAAGTTTGAGCAACATTCGGCCACAAGCGCGTAGTTGAACGCATAAGCCCTGTGGTCCTGTTTCTTGGCCTGTCGACTATAACGCCTCACTGGGGACTGGATTCCCTTGCACTTCCCAGTTACTTGTACTTTCTTCTGCAGATCACACAATTAGCCTGACTGAGACTCACTCCTCTCCCCCTTTATCTTTCTCTGTTAGCTTTTTCAAAGGGACCAGTTTAGCTCTTAAATTGAGACACTTTGAGATTCTTAAGTCTATCAAAACCCAAAACCCAATCTAATGCTTGTGGCGGAAAAATTTAATCCTAACCCAGGATTTCTACCCTGTCTTTGACAATTTAGTCCCCAGATGAAAGAAGCGCACAACTTTTGTATTTACAATAAGACTTAATCAACATGAGAGCTGGGCAGATACCTATCTTCTATGTTATTATGTCTATTTCCCCGCCAATAACCCCATTATATAATTGGCCATGTTTTGTCTGTCTGGGCTGCCCTTAACTCCAATTAGCCAACCCACACGGCCATCATGTTATGACCCACGTCACCTGTGGCAGCTTCCTCCTCCATTTTCCTTCTTCTCCTCCCCCTCGTGCTCAATTTAAGAACCTGTATAATTTTGAAAATCTATTGCTATGCCCAGGTCTCCTAAAGTAATAATATTCATAGGTAAATCAGCCTGTTTACACACAGTTCAAGGAAAACATCATATCCATATACCGACATAGGCAAAACATTAAAGAAATATATTAATACATGTGTATGTGTATGTATATGTATTTAAACATTAAGTGTCTAGACAACACAATGAAATTAAGTGTCACAGCAAAAATGAAATAGTAAGATATTAATACCTGGTCACAGGCACACCATGGATGTGACAGCAACAAAAACAGACTGATAACCACATTACCACAGATGTCTTACAGTGAGAACTGCCACTGCCAAAGAGGCACTCGATTAACAGCATGATTTTCCGGAATGGTGGGCACAACTTTATTTCTTCACAAAGAAAAGTGTGTAACTTGTCCTCACATCGCACTTTGTGGCAACACTACTTTGTGTTTGGATTAGAGTGTCAGATGATGGTAAACAGTGTTTCAGCGGCATGAATGGCCCTCAAGTAATTTAAATATCTGCAGAACTGGGAAAAATTCCTGGGAAGGGCTAATGTTGAGCTCTGTGAAGTACATGCTTAAGGAGGCCCATGTTTCCAAAGAACTGTTCTAGTAGTAAAAAGCGCCACTTTCCTTCAATTTCAAGCAGTTTTTCCTGGTGTAGAGTACTTTTGTGTGACTAGGTGGAAGGATTATTCTACTTGTATTATGATAAGTTGTTTTAAGTCATATAATTAGAGAGTAACCTGGCCTACTGTTACTCTGCTCTGTGCATTAGAATAAAAGTATTTATTTATTTATTTATTTATTTATTTATTAAAAGAAAGGTGAGATGGTTCATCTTTTGGCCTTTATATATGTGTACTGTGAAGTGAAAAAGAGCAATCAACAACAGAATAAATTCAGGCAAGCAAAGGAATAAACTGTCTTTATGACTTATTGTTTTTTAAAGAAAATGGAGCAAAAATGCAGTTTTATTACTTTTAAGTTCATTAGGGCATTGTACCTTTGTATTGTCAATTATGCAGATCTTACTATATGCATTGGTTGCCTACTAAACTGGAAATAGATGTCCATAATTTATAAAGACATGCTCCTATTAAATGATACATTAATTTATCCTAATTATTTGAACAAAGAGAATGTGGATGTCTTCCTTGGACAAGCATCATTCATCGCTATTTTTAATTGATTACTGGAAGTGAAAGCACAGATACAACCAACCTTTCCAGGAAAGTAAGTTTTCCTAAGGGAACCATCAGAAGAGCTGAGTGTGCTGTGTTCTTACTGCTTCACAATCAACACACATTACTGGTGCATTTATGTATACTGTCAATCAAATTGTGAATAGCAATGGCTCGGTATTGTAAATGTCATTGGCTCATGATCTTCATAATCATTTTGTATCTCTATTTTCCATTTATATTTTCTTTCTCTATATCTCCATTTTGATCTAGTAAGTTATTTTTCTTTCATAGTGTCATTTTATTTTACTTTTCTTGAGTGTCTTAGTTTGAAAACTTTTGACTTTCTAAATAAGCAAATGGGTAAAGGATGGTTTTCACATACCATGAACTTCTTTATCCAAAGGAGACTTATAATACAATCAGTGTGCTACTAGAGATGTGAATTTAGGTCTTCAACAACATAGATTTCAGTTTTGTTGCATGTAAATAGCGTCCAAATTCAATCAGCACTATGTATGGCTATTTACTATAACCTAGGCTCTAGGCTAAACGTATAAATGAAATATAAAATTTAATTCTCCTGACACTTATACAAGATGCTCTTATTTTCTCCCACCTGCATACAAGAATACAGATATTCAAACATGGAGAAGCTAGCTTATTTAGGGACTCAAAGATGGTAACAACACTAATGTAAGCTGAAGCATAGAGCTGTGGGACCGGGATCTATTCCACTGCAAGACTCTATGATTTCTGTCCCTGAACCCAAACAATAATGCGTATCATCTCTTCTCTTCTTTCTCTCTCATTGCATTGGATGTTAAACAAAATACTTCATCATGGATATATTTGGCCACATCTTTACATATTGGCATAGCATGGAGAAGTGAATAATTTGACATATGGATTTTTAACCCATTTAACAAGTGGACTGTGTATTTTTCTAATGCACCACTGAATACGATCACATGTTTGATAATATCTATACTTTATTATCATAGGAACTTGTCTCCTAATGAAAGAATATTGGCAAAGAATATATTCATCTAGAATTGAAGGAAATGTGTTAATTTTTATTTTAGGAGTCCAAAATAAACTTAAGAAAATAAGGACCTGAAAGTCATCTCTCAGGCATCTATTTATTGGCTGTATTTATTACCACAATAAAATGATCTCTGAGGTTGTATTTGAGCAGTCTTCAGACCTGTACCATCACTCATTCAGATACACTCTCTTTATTCCATTGTATGGTCCTGTCTCCCAAAGATACAGTCTCAGAAGATCACCACCTATGCTATTGTAACCACTATCAGCTACACTAGTGTACACTGGCCAGAAAGGCTTTGCTCTGACTGCCACATAAACACTGCAGCAAGAATGTAGCCACAACCATGCACACCATACATAAAAACACACTCACATATACACATGAGACATGTAGACTATGCACGAACACACAGTAAGAATAATACATACACTTACTTTTTTAAAGAAAAAAACAATAGTGTGAAGACAAGGCCAAGAGCTATTTTACAGGGAACTGGAAAAGCAACCACCAGTCATGCACAGGACCTTGAGAATAGCTGCTGTCCCAAATCTGAGTATAGTGTTACACTGCATCCTTTCCCTAACAGAGGTCTAGGAGTTATTCTTGATTACTTCTTTGATTGACATGTACTGTTTATGTAGACAGAAGTATAAATTCATACGTGCTATTCACGACTGTGCCACATACAACTTAGATAACCCAGGATATTTTTTAAAATGTATTAATACATTTTCTTAAAAAACTCAGAAAGTAGACATTACAAGGAGGTGCTTGAGAGCATGTGAGCTACGAGGTTATCAATTTGTGCACCATTAGTTGTGGTCTGATTTCCCAGAAGGCTCCTTCTCTCCTAATGTAGAGTTGACAAGAGAAATGCTGTGCATGCAGCTCACTGGTCCTGTGAAATGGTAACTGCTCAGTTCTGGCACACTGAAAGCCACACACCGAGCATTAAACATCCAAGGAAGGAACAGTGCATTCCCAATTCCAGAGACAAGCAGGCTTATTTTTATATATTTTCTTTAAGGCATTTTTTTCAAAAGTAATTTTACAGATTTCAGATCATTACTTTTAATTTATTTTTTTTAAAAAGTTGGTAGTTTTACTTCAGATATTTTAATATAAAATTAAGCACAGGGTTTAGAAGAAAAGGAGATGAGTAAACGGACTTACCCAAGTGTGGGTGTGGGCTTCTCATGGGAGAGGCACCTTCCAACTCACTCTTTATGATTGTAACTCTCCTAAATATTTCATGTAAATACTGCATATTTTCTTTCCTGCGTGTTTATAAATAAGTGTAAAAACAGTCACCAAACCCCGACACTATGACAAGAAGCATATATCAAAAGGAGCGTGCCATGGTTGTCTCCAGAGGGGCCCTGCCAGAGCCTTGCAAATACAGAGGCAGATGCTAACAACCAACTACTGGACTGGGCATGGGGTCCCCAATGGAGGAGCTGGAGGATGGTCCAGAGGAGCTGAAGAGGTTAACAGCATCATGGGAAGAACAATGATTTCGGCCACCCAGATGCCCAAGACTCCCAGGAACTGAACCATCAACCAAGGGGTACACATGATTCCAGCCAAAAATGTGGCAGAGGAAGGCCTTGTTGGTCATCAGTGGGAGGAGTGGTCCTTGGTCAGGCAAAGACTCAATAGAGGCCCCAACAAAGGAAAACCAAAGGAGAGGGAGGTACGTGGAGGCAGGGGGTGGGTGGAGGGGTTGGGGGTCTTTGGGGAGGGGGGAAATTTGGAAAGGTTTTACCATTGGCAATGTAAATGAAGACGATATTCAATAAAAAAAAGAAAAAAGAATCCTAGGTGAACATAGTACATTCTAGTAATTTAATCTAGTGTTTTATACTCATCCTGTTAATTATGTATAATAAACCTTATCAAATAAAAAAACAGATTTGGTTTTTATAATAAAACTTAAGCTTCCCATAGAAGAGCTTCCAATTGGCTATCCAATATCATGTGGTCTGTCCTGAAATCATATACATGCAAGTAAGTCTATATGAACTGAGCAGGTTTATATATTTAGGAATATACATTGTACAAATGTATATTTTCCTGTGTGTGGGTATGGTGTCATATATATACACCTATATGTATATGTGTATATATATATATATGTATCCCACATATATAGTTATATATAATAATTTTATATATTTGTATATTACATATGTAATCCACAGACACCATAGTTTACTTAAATGAAAGTTTATTTTCCTTCCTTTTATAACAGTCTCATGCCAGTTAAGTGACCTTAAGATAGGGATGACATTGCAGTCTTCAATATGTGGCACATGTTATGGACTCAGTGTTGAGCTTTATGTTCCAAGGTTGGAGGGGAGAATGGGATTAGGGAGTGTACACGTGTGTGAAGAGAAGAAGCGGTGCTCACCAGTCCTGCTCTGCCATATTAGGCATGTGTGCTTGGCTGAGCTTTGCGCTGAGGAAATCTGAGTCTTGTGTTTGAGTGTCTGTGTGGTCACATAAACGTGAAAAAAAAGATTTAAAAAGATACTGAGTTAATACCACCATCAAGTGGGATATTGAAGGACTATCCAAATACAAGCCAAATACAAATTTGTGCAAGGTTATTTTGAATGGTCTCATAATCAATTCATTTAAATTCCTTTATCTAAAGAGTCTTGCACTGGGTAGTGGTAGCACACACCTTTAATCCCAGCATTTGGGACTCAGAGGCAAATGGATTTCTGAGTTCAAAGCCAGCTTGGTCTACAGAGTGAGTTCCAGGACAGCCAGAGCTACACAGAGAAACCCTGTCTCAGAAAAAAAATTAAAAAGAGAATCTTCCTAAAATCAATTTTGTTTTATAATCCAGTTGATGACTTTGAAAATGTTTTGATTTTGTCTTAATTATAGAATTTTTGCTTTTTACCCTGGGAGAATTTTAGATTAGGTCACACTTTCTTCTATTTAAGCTTAGAAAGAATAATTTAAAAAATATAAACAAAAATTTCTTTATTGGCCAAGAGATATTATATAAACTATGAAGGCACTGGCAGTCTACTGAGTTGCATAATTAGTAAAATTGGGGCATTATTAGCCAGCTTCTTTCAAGTAATGAAACAAAAGGCCAGAGCCAAAAGTTCTAGGATGTCCAGAGTCACAGCTGCAAGACTGTAATTATGCTGAAAACTCCATTTCTTCTAACAGGGTGATAAGTGTGTGTGTGTGTGTGTGTGTGTGTGTGTGTGTGTGCCCATGTGAGTACATATGTGTGTATGTCTTCTGTGCGTGCATGTACATGAACCCATGAGTGAATGCATATGTGTTCATGTGTTATGTTTTATATTTTATAAATAAATGTATTTTTTCCTCCTGAAACTTGAACTTATAAGAGATCTCTGTTCTGCCTCTGCCTCCTGCTTTTGAGATTAAACATGAACATTGGCACACTCACTCTTTCCTAAATTTAAATTTAATGAACTATAATCCAGTTTAGTAAGTATGAACACTATTCTAGTGGTCTCCATAGAAGAAGGATTAGACTGAGATAAAGGAAAACTGTGTAAGGAATGCAGGCAGCATATTTGAAGTTCTGGTGTAACAAAGAACATAGAAGGTTGGAAGTGGCTATACGAGGACAGTACTTAAGGGCTTTCAAAACGTATATATGAAGGGCTGGAGAGATGGCTCAGCGGTTAAGAGCACTGACTGCTCTTCCAGAGGTCCCGAGTTCATTTCCCAGCAACCACATGGTGGCTCACAACCATTTATATTGGGATCCAATGCTCTTTTCTGGTTTACATGTGTACATGCAGCTAGAACACTCACACATTAAATAATTCACGTGTGTGTGTGTGTGTGTGTGTGTGTGTGTGTGTGTGTAAACATTTACAGTATGTTTGTTTATAAACTGGTAGGAATAACCCACTGGGAAGGATAAAATTAAGAACAAGGGAAGTAATTACAGAAATGAAATCCTTGAGACAAGAAGAGGTGGGGCCAAGGCTGCCTGTGACACCAAGCCGTTATTCTTGCCATGTATATACTATAGTGAAAGAGAAGGCCAAGTGCACTGCTTTAGATGTAGTGAAATTGATAGAGTTTGGGGTGGCCGAGTAAGGATGTTCTATTTCTATTGTTTGTGTAATTTCAATGCAATACAAAGAAGAGCCTTGTGCTTGGAGAGGAAGGATGAGCAGAAGAGTCAGACAAAGGAAATAATATTGTACACCTTCCATATGTGAGGTCTGACCACAGAGAAGAACTGATGTGAAAGACCACTCCTGAGTGTACATCAGGAAGAGAGTATTTTAGGTCAGTCCTCCAATTTCAAGTTGAGTGGAGCAAAAGATTTGCTCAAATGAAGAAAGTGGAATAGATAATTAAGCCAGGAAAGGTCTCATAAGCTCTCCTCAAAACGTTGAATTTTCTTCCTACTTCAATAGACTGTTCGTCCCTTTGTTTCCATTGCTTGCTTCAGGATAAAAAATGGCCTGGAAGACACAGTCAGGAGAAGGAAGAATATTTTACTGTGGCCAGAGGGCAGGATGATACTCTTTCATTGGGAATCATTTCCGTCAGAGTAGGTAATAAGACCATTTAGAAGAGATGTTTTAAAAATATGATTTAACTTTTGTGGTTTTGAGAGAGATCCTAATGTACCCAAGTTGAGTCTCAGACCAGCAGAGGTCAGGATGAGTATGAATACTGATCTTCCAGCTTCCGGGGTCTGTGTGCAGCTACAACCTCATCCTAAGCAGTCTGAGAACTGAACCCAGGACCTCCGGTATGCTAGACGGGTCTTCAACATCTCAAGCTGCATTCACAAAATTCAAACCATGTACAAAAGGTTTTGCTTTAAGTCGGTGGAAGGAAGGTTTTAAGGCTCATCAAGACATAAAAATAAGATGGTATTAAAAACTGTCTCAAGGAAAGTGGAGGCTGGTATGGCTCTGGAAGAGCATTGGAGGAGCTGGGATTTCCGATGGCACCGGAAGTAAAAGTGGTCTGTAAATCCTGCAGGTAGATTTGGAACAGAGTGTCAGTAATCCTGATTATCACTTCTTTCTTGGGAATAAGTTCATTCAAGAACGCTGAAGCCCAGAGAACAGGAAGAAGCCAGATGGACGGGGTGGAAATGGTAGTCTCGTGGGAGGAGAAAGAAAATCTGTGGGCCTTCTCGAGGCTAGCTGTGGACAATTCCTGACCCGGCTTGGGGTGGTGGGTGGAAAGAGAACTCTCTAGAAATGTAGGAAATGGCTACAATTTTTGCTGCCATTCAGTAATTTCTATTCATTATTTTTGCCTTGTATTTTAGAGACTGTCTTCTGGTAGCAGAAATCTAAAACTCGTCAAAAGCACTTTTATCATAGCAATTTATCAATGAGACCCTGCAATGTAGGCCAGCAGTTGAAGTTCAATTGTTTCCACGGTTATGTTCATTTCCCAGCTCTCTGAGTGGAAGCTCATGAAAGTCAGGGAAATGGGACAGGCCTGACTCTGTTCTGTGATGACAATTTATCTCCCATGGACCCTTTTACTTCCTTCTGAATGGAATACTCCCTTGGCTTAATGTCTGTTCATTGATGACTACATGATTCACATGTAGCTATTTGATGAAGTCAAATCTACTAAGCCAAAGTATTTCAATGTAACACATACCCAGATGCAGGAGTGGAACCTATGGTTGCTTCCAGGGATCATTCATGCTTCTACTGCCTTAGAGCTGCTGAAGAAGTGGCCAGAGATAGTGGCAGTTCTGCTTCTTATCCATTCACAAGTACACAATTAGGAACCACTGTTGAAAAGGAAAGGTACTTAGACAATTCTCACCAGACGTGGGGAAGGTCATGTGCGTACATACTTCTTAAAAGTACAAATTGATGCTGAAGAGATGGCTAAATCTATAAAACGCTCGTCATGCACCCATGAGGACCTGGGTTTGGTGTTGAGCCCCAGTATAAAAACTGGGCGCCTGTAATCCCAACCCTGGGGAATCAGAGACAGAAGAGCCCTGGGGGCTTGCCACGTAGACAGTCTAGCCATATTTATTGTCAAGCTCCACGTTCAGAGAGAAAGACCCTGTCTCAAAAACTCAAGGCACAATTAGCAAATCACAAGATTCCCAAGAAGAAGGAAAGAGAGGACCCTGGTCCTGAAAAGACTGGATCCAGTTTTGTAGGAGAGTACCAGAAGAGAGAAATTGGGGGGGGGGAGGTGATTGGGGAATGGGCGGAGGAAAGAGGACTTATAGTGAGGGGGGAAACTGGGAAAGGGGAAAGCCTTTGGAATGTAAACAAAGAATATAGAAAATAATAATAATAATAAAAAGAAACCTTGGAGCACTCAAAAAAAAGTAAGCTGGAAAGCAATGGAGTCAGACATCTGACTTTGACCTCTGGCCTCCCCCTGCCTGTACACAGATGTGTTTACACACACAAATATGCAAGTACACACCCAAACGAACACATAAGCAGACATGGACACACATTTAAAGATACACAAATGGGAACAAGGTTATTCATTGCTTTTGAAACAGTTAGCACCTATTTTCATCAGCGTTTCAGAACTCCATTGGGATTTTGTTCATCTTGTAAAAAGATTACACGTCATTGACAAAATCATGTGGTCTCCTAACCTTTTTTTTTCTTCATAAATTAGTGAAATTTATTGTAAATTTCAGGCTTTACAATAAATTTCAGGCCAAAGCCAAACTGAAGCAGATGACCTTGGCCTATTCACAAACATGATTCTGATAGTATTAGCTAGTTAGTGACAGAATACAACATTGGTCTCCACCATTTTGTCTACCGAGTTATGACTACTTGGAGTGTCAGTAAATTTTCCAGAAATGATCTTAGAATCTAGTCTAAGATGTTCTCCATGTGTTCCCTTTTCACAGTGCCATCCATTGGTAAAAATTTTACACAACTACTCATCTCATTTGACGAACATTCAAAGTAACACCAATATGTAATACATAACTTATGTAATGGTTACAAATCAGTGGGTGAGACTGTGCACATTTCCCTCATGGGAATGTAACTTTAATAAGGGAGTGCATGAGGAAATATTATTTTGAGCAGTAAAGATTGAGTAAAGTATCTGTAAATCTATATAAGTTCACAGTCTGTGCAGCCCTGTCAGTGTGCTGTGTGTCTGAGCAAGTCTGTCATGCGAATGTTCTCCCTATGAGAGTTACTAGATTCATGTCTGTTATCATTCTTATACCACATATTGATATTAAATATATATGATTCAATTAAAAACTCCAAATCAATGTTGAAAGAAAACAGCAAACAAAACATTTTGCTACTTCAGTATTTTCTTTTCTTAAATTTCATTGTATTTTCTTGTGAATAAATTCTCGTATTGTAACTATCACATATATGACCATGTCTGCCAGCTATACTACATACATATACATAATATGACAGTAAATTCCTTGAGCATATAGATTCTCAGGTTTAAGAAATGCCTTAAAATTACTACATTTGTAACCACACCTAAAATGGACACCGAGTTTTAACCCCACTCTGACAATCTCAAGTGATAGGAAATGTGTTACTTCTCTATGGAAAACATTTCATAATCTGTTGTAAATGAAGTTAACTTTATGTTTTCTATAGGCCATACAGCTTTTTACAATTTCTACATATTCCTCCATTTTTAGGAATTGAGTCATTTGAATAAATTCATTACATTTCCACGTAATGTTTTTTTTTTTAACCTATACGTAATTTCTCCTGCTAAGTTTCTTTCAGGCTCGATTTCTTCTATTGTTTATACTCACTACACCAGTGAGGGTGAGACTAAAGAGCCATGCCACAGACAGCAGCTGTCTCTCTATGCTTTGGACTCCCGAATCTGTGCCACGAAGATGGAGCCCTTACAAGTCATAGATTCCTGTCAGCATTAATCTGGTTCATTTTTAAATTTTCCATGATTATTGGGTCAACTTGATTAGATCAAGTCATGTCAAGATTAGAGGAGCTAAGCTCTGGCTGTGTGTGTGATGGTGTCCTGGAGGCAATTAGAGCACAAGAGGTCTGGAAATGAATGATTTCGTCCTGATACCTTCATAGTATGGCAGTTCTATTGGGCGGTGTTGAAAGTAGAGAATCGGGGCTAATCTGGAGAAAGTATACCATGGCAAGGTATCTTTCTTTTGTACTCGATCTTACTCAGGTCCCATCCTGCATGCCCCTTTCTCTGTAGCCATCATGATGAGACCCATTCTATCTTCAAATCTCCTCCACTATGATGCCCTATCATCATTGACACCATGAGCATATTCTTCTTAAGATTATTCCTTTAAGTGTTTGGCCCTGTTGACTTTAAAATAGCGAATACAAGTTATACAACTGACACTAACTAGCTAAAACAACTGGTATACTTATCTGTTGCTATAAATGATTATGCTAGGTGCTGTAAGATACTAAATAATCTATGAACAGATTTTTGATGATCCTTACCCTCAGGCTATGAGTTCAAATGCCCCATTAGATACCTGAAACTACACATTGTACTTTTTTACTCTACGTGTATACCTATGACAACATGTAATGCTTCTTCTGTCTTAATCAAGCTTTTCCATACTGTGGCTCTAACCCTTGCGGTTTGCAGTGTTCCTAGGTATCAGGGATTTTTCCATTCTTCACAACTTTGCCCATACATCTGGCTTCCGTAGAGCTTTGCCATGTCTGGAATTCATGGCATATCCTTAACATACTTAAATACTCAGTTATTCCTTGAGCTTTGGACTATTTTTAAGTATATTGAGGGTTTACTGATGACAATAAATGCAGTCTCGTGGCTGTTTGTCAACCAACATGGCTGAGTAACTAATGGATAAGCAACATACACAGAGTGGATACACTGTACAGAGGGGTTGGGACATCCATGTGGGATAGAGTCAAAAGAGAACATGAGATTTCAGCAATCTAGGGACCAACGAAATGAAACCATGTATATTATTTTCTCCACCACAAATTCTTCCTTATGTAATGCCCACTTTTTTGTTGTTGTTTTGTTTTGTTTTGTTTTTGTGAGACAGGGTTTCTCTGTGTAGTCCTGACTGTCCTGGAACTGACTCTGTAGATCAGGCTGGCCTCAAACTCAGAAATCAGCCTGCCTCTGCCTCCCAAGTGCTGGGATTAAAGGCGTGCGCCACCACCGCCCAGTTCACCTTTTCTTGATGAGTTTTATAAAGGATCCATTTAATCGCTAGACTTTAATCTGCCCTAATAATGGTAAAATGATCTTTTGACCATGTTTATACAACTTAACAGAACTTTTAATCTATGCCTACATAGTAGTTCACAACCATCTATAACTCCAGCTCCATGACATCTCATTCTTTTCTTCTGGCTTCTGTGAGGAATTGACTAAAATGGTTGCACACACAGCCCCAATAACTGGAGCAGAGCTTCAACTTAAAGCTCTTGCCTGACTGTAGAGTGTGTTCCCCTAACTGGACTGCCTTGTCTGGCCTCAGTAGGATAGGATTGCCTAGCCCAGCAAACTTGATGTGCCAAGGTGGGAAATACCCAGGGGGGCCTCCACCCTCTTAGAGGAAAAGGGGAGGGAAATGGAGGGAGGGACTGTGTGAGGGGCACTGGGAGAAGGGAAGTAAAATGAACAAATAAAAATAAATAACTGTAAAGAGACTGACATGGTACGCATACATGGATGCAAGCACTCACACATATTCATAACAAATAATTCAAAAAATCATGAAACCCAGAAATGATTCCTATACAGTCAAGGCTGCAAAGTATTGACTCCAAGATTCAATCTGATGGTGAACATTTGAAAAGATGCCCCCCCTTGGATACTTCAAATTTCCACATTCAGCTCCAGAATTTCAAGAAATACAGAGCCATCAACCAGCACACAGACAATACACTATTTTCCCCACGAGTTAAACAAATTACCACGGGATTTCTGAGAAATTTGTCTTTTTAGCAGACAGTAAGCAAATGCAGAGCATGAGTTTTTCAAAGGTAGCAAAGAGCTTTAGCAGTGCCTGGAGCAGACAGCATTCGCTCTCGCCGAGAGAGAAGCCGTCCACAGGTGCTCTGTCTACCTCCCCAGATTAACACGCCCACATTTAGTGCAGCTCTTGTCTGTGTGAAGCAGTGGGGGAAAATCATCCAAAAGATAAAGCAAGAAAAAGGGTGCATTGCCCTGTGATGCAGTTACCGCCTGCACAGTGCACCGGAGGATATGGAAGCTTCCAGAACACACTCTGAGCGTGTTGGGCCTGAATTGGCAGTTATTAAGTCAAGCACACTATCGATGCACTGTATTTAGAAGGCATCAATAATTGATAAGGTGGGAAAAAAAAGTCCCACAAGATAGAAATGTAACGCAAAGAACATGCCGTGTTATAAGTACACCTAAGTACAATGGAATGCTTGGATTTTAGTATTTTATCCACTGAAGGTCCTCTTCAAACTTGTGGCAGAGCCAGTAGATATCTGGGAACCCACAAAAAATGAGAAAAACTAGCTTTCACCATAGCAATCAGATGGGCGAGTGTGGAAGCAAGGGCCCTTTTACATGAAACTATAGGACCAGCTGTTTACCCTAAGACGCGGCTTGCTGCAGAGCGACAGCTGTGAAAGCAACAGATTCTTTAAGAAGCTCACCGCACATGCAAATATGGGAAAATAACGACTGTGCCAGGCAGAAATGTGCTCCATCCTGCATTAGCATGTGTCAGCTACTGACAATGTGGCACTCATCCCCACTGACATCAGGGACAGACACAAGGACAGCAAACCTAGCTGTCCTTGGAAGTCGTCCTAAACTACAGTCTGTTGAAATACAAAATTATAGTGTGGCCTGTTCCCGTGTCTATATTTACTGGCCTAAGCCGGTGAATTAACACAGTACATTATGTGATGGTAGAAAGTCTATATAGCTGATGCTTAGTGTATCATTCAGTAGAAGAGGATTCTACTTCAAAGAGCCCCGTCCCTTTACACAGGAGATAGCATGATGCTTAAGACTAAAAATGTCATGGGGAAACTTCTCTTAGATCATACATAAAACAACTAGAATTAAAGGCAAGGAATGGAGTTGCAACGGAATTCTCCATGTAATTGTAATCCTTTTACAGAAAGTAGGGTTCACATTCAGTTATTGTATCAGGATTTCACGTCAGAGTGTATGTAATTAGATTGCATGATGTATGTCTATAGCTACATTGACATTTGTATCTGGTCTAGAAAATTATCTTTTCAACATAGCCATTTTCACACCACTCGAGAATCCAGTAAATGAAGAAGTATCCTCTGCCACACATGGTCATGGTGTCAATGCTATTACGGTTGGCAACAATTGCTCAGACTGCCGGGAAGAAAGAGTCCTTGCAATTAGCACTGAGGAGGACTTCTGGAGACTTGCAGCAGATAATAATACCACAGCTTCCCAGGCTTCCAGATGAAGCCCAAGTAGCTGATCCTGTAACAGCAGCTTCAGGAGAATGTAGTTTGGCCAGCAAGTGTGTTTCTGGCAAGTGGCAGAAATAATGGGGTTAGCCTTCTCTGTATAGCAGAGTTGCGTATGGTGAGTGTGGAAATCAGGGGAGTTTGGAAGGAAATGGTTAGGTCATTGGCAAGACAGCAATTTTTTTTTTTTTGTTAAGTCCATAACTTTTAGTGATGAACTCAAACCGGGTACTTCAGTGATTAACAAGAAAGAAATGTTAGTTGGTTAAAAAAATATAGAATATATGGCATTAAAGAGATATAAAAATTGATTCTCACATTAGCACACAAAACTGCAATGGTCAACGATACACCTTTTATTCATTGTTTGGCAGTATGAAAAGCAGGGCGTCGTATATAAAAGTCTAAAGCTCTTCTTCTACCTTCATTTCAAAGTTCTTCCCAGCTCTGGGACCTCACCGATTACATTTGATGGCATAAAATGTAGAGTTATTGTTATGAATGGCAGCAGGCAGAGCATGGTGACGCTTGATCAATTCACCGTCCATGCCATTATCGTTATTATAATTATTATACAGTAAAATAGAGAAGGGTGCTGTGCTTTCTTCCAGGTTACTTAGTAAGGTCGGTAGTCTGTGGAGTCAGTTCCTCAGTATCAATACTCTCCGCATGCATCCAAGCCCCAAGCGCTCACAGCTTTCTCAAAGCGTGGTGTGTGTGCCTTTATTCTGAGAATGGTCATTAAGGCAGATGGGAAGCCCAGATCTGTAGAACGTGCTGCCAGAACACTTCAGACAACACGACTTTCCTGTAAATTGCTCACAAGAGTATAAAAGATGAGCAAACCCTTTGCAAAATGACTTTATTTTTGCCACAATAAGAAAACCACAGTCTCCCCTCCCTTTAGCAGTGGAAATATGTGTCTCTTCTCATGCACCTAAGCAAAGCATGATTTCAGTTTATCCTGAGTTTATTCTAAAATTGAGGACCCATGGCTCTAGCTACATTAGACGGAGGTTTGCCCAATTATCCCAGTGCGTGAACAACACACATTCTTCACCATACAACATGTTCCTTCCCTTATGCTGCAGCTAGGTCCTTAAACCACCCTCTTTACCCAAATCGAGGACTGTCTGCCAACCATCTTCACCTTCTGAGACATATCTATGAGCAAGTCTGTACTAATCTGTCCCAGGATCTACTAAACCAGAATTTCTCCTGCTCACATGTCAGTAGACCTTCCTGTTCACTGCATGCTGTATAATTAATATCTGTGCTAATCAGGCCTTGGCAGCTCATGAGAGAAAACACGATGGGATTCATCTAAGTCATCAAGGATGTGGGATGATACCTGCTCGGAGTTTGTCTAACTCTGTGAGTGCACAAAGATTCAGCTGAACATATTTGCAACATCAGTTTAATTTCCCCCAAAGGATTCAATACCAATTGTATAATCAATGCCTCTTGCATTATGTCACAAATCAAAAGTCATCAACTAGACCTTCAAAGACACCTGGAGAGTCTTTTGGTAGGTAAAATGTATGCCACTAAGAAAACACCACGGGAGAGGGGAATCTGCCCAGTAATTACCTATCATTATTTTGTTGTAACTACTCTTATTACCAAATTGTTACTATGATATTGCCTAAAACTCTATACAGAGCATAATTACAGCATAAATTATTACATACTGTGGACTGATGGCAAACTGTGACAATTTTCATAAAAATGGGAGATTTGTTTTGTTTTGTTTTTAGAAATAAGGTGTCATGGGGAAAGGACTGTGGGAGATTGTGACCATTCGTGCACAGGAGAGAGAGAGAGAGAGAGAGAGAGAGAGAGAGAGAGAGAGAGAGAGAGAGAGAGACAGAGAGAGAGAGAGACAGAGAGAGAGAGAGACAGAGAGAGACAGAGACAGAGAGAGACAGAGAGAGGGAGGGAGGGATGAAGGGAGGAAGGGAGGGAGGGAGGAAGGGAGAGAATGCCTTATGTGCTGGGCTTGTCACAGACTTACTGTGTAATGTAGGATGACCTTGAATGCCCTCCTGCCTTTTGTCACCCTTTTGTCTAGTAGGATTATAGGCATATGCCACTACATGCAATCTGTGTGGTAAACTAAATCCAGAGCCTTGTGCATGCTAGGCATGCGTTCTTCCAACTGAAATATATCCCCAGGTCAAGATTAGAGGACTGTTTTTTTTATTTTGTTTTTATTTTTTTAAATGAGTATTTAAAAGAAAATTTTCATTTATCATTTCTTTTCAGCAACTGTATCGCATATGAAATATACTGAGAGCATGTTGCTTCCCTCATCCTCTCCTACCCTTCTCACACCTGCTGACACTTCTCATCTCCCCAAGTATTTCATTTTCATGTTGTTCTTCAACAACTACATTTAATTTGCCTGCTTGGCTGCATATACATAGGCAGTCCTGAATGAACACGCACAACTTAGGACAGCAATGCCACTGCAGAGAAAGACACAGCCTCCCCTAAAATGAGTTGTTACTTTAGAAATCTGGGAGAAGATAGATCAAAATGTATTGGTATGGTGATTGATGTTCAACTTCCTCATAAAAATCAGTCTAAAAGCTGAATAATTTTAGTACCCCCTAGTCAGGGTTAAAAGCATGATAGCACATATATACAGATACAACATAACTGGACTGCTGTAAATTATGAAATTACTCATGTACTGGCAGTCACATTTAAATTTATAGAAACCATTTTTGTAACATTTTGTAAACATTAAGAAACATTTGTAGTTTTAAAAAGGAACAACAAAACAGAATCTCATAATAAAGTGTTCTAGGGTTACAATAACAAAGGAGAAAATATGTGCATATATTTTGAGTATGTTTATAGTGCTGTGTGATACCACAAAGGCATTGCAATCTGATTAGGGGAAAGGATATAGGTTTCAGCTTTCCCTCAAAGAATTTTTTATTAGATATTTTCTTTATTTACATTCACAGGTTATGCCCTTTCCTGGTTTCCCCTCTGAAAATACCCTATCCCAACCCCCCTTCCCCTGCTCACCAACCCACCCACTCCCACTTCCCTGTCCTGGCATTCCCCTATGCTGGGCCATCAAGCCTTCTCAGAACCAAGGACCTCTCCTCCCTTTGATGTCCAACAAGGTTATCCTCTGTTACATATGCAGCTGAAACCATGGGTCCCTCCATGTGTACTCTTTGGTTGGTGGTTTAGTCCCTGGGAGCTCTGGGGGTACTGGTTGGTTCATAATGTTGTTCCTCCTATGGGGCTGCAAGCTCCTTCAGCTCCTTGGGTCCTTTCTCTAGCTCCTCCATTGGGGATCCTGTGCTCAGACCAATGGTTGGCTGAGAGCACCCACCTCTGTATTTGTCAGGTACTAGCAGAGCCTCTCAGAAAACAGCTATCCAGAGTGTGGTAACCCAATCACAAAAGAACACACATGGCATGAACTTACTGATAAGTGGATATTAACCTTCAAAGAATTTTTAAGGAAACTATATTGTGCCTTTTTCAAATGTAATCCTTCGATGATCTCTCTAGCTCACCAGTCTCCTCTCTCTCTCTCTCTCTCTCTCTCTCTCTCTCTCTCTCTCTCTCTCTCTCTCTGTGTGTGTGTGTGTGTGTGTGTGTGTGTGTGTGTGTGTAAAATGAGGAAAATTATTCTTACTCCATAGTAAGAGTACAGGACAGTCAGTAGTGAAAATCAGATTTATTTAGGGTTCCACAAAAGATAGACAGACAAAAGGCAAGAATGCCTGCTTTTGTCTCTAATCACATTTCTATGTGCCCTTTAGTTTCTCTTTTTACTTTACATTCCAACCTTAATTTTCACCCCTCCCACCACCACCATCCACTCCTCCCTTTCTCTTCAGAAAAGGGAGGTCTCCCGTGGATAACAACCTGCCTTGGCTATGAAGTTGCAGTAAGATTGGGTGCATCTTCTTCTATCAAGGCTAGAAGAGGCAGCCCACCTAGGGGAAAGGGATACGAAGGCACGCAGTATTGTCAGAGACAGCCCTTATCCCTGCTGTTGGGAGTCCCACAGGAAGACCAAGCTACACATCTGCGACATCCATACAGGGGCCTCGTTCCCCCCCCCCCACCCTTACAGGCTTCTGGTTGCCAGTTCAGTCTCTGTGAGCCCTGGTGTGCTCAGGTGAGTTGGTTCTGCAGGTTTTCTTGTGGTCTCCTTGACCCATCTGGTTCCCACTCCCACCTCCTCAGAATTCCCCAACCTCCACCTATTGTTTGGCTGTGGGTTTCTGCATCTGTTTTCTTCAGCTGCTGAGTGAAGCCTCTCTGATGAGGGCTATGCCAGGCTCCTGTCTGCAAGTATAGGAGACCATCACTAGCAGTGTCAGTGGTGGGCTCCTTCCCTCAGTTTCTGCTCCATCTTTACCCCAGCACATCTTGCAGGCAGGAGGAATTGTAGGTAGATGGATTTGTGGCTGGGTGGGTGTCCCAATCTCTCCATTGGAATTCTGTCCTGGTTACAGGAGACGGCTGGTTCAGACTCCACAATGTCCCATTGCTGAGTTCTAGCTAAAGTTATCCTCACTTAGACCTGGGAGTTTCCATGGCACTAGACTTCTAGTTCATCCCAGAGATGCATCCCCCACATTCCAGTTGTCTCTCCTGGTACTCTCTCTCTCCACCCTCCCATCACTTGATCCCGCCTGTCCCCATCCCTACACCCAGCCCTTCCAGTCCCCTCTCCCATCCACTCAAATGTGTATAATGCTAAACTTGTATTTCACAAAACTGGAAAATCTAAAAGAAATGGTCAGTTTCTCAAAGTGCCTCTTAGTTTTCACTGGCTGATTTCTTTTAGGGAGGTAAGGTCTTCCCTGGGACTAGTATTGTCCCATTCCCAAACTAATGCTCTCTCTATCTCTGTCTGTCTGTCTGTCTGTCTGTCTGTCTCTCTGTGTGTGTGTGTGTGTGTGTGTGTGTGTGTGTGTGTGTGTGTGTCTGTGTCTGTGTCTCTCTGTCTCTCTGTCTCTCTGTCTCTCTGTCTCTCTCTCTCTCTCTCTCTCTCTCTCTCTCACACACACACACACACACACACACACACACACACACACGGAAATGTGATTTAAATTGTGACAGTATGCATTGACTGATGGATTAGGTAGAGTCTTACTGTATAGCCTGCCATGGCTTTGAACTTTTAATTCTTCTGCCTCAGTCTCATAAGTGTTCACATTACAAGGGACTACACATTTGGCTTATTTATATATACTTTAATGATTAGATTTCTGATTGTTAATGCCAGGAATCCTCAGTCAACCTGACGTCTCCTTCCCCAATTCCCTAATCCACCAGAAAAAAAAAAAAGGCAACACGGAACAAAAATTGATCTTGCCACAGGTTTCGCTCTGAGCTGCAGTCTGCCAAAGAATTCCATAGTCACGTCACTGCCGGACTGCCCGGGAGAAGCTTTACAAGGCAAGAATTGCTTTGTGTGCTGACCTGTAAGCATATGGCCCATCTCCATAAAAATTACAGGCTGCCTTTATCCTGGATGAGTTCATAAAAGACATCCATCATTATGTTTAAACCACACTAGGCTCTTACGGTTTCCCTCGAGAGAATTGTTTTCCATTTTTCTTAGTCACAAAACAAAACACACTTGTTATTCTTTTGAAGCTGCATTCAGACTCTTCAACATGTGAAAAATCACTTCCAAAAAGTCATAGTACTGAGCCGAGCTGACAGAGGTGAGAATAGATTGTTGGACCCGGGACTAATGATGATCTCGCTTTAGCTTTGTGAGCTTGAATTTCAACCTACAGCAGGTGCAATATGCCAGGGACGGCAACCAAATGGGGTGACCACTCACCCAGAAATTCTCTTAGAAAGAGAGAGACAGTCAGAGAGCTCAAGAGAGAGCAAAAGAGAGTAGTGAGCGCCAGCTAGAGAGACAGAGGTGACAGAGACTGAATTAGAGATGGAGACAGAGGTGGAGACGGGGACAGAGGTAAGCCACAGACCAGACAAGGTATTTGTGATAAACTCTAGCGTGGTTGTTTGTGCACACCCTACAGACCCTTTATGCTCACATTCAAAAAAATTTAGATTAGGATTTTTTTTTTATTTCTGTGGAGAATGTGGCTGGAATATGAAGACTGCATTGTATCAGTAGATCCTGTTTGATGGTATGGACATTTTCACAATATCGGTCTTTGAGTGGGGGAGGTCCAGTGTCTATAACTTCTTTCTTCAGAGTATTAAGACTTTTGAATAGATCTTTTTCACTTCCTTTGTTAAGCTTATTCCTAGTCTGTTGTTGTTGTTGCTGCTGCTGCTGCTGCTGCTGTTGTTATTGTTTTGAAGCTATTGTGAATGGGATTGTTTATTGTTTTTCTGCTGATTTTGTATTCTGCTACTTTTATAACAGAGTTTATCACTTCTAAGAGTTTTTCTAGTAGAATCTTTAGACTGTCATATGAATAGATTTATACTGTTGGCAAAACAGACATAGTTTGACTTTTTCCTTTTATTTGCATCTCTTTTATTTCTTTTCTTATCCAAATAGTCTAGAGAAGGCTACCAGTAGTACATTGAATAAGAATGAAAAATATGGGCACTCTTGTTCCTTGTTTTAGTGAAAATACTGGTTTTCTATATTTGTTATGATATTTGCCAATGATTAGTCACATTAATGTTATTTTTCTTTTTTATTGGACTTTTTTTTATTTACATTTCAAATGTTATTCCTTTTCCTGGTTTCCCCTCCAAAACCCCCCTATCCCATCCCTCCCTCCCCCTGCTCACCAACCCACCCACTCCCACTTCCCTGTCCTGGTATTCCCCTACACTTCGAGCCTTCTCAGGACCAAGGCATTCTCCCTTTGATGTCCAACGAGGCCATCCTCTGCTACATATGCAGCTGAAGCCATGGGTCTCTCCATGTTTACTCTATGGATGGTAGCTTATTTGTTATAATATTGTTATAATATTTGTTTTATTTGTTATATATTTGTTATAATATTGGCCAATGATTAGTGACAAAATGTTATTTTTCTAAGACAATTTTTTCCTACTCATAGTTATTTCTAAACTTTTTAAAGTCTTCTTATTTTTAATTGCTCAGAGTAATGACTTGAGAATATTTTAATGGACTCTTGGATATTTGATCATTTCTTTTTCAATTACACTTAACAGGGAACTTGGTTGAGTTTAAAATTCTTTTTGTTTCAATTGTTTAATCTTCCTTTACAGTCTAGACCTTATGTTCCACTGGGTCCACCCTGTGCCCATTCCACACCCCATACACCCCTGCAGCGCTGTCTCTACGAAGATATCCCTATCCTATACCCCTACACCACCAGGCCTCCCCACTCCCTGGGGCCTCCAGTCTCTTGAGAGTTAGGCACATCTTCTCCGACTGAGTCCAGACCCAGCAGTCCTCCACTGTACATGCATGGATGGGGGTGGGCATAACGACTGGCATATGCTGCCTGGCTGGTGGCTCAGTGTCTGAGAGATTTTCGGGATCCAGGTTAGCTGAGACTGCTGGTCATTACTTCGTCAAAGGTCTTTTTTAGCACTATTGAGATGATCGTGTGATTTCTGCCTTTGAGTCTATTGGTGTCAAAGATAAAGTCACTAATATGCATATATTTGCATCCACAGAATGAGGTTGACTTGTTGATCATGGATGATATTTTTGATGTGTGTTCGAATTACATTTGTGTGCATTTGACTGAGAATCTCTGTGTCTGTGTTCGTCAGAGATAATGGCCTATCATGTGAATACTTTTGTTGATCTTCTGTCATTGCATTCTGGTATCAGGGTAATATTTGCTATATGAAATTTGAGCTTGACAATATTCCTTCCATTTCTATAATAGGGATAGTTTAAAGTGTGTTAATGTTTGTTCTTTTGTAAGGTCTCATGTAATTCAACAATGAATCCATATGGGGCTCAATATGTTTTTTTAACTAAGAGATTATTGTGGCTTTGCTTTTTCTCCTTGTCATAGATTTCTTTAAGTGTCTATATCCTATTGAATTAAGTTTGTTGGATCATATGAATCTAAACATTTATTCATGTCCTTTTGTAATTTATTGGAATATAGATTCTTAAGTATGTCCTGGTGATATTCTGAATTTCATTAGTGTCTGTTGTGATGTCTCCTTTTTCATCTCTAATATTATTATCTTGGGTCTACTCTTTCTTTACATTGGTTGATGGCTTGATTCTGATTGCTGTCTGTTTAAGAACTCTGAACTTTATTGATTCTAATTGTTGTTCATTTTGTTTCCATATCAGTAATTGCTACAGTGGCTGTTACTATTTCTTTCCATCTACTGAGCTGGGATTTGGCTTGTTCTTGTTTTTCTAACATAATGAAAAGTAGCCTAATTTACTTGTAGTTTCTATGATGCCCCTCAAAGGTACATCTAGCAACCTACTTCCTTGAAACAGGCTTTAACGCCTACATTTTCTACTGTCTCTCAAAATAGTGCTACCAGCTATGAATCAAGCTAACGATACATGCAGCTGTGGGGAACATTTCATCTTCAAACTGTGACAATGTGTTAAAAAAACAATCAGTTCACAAATAACTACCAAAGTTCCCCAACTGTAGGTCACTAATTCATCATACACACAGTCTCCTGTTAGGTTTTTTTTTATTACTTAATAAATTAAATCTCACTGTATTCCTGTCCTGTCCTGATGACTGTTGCCATGTTCCAACATTAAAGGTGGTCACGCCTAGTTTTTACCACATGCTGGTTAGGTGCCACACACTACTCTAGACAGAGCATACAACCAAAAGCAAGACAGAGTTGTTGTTTTAAAAAAGCTCACATGCTTCTCTACAGTGAAAACAGCAAATATACACAACAGAAATGTATAAGATATCACACACTGACCATAAGTTGTATGATGGTGCTGGGGTGGGGGAGTGACTGGGGACCATATACAGAAAGAAAAGAGACACACTCATACAGTGAGTGGTCTGAAGGATGTCTTTGTTATAAGGTGCTATTTTGGCAGAGTTTAATAAAGTCAAGGGTCAAATCATGCAGATATCTGAGAAATGCAACAGAAGTTGAAAAGCACACTTGTCCCGAGACTGAATATGTGTGTCATCACTGAGGAACATTGGTGTAGCAGACTTGGGGAAGGAAAAAGTCATTCTAAGAAATAAGGTCACCACTACAGCCAGACTAAGACTTTTGATGGAGATCTCTAATGCCTATGACCAGGACAGACTGACTGTCATACTGTTCTCATTACATAAACTAGGCTTGACCATCTTTAATGTTGGAGCATGGCAACTGTCGTCAGGACAGGTAAAGTAGACAGTGAGATTTAATTCAAAATACTTAATAGCTTTAGGTTCTAATGAGTATGATATGAAGACAGAGCATCATCAAACCCCGATTTCCCTAATTTACTCTTGGAAGGCACACAGAGTGAAAAGAAAAGAAAATTAATTAGGGAATATTATTTTAAGTTAATTAGAAATAACACCAAAAGGAAGTGAAAAAATTGTTTCAAAGTTATTTAAAACTCCAAACTCGGTCATTTAGTAGTGTTCTTAGTTGCAAAGTCACAAGGGTGAATAGCAGAAGTGGGTCCTGTAGGTTAGTGGTCAGGGGGGCGGGCAAGGGGGGAAAAGAACAATTCCAGAAACAATGATTGACATTTAAATTTATAGCCTTTTAATTTTTTACTTTTTAGCAGAAATATGAACAGTGAACCCGCAGTATTTTTGTAGAGGACTATGATTTCAATATTTAAATGAGAGACAAAAACTGTTATGTCTAAGACTATAAAGAAATCCAGTGGCCTTTCAGAGAAATGAAGTGCCCATCTCCCTAAATGGAATAGTCACAAATTTCATCCATGTAGCCAGCATTCTATAATATAGATCTGCAAATACCACACTGACTAACCACTACATTTGGCTGAAACAGAAATTAGAGCTTTCTCTATTCATCCTTACTGCAAGTCCTCATGAATCGGAACAAAGGGTCTTTGGTGAGTGTGGACACTATCAGAGGTTGGCTTGTGCATCTTCTTTATTACCCGTTTATTTCCCTCCTAATAAATTAAGGTTCTATGTTTCCTATCATTATAAACATCATGCCACAAAACATGTGTAGAAAGCCACCAAAATACAGCACTTAAAAAATGCTTCTTATTTTATAACTGTTGAGTATAATATAAGGACGCTTACCTTGGAAAACGACTGGGGAGTCTCCAATGGTCCCTGGTCTCCATTGATAACAAGATGTGGATCATTCATTTCCACTCATTTTCCTGCTATCTAACTACTAGCCTTCCTGGACAGAAGTTTTATGTGAACTCTCCCGTAAAATGACCCTATTAGATCAAATGCTGATTTTTGTTTATTTGTTTTGTTTTGTTTTGTTTTGTTTTGTTTTGTTTTGGATATGTCTTCTTTGGGAAATGGAAAGCCACTACAGAGTAAACAATGTAGTAATTTTGGGATCACATCATAATCATGCTTCTATGTACTAACATGGAAGTCCAATATTTTGATATTGGAATACAATGTTGACATTTATTACGTTCATTCTTAAGAGCCATGCAACTGAGTTACCAAAAAATGCAAAATAAAATAAAATCTCACAATATTTTAAGTAGGTTTAGGATGTTGTGGGGCTCACATTCAAAACTATTCTGGGCATATTTGATCTACAGGCCATAGGTTGAATGTACCAGATACAACCTCCAAAATAAGTTATATAATTAAACAAAACATAACTGTGAGAAAGTTCTGGTAAATTGTAAAGCTAGTAATGGGTGTATTTCATCACCAGGCATAAAAACATTTACTTCCTGTAATTCCTTTTAAAGAGAATGAACTAAGTATTATAAATAACAGAAATAAACACATATATTTGTCATAATTATTTGGATGTCTCTGTAGATGAATCTTGATTCTCCCAAACTTACAGCACATAAATTCATCTTACTTTTTTATGGTTACTCAATAGGACTCCTTCAGCAACTTAAAATCTGAATAAAATTTATCCATGTTAATTGTTCATTAAATATTAACATAAATCAAAACAAAGAACAATTATTTGATGTAACATGTTAAATACTATGTTATACTTGTTGACCTGTCTGAATTGGATACTAATTATAATTTATACATGTCTTTGAGAGTTAGAAAATGTCACTGGAAAATGGAAAGTGTTACTAGAAAGAAAAGAATAGATTTTTCCTTTGCTTGATATGTAATAGCAACTTTATAAACATATTCCAGTCAAACATGACCATGGAAATTTCAGATTAAGGTATAGCTTTGAAAAATAAAATGAATTTCCCTAAAAATACTCTGCTTTTCTAACATCTTTAAAAATGAAGTGAGATAAAATTTGCCACAGTATTATTATTGAGCTCCTTATGAACTTTGTGGAAGTCCTTATTACAGAGGCCACGGCCCTTTCAGTGTGTATTTCTGTGCATCTTAAAGCACATGTTAGATACAAAATTATCATCCAGAATGATGAAGGCCAGCAAGGGTCCGCTGTCTTTTCTTTAATTAGATGCTTTATTTTACCATCTTCCCAGCATCACGTTTGAGGTTTGATGAAGGTTGAAGTGTGAACGTTTTCTACAATGATATTCAAACCCAAATTTGCTCCAATCTCTTCACACACTATATGATTTAATGGTTTGTAAGACAAGCCACTCATGTTTTACCTCGAAGGGCTATAAAAAGCGTGACAATTTTGTTAAACATGTCCATTATATTAGAGGAAAAGGTTGTGAAAAAGCAACATCTGGCCACAGTCTCTCTTTTATTTCGATGAATGTTATGGTTAGTGAAGATTGAAGAAGAACTTTAACTTTTTAAAGCTCTGTTTATCTACCTACACTTGTGCAGGGGGACACTGACAACACAGTGTTGCCATTATGCTATTACAACACATTTAAAATATAAATCAAGTTAAATGAGTGCCTATTGTGTGTGTGTGTGTGTGTGTGTGTGTGTGTGTGTGTGTGTTTTCACTCTCCAAATGACCTTCATTTGTATTTAAAACTGTCGTCTTTTTAAAAGCTCTTTCTCTTTCACCAGGTATTAGAACTTATGTTTAAGTTGTATTCTCTTTTCTGTGGAAAAAAAATGTTGGGAAATAGTAACTCTTCTCTCTTGTGTCATTGTTGAAGGATATTAACTTACTAAACATTTTTCCTAAGATAAATAAAACCGATCACAAGAATTCAGAGGTTAAAAGCCTTCTTTAAAAATATCCCACATGGATTGCAAGCTGGTACAACCACTCTGGAAATCAGTCTGGTGGTTCCTCAGAAAACTAGGTATGACACTTCCGGAGGATCCTGCTATACCAGTCCTGGGCATATACCCAGAGGATTCCCCAGCATGCAATAAGGAGACATGCTCCATTATGTTCATAGTAGACTTATTTATAATAGCCAGAAGCTGGAAAGAACCCAGATATCCCTCAATGGAGGAATGGACACAGAAATGTGGTATATTTACACTTAGTGATAAAAAAATAATGAATTCATGAAATTCTTAGGCAAATGGTTGAAACTGGAAAATATCATCCTAAGTGAGGTAACCCATTCACAAAAGAACACACATGGAATGCAGTCACTGATAAGTGGATATTAGCCCAGAAGCTCTGAATACCCAAGACACAATTCACATATCAAGCATTCCCAAGAAGAAAGAAGGAGAGGGCCCTGGTCCTGGAAAGGCTTGATGCAGCATTGTAGGGGATTACCAGGACAGAGAAGTGGGAGGGGGGTTGATTGGGGAATGGGTGGAGGGAAGAGGGTTTATGGGACTTATGGAGAGGGGGGAAATGGGAAAGGGAAAATCATTTGGAATGTAAACAAATAATATAGACAATAAAAAATAAATAAAATAAAATATCCCACATGTTAATAAGTTTAAGTTCATAAATAAACTGTGTCCACAGGTTCATAATGTTTGTATTCTCTGCTATTTCCTTAATGATCACCCCTCCAAACTTTTGAGAAATAAAACTATATACAGAAAATATGAAAAAGAGCTCTTTTTGTTTTACAGATTTTAATTAAAGCACACTAGTGAGAAGCGGGTGTGCCCCCACTTCACTGTCTTCTTAAAACCTCTTGCTCAATCAGAAGTTAGTGATGGGTGTATTTCATCACCAGACATAGCACCTCCCTCCTTATCTTCCTCTATTAAACTTTACTTGCCTTTGAATATTATTGTGGAAGCCAGAACTAGGTAGTGAGTAAGGAGACCCTCTTTCCTGCATGTAACAGCAATTATAGCCTAATAATCATGGAGGGCAGTGACTCTTGACATGCTCTCAGTTTCACTTGAGACTCGTTAAAGAGCATAAATATCTGCCTTTAATAAGCCTCCATGTAATTGAGAAGTCTCTTAAAGTCAGAGGATCACTAATTTATAGAACAATTCCCGTAAGAATCAAATGTTAGTTACTTAAGACAAAGAATTTGCGGTAAACTTTCCTTTCAGCACAATAAAAAATGAGGGACCTTGCCTTTGCATATATTGCAAGTTAAGGAAATGTACCCCTGAATGATTCAGTGTGCTTAGTTCTCATAAATTAATTATAACACGAGATTTGAGAACCCGGAAAACAGCAGAATGCACTAAACTGAGTGGTATGCCCCCTAACAATGTCTATAAGGAATTGGCCTCATTTAGAAAGAGGGTTTTTGCAGACTTTGTAGTTACAATGAGATCTTGTTGGGTTGGAAAGCACCATAAGTCCAATGCATGAGTTGTTATCAAAACCCACACAGAGACACACAGAGTCTGGACCATGTGAGGTGGAAGCACAGATAGGACTCCAGGCGCCACAAGATAAAGGAACATCAATGACTGCCATTACTAACAGCCTTTTCCAGGAGAAAAGAATGGGCAAGTCCTCTCCCAAAGTCCCCAAGGGGATTGTCTTGCTAACACCTCAATTTGAGACTTCCTGAACTGTGATATGATAAATATCTATTTTCTAAGCCAATTGGTTTTTGCGTCACTCTTATGGAAGCCCAAGAATGAATAGACTTCTTCGTAGACATCATGAGTTCGGGAGTTGCCTGTTTCTCTCTTGGCCTTAGAAAGATCTTGCCGTGTGAATGCACTGAAAGGATGTTTGCCTCCCTTCCCATGTGCTCCACTTTGTTCATTGGCCACATCCACTCTACAGCTGGTTTTCCCCAGTTTTATCAGCTATAGCTCATAAACATGTTATGTCAGGGTCTATAAATTGATGTTTGAAACATGTATTATAAAATAATTTTCATAATCAAGCAACCTGACCTGCCCCGTCCCTTGAGCATGCATGTGTGTGTGTGTGTGTGTGTGTGTGTGTGTGTGTGTTGGAAGTTAGAATCTATTCCTTCAGAACACGTTAATTATGAATATACAATGACTGTTCAGTACAACGGAATTAGGTCTCCAGGATAAAATCATCTTGGATCTGGAAGTTTGCTTCCTTTGACCAACGTCTCCATATTTTTTTTAAAGATATTTGAAAGTTCAGCTTCAGCTGGCAAAGTCAAATTCTTATTTATTATTGTTAAGGGGAAAAAAAACTCTGCTAGGAGAATATTAAGTACAAAACACATTTTATTGTAGAGGAATAAAGCACGCATGTATTTTTAGTTAGAAATTATGCTTATTATCTCCATCCATCTGTCTTTCAATAAAATTTCAGATTGAAGAGGATTATGCCTTTTAAGCTGCTTTATCCACAGTTCTTCAGATACACAGAAAGCCTTTTAATTAGACCATTGGACCATTTTATATGCAAATAACTAATACCATTAAATGTATCTGGGTCTCCTTCTGTTGCTGTTCTGGTGTGTCAGAGATGCACTGACCCTCCTCAGACAGGGTTAATGAGCGAGCTTGCACGTGAGCGTGTGAGCGTGGGGCAGCAGCCAGCTGTAGATCTAAGATAAAGACATGAGAGTTTTCCTGCCAGGGCTTTTTGTGTCCTAAACAAAACACATGCAATTATGAACAGTATATTTAGGGAGCCTGTCTTAAGGAAATGAATTCACAGTCTCTGTTCTTTATAGTAACAGCTCTCGAGTTCCTTTGTTGCCTTTACCAACCAAGTGACTTAGCAAAGTATCCGTGGTTTTCATATATGAGTAGGAATTTTAAATTAGGAATAAAGGGAATGTTTAGCAAGACAGCTTTCTTTTTATTGCATTTATGTATCTGTGTATATGCAAGTGGGAGTTTGTTCTTCCTTCTCGCCACCTGAGTCCTGGGGAGTGGAACTCAGGGCGTCGGGCTTTGGGGCAAGCTTGTTTACCAGCTGAGCCACCTTGCCTGCCCAAATGAAAAAAAACAACTTCTTAAAATAATTTGCAGGACTTGAAATATTGGCGTTCAGTATATGTATATTTGTGCTAATTCTGTAACACTTGAAACAAACAAATACATAACCTCTCCCTCCCCACCCCTCCAAAAAAATCATTGATTTGCTTCGAGCATGAGGTAAACAGTAGGTACCACAGAGAAAGAAAGAAATTGACAGTTCAAGGAATAGATGTCTAAGGAGGAAAATATGCTTTGAAGAAACAAGTTCAAGTAGAGAAGGCAGTCCCCGAAACACGGGCAAACTAAGGAAGAGCACCGTGAGGGTTCCTGGATCTTCAGCATACATCACCACAATGAATCATGAATGGTTTGAACAACAGAAATGTATACACTCTTACCCCGGAAGCTCCAAATTGGAGCCACAATCCCCAAGAAACTCACACTCACGGAGGACCGTAAGGAGGAGGCTTCCCTGCCTCTTCTGAATTCTGACATTCCTCTAAATGTCTTGGCCAGTGGCAAAGCACCTCCAGTCTCACTCCATCTTCACGAAACCCCACCATCTCTCTGACTTTTTATTTCCCTTTCTTGGAAGAAAAAGCGCCGTTGGATTCAGTGGTCCGTCTTAATCCAGGATGATTTCATTATGGGAGTTCTTAATTCAATATTGTATTGATTTGTAATAATCTTTTTTCAAGTAGGATATGTATAGGGGTTTAGGTCTTCGACATTTGACAAAAGCAACTTCAGAAATGAGAAATCCAGTTATGAATGGAGGAACATGACATAGAAATCTGACAGACTTTTCAAAAAAAAAAAAGTCCCCTGGTGAAAGCCAACAAGTTAAGCTGGTACCAATGTAAAATCCTTCAACTTGTAACTTCTTCGGGCTTTCACGATGGCTCGAGAGAGAGTTGACATTCAGGGAAGACTCTCTTTGATTTGTGGTCTTTCCTTGACCTACAGCTATATAGTGATACCTTCTTGCAATGTGTAGCAGCGGCGAGCCACAGCTGCCAGACAGACACACGGCCAAGATGGGAGGCAGTCACCACTCCACCACACACGTAGGAGAAATAGTGCCTGAATTTCCATTTACCGATGTTTTCAACCTACCCTGGGTAGATTCATCCCGCTAAAGCCCCACTTTGTGTCAAGGAGCATTCATAGTTTCCCCTTCATAATGCACAATATATGTGTTTCAGAGATAGTGTACTTAAACAGATCTATGCAAGGACCTCTGAGTCACGGAAGACTTATAGCATTTTTCCAGAATTTTAGAATTACTGTGTGTTGTGGAATCTTACATCCTTTATTTTCTTTTTCATTTTTCATTGTTTTTTATTTATTTACATTTCAAATGTTATTCCCCCTTGCCAGTTTCCCCTCCACAAGCCCCCCAACCCCTCCTAGCTCTCCCTGCCTCTATGAGGGTGTTCCCCCACCCACTCCAGCCTCAATGGCCTAGCGTTCCCCTATCCTGGGTCATCAAACTTCCATAGGACCAAGGGGATCCCGTCCCAGTGATGCCAGATAAGGCAATCTGCTACATATCCAGTTGGAGCCATGGGATCCCCCGGGGAAGCTTTGGAGGTCTGATTGGTTGATATTGCTGTTCTTCCTATGATGTTTCAAACTTCTTTAGCTCCTACAGTCCTTGCTCTAGCCTTGCTACTGGTGTCCGCTCTCTCAGACCAATGTTGTGCTGTGCACATCCGCATCTGTATTGGTCCGGCTATGACATTCTTTACAACTCTGCTCATTACAAGAGAACATCCCCAGTTTGAGAACATAGTTTCCCAACTCTGTTTCCCTCTCTGACTTTTCACATAAATGAATGCTTTCAGGCCATCTCACTGAATCCACTATAGTGCCACAATCAAAAATATAGAGCATGGTTCAGGCGTCATAAGCACTGGCTGCTCTTCCAGAGGGCATAGGGTAGTTCATAACCATCTGTAATTTCAGTTCAAGGGAAACCGATACCTTTTTCTGGCCTCTGTGGACATTGCACACATGCAGTACATATGTACACATGCAAACACTCATACATATAAGTAAAAATAGATAAATCTATTTGGAAAAGAATATATAGCATAGATATGATAACCTACTTATAAGGAGTGTGGGATGTGCTACCTATATAAGGACACTTGGTTTACATGCAAATAAGGTATAAAATCATATTGTTCTTTGAAGCCATTACTGGTTTCATCTTTTCAGTACTGTAGGCTGTAAGTTACAGTTAATGTCTTAAGTTAGTATGCAAAATAATCTAGTGGCTATTATTTTCTCTTCAAAAACACTATGAAGGACACTCTTCCAAGGGTAAGGGGTATGCAGCTGAAGAGCCACAAATTTAGATTTTCAATTCGTGTGAAGGATGACCAAACACTCTCTCGTGTCATGTTTATGTCTCTTCCATCGTTTGAAATTCCTCCTGAGCATTCTTGGATGACTAAAAATGGTGGCCATGTATTAGTTTATTGACATCAGTTATTTTGTTTTAATTGAAGAGAGGTGGTAAGTTTAGGCATTGCTTTAATTAGCCACAGTTATTAGTACATTTTGAATAATTTTATCAACTTTATAGGCGCAGTAAGTGCCTTAATTTTACAAACTAAAACATTTTACATTCTCCCCCCTTGACACATTGAACTTTAAAGGCCATGTAAAATTTAAAGATCTTATTGAAGATCAATAATTTTCATGCTATATTTTTAATTTGAAATCTTCATGACTTGGATAGGATCTTTAAGTGAAGTTTTTTAATCGTTGTTTTTGAAATACTTGATGGCAGACTTTGTATGTGAGTTTATAGAAATTTAAGCTGTGATGTGTACAGAATCTGATTATGCATTTCTATGTCATACTTACAGGTGAGATATATCAGAGCCTCTAACCTAAGACAAATACAAACAGGTGTAGATACAGCTGCTATGTTGGCATCAAATCACACAATATTATAGACTTCCTTGTCTGCCTAACTGATATTTTGATATCACATTAAGCTGGGAAATGAATTCAATCTATCTGTCTATTCTTTTAGCATTTCTATTCACAAATTACGTATATGTGACTAATTAGAATTTAATAAGCCTTTCACCCAAGAGAGATAAAGGCTCCTCTGTGAAGCCTTTACCCTTGCCCTGCTGATAATGTCACCGTCGGGTTCTTTATCTTTCACGTTTAGTTTTTAAAGATGTAATTAAGTGTTATTTTCCTGCATGATGCAATTAGACAACTCTCTTCACATGAATGTAGCTCTCTACAGAGAATATGCTTTGAAATTTCAGAAGACAATAACTATTGTCTCTATAAAAATAGGAATTCTCTGTATACAATGGGCTGGCTGAGGCTATGTTGGTCACATTAGATGAAGGTGATTTTATAAAAACAAGGCTAGGAGAAACGAAACCTGGGGTTTCACATTACAGTGTCAATATACCATTTAACAATGGCAATAATTTAATGTATTATAACTTCAAAGGCCAGTTTGTTTGCTTGTGTGGGTACGCACACTTGAGCTCACACATATATGAGTGCTCACATACACACACACACATACACGTGTGCACACAAACACACACAATGTGATTTCTTAAGAAGCTCTGACAATGGCAAATTAATGGATACTTACATTTTCTTTCGACCTTGGTTCTAAGTATTATGATTTTATAAAGAAAAAGAGAGTTAGGGTTTAGGTGAGTTAACTATTGTTGTTTGTGTTAGCCTGCTTCCTGCTTTTACAAAGTACCTGACCAGGCTGACCTAAAAGAAAACTGGATTACTTAGCTCACATTTCTGCAAGTCCAACGACATCCACTAGCCTCCAATGAGAACTTCACAATGGATGGTTCTCAGTGGTGAGCTCTTGTGTGGGAAAAGAGAGATCATATCTCCAGACATAAAGCCAGAGAAGTGCTCAGGAATCAAACACATTCCTGATATTTGCTCTATCTAGAGAGAGAACTCAAGACTACCTTAATTACTTCAAAAGATGATGTAACCACTATTCAGGTCGCCATCAACAAACACATATTCTGAGGCTCTTTCTTTTTCTTTTTCTTTTTTATTGAATATAATCTTCGTTTACATTTCAAATGCTAAAACCTTTCCTGGTTTCTCCCCTCCCCAAAAACTCCCAACCCCTCCTCCCATCCCCTGCCTCCAAGTATATGCCCCTCCAGCTGACCCACTCCCACCTACGCCTCCTTTGTTTCCCTTTGTTGGGGCATCTATTGAGACTTCACAGGACTAAGGACCACGCCTCCCACTCATGCCCCACAAGGCATTCCTCTGCCACATTTTTGGCTGGAACCATGTGTGATGGTTTAGTGTTGTTGCTTAATGTTGTTGTTCCCGGGTTTCAGCACCATATGATGGGATATAAAAGAGAGAAAGGGTATTAGGGAGTATGGCATGGCGGCGTGGGGGCCCATGCCTAGGCATCCCTTCCCCCTCAAGGACCACGCACACACCAACATGGTATAAAATAGAGTTTATTTAGGGAAGAGGATGAGAGTCAATGGTATAGTGGAGGCAGAGAGAGGGAGAAAGAGAGAGAGAGAGGAGTGGAGGCCGGCCATGTGACCACGTGGAGAGAGAGGGGAGGGGAGCCCAAGAGGGGCAGAGAGGTGAGAGTGCGATGAGAGAGCAAGCAAGAGGAATAAGAGGAAGAAGAGAGCAAGGAGGGGCAGGGAGCCCCTCTTATAGTGGGCCAGGCATATGGGGCAGGGCATGCCTGGTTATTGCCAGGTAACTATGTGGTGGAGCTTGGACAGAATACCAACAATACCCCTTGATTGATGGTTTAGTCCCTGGGAGTCCTGGGGCATCTGGCTGAAATCATTGTTCTTCCCATGGAGTTGTAAACCCCTTCAGATCCTCCGGTCCTCCCTCCAACGTCCATTGGGGACCCCACGCCAAGCCCAATGGTTGGCTGCTAGCATCTGTCTGAGGCTCTTTCTTACTCGAGCACAGTCTTTTCCAAACATGGCTCCCTCAGTCACTGACTTCCCTCTGTCTTTGCATCCTTATCTCTATGAACAACTAGGCTTCTATTTCTTTTTCCTTTATCTTTAATACTTTTTTTTAAACAGTCCAGTCGTTATCCCTAGGCTTTCAGTTCTTAAAATCAAGATTTTGTATCTAACCTTTTCTTAAATAATATCTATAGTTGTTTGACACTCTGATGTGAGTGAGAAGCTTAGCTTGTTGAGAAGGCTGAGAGGATGGACTCGGAAGTCTCCTTCTCTAACTGTATCCATCCTGAATGCGGGCTCTGCCTCATGCCAGCCTGAGTGTTTACATTTCTCTTCCTTATTTTCTCCTACAAGTCTATTTTAACTTCAATAAAGAATGGCGCTTATTCGGGTTTTAGATAACTGCCTGCAGTCTCAGCGTTTTAAATGACTTTTTTTTTCCAAGTCTGACCTTCAGTAAATAGCTCTCCTGGGCTTCATAAACTTCCTTAAAGTGACGGGGCCAATCAGAAATGTTAGCGTTTTCTTCACACAAGAGAGAAACCTCAGCCAGGCTCTTCCTTCCTCCATGACATGGTGATCTGCTTGCTGTCTGTGAGAGCACAGTGCTATTATCTCTGTTTCTACATATCTAAGGGGATATTTCAGAGCCCTGTGCTTAGACAAAGCTCATAAGCACAGAGACCCCAGTCCCAGCACTGTGGCTCCAGAGCAAGCTGTAGCCAAGCCAAGCCTTTAGTGTGGTGTCCATGACACAAGTTATGGTCACAAAACTACCTCAGATTACCGTCTTCTGCTGGACACAACTGATTTCAGGAGACCAGAACATTCTAGTATGAAACCAAGTCAACAACTGACAGTCAACACAGGTAGCCCATCAGGCTCACTGTCAAGGGTTGAACCAATTGTCCTTCTCACTCTGATCCTGTCAATGAACAAACACAAAGAAATCTATTTGTGCAGGGCTAGGAAGGTAATTTTGCAATGGTGTCAATGACTGTGATGATGGCAGACTTACAGTTGAAAAAGAGGGGCATGGATGGCTTCTGTGACAACTGCTACCTCTACCTCTCAAAACCAAAAGAGCTTGGAAAAAGATTCATCAAAGAAAACTCTTAAGACCTGTTATAAGGATGCTGAAGTGTAGCACTCTAAGTTGTATCCTTTCCTGTCCCTGTAACCGATGCATCCTGGAATGGTAAACACTATAGAATTCTTCTATTCGAAAAGGATTAACCCTATTAACATGTTCATTTTCTTTGGTTTGGTCTTTGGTATACTGTAGTGTCTTAAAAACATGCTTATGAGCCTTGTTCCTTGGGGCAAATATGCTTGCAAGGCAGATGTGGGTACTGTGGTTGTCCAGCCTACTTACAATGTTCCCAGGATCTGGAGCTGAAGAAAAAAAATGAAAAACACCCGTGTACAAAGTGTCTAAATATTTAAAGTTATAAACCAGACTTGCAGTCCATTAAGTCATATTATTTATTCTACTTTGATAAATGCACCTTGATAATGATTTTTAAAGGACAAGTTCAAATTGAAATCCTCTTAAGGTGGCAGCCCAGACAAAGAAGGCATCCAGACACCCCCTCTCTTCCCACTCCCAGTTGCTTATCCAGTGAGCCTAGAATGATCTGAGTTCTCGACATTCACATAGCGGTGACCCACCATTCCCAGGGCTTCAAACTGTGTATGCTAGAGGCAGATCCACCTTGGAAGACACTTAAAGGCAGTGTGTATCTAATGAGCAGGAAGTCCTAAGTCTTAAGACCTAATAATAGAATATGGAAGAACACTCTGGCTCTTCTATCTCAGCTTTGTGAGAAAGGACCCAGTTTTCCTTCTGTAATAACACTCTGTATAAAGAATCAGACAAGAGTGAAGCTCCTACCTACCTGCTTTCCTAACCCTAACCCTCACCCTCACCCTCACCCTCACCCTCACCATAACCATAACCATAACCATAACCCTAAACTTAAACAGGCTGGATCTAAAGCAGTGTTGATGGAATAGAATATGGTGGATATGGGCACATAAGCTTCATAAATGGGAAAAGGGAAAAAATGCTAAAGATGCCCTCTGGTTCTTTGTAATGGTTTTTATAACTATAGAAATAATAAGATGCATAATCCCCCAAGAGCTTTAATATTGATATTGATTAAAACGATTCTCAAGGCGCATTTATCAAAGTAGAATAAATAATATGATTTAATGGATTTTAAGTCTGATTTATAACTTTAAATATTTGGACTTGCTATCTATACTTATGCTTCTAGTGATTACTTCTGCTGCAGATCCTGAGAAGTTATAAGTAACATTCAGCTATAGATCCTCCATTTGTCTTACAAGCATATCTGCCCCCAAGAAACAAGCCCCACAATCATGTTTTAAAGCCACTGGAGAACCAAAGACCCAATTTCATTTTGACCAAGTAGAACACAATATATCTTCTGGAAATCTGCTGTTACCAAATTAATATGAGAAGCAGAGCTCATATACAAAACCATTCACGACAAAACTCACCTCAAACCCAAAACACAATGACCATGTGCTCCATGTGCTGGTGGCCACGACAAGTGGAAAGAAAATGATTTGACTATGAGATTTTTTTAATTGCCTTCCAATCAAACAGAAGACCAAAGAGACTGCCAAGAATACTTTAAGATAATTTTCTTTATCTTGAAATTGTCGCGGTCTGTTCAATAATCTGGACAGAACTTCCCAGACCCAAAAATGCATTTTTACTTTTTAAGATACATAGATTTTATAAGCAGGAGAATTATTCATAATTGTGTATGTGCTTGAAGATTTAATGCCACAGAGATACAGTGAAAATCTTAACTCGGGGGACCACAGGTCACTGTAGAATAAAATGATTTATTTAATTGAATGTCATGCTTCAACATGTCTTACCCAAATAATTATATTCCTGGTGGTGTTTAACTTTGATGTTAGCATTGAATGTGCTTGTGAAGAAATATAAAGCTCTCTCTCTCTCTCTCTCTCTCTCTCTCTCTCTCCCTTTCTCTCTCTCTCTCTCTCTCTCTCTCTCTCTCTCTCTCACACACACACACACACACCTGCTGATTTTATTTGGTGGAATCATTTGAACATCAGCTGATCATCAGTCCCTTTGTTAAGACCATACTGGAGTAAAAGGCAGAAAATCACAGCTGTAATGTTGATGGGACACAGGCAATTCTACCCAACCCCTGCCTGAGCACCACTTACTGACTTTCTAAGAAATCACTGGGATAAATAAAAAGAGAAAAATATAAAACCCAAAACTACTGACAGGTTTTTAAGAGAAGGGAATAGATGAATGACGCTTGATTTAGGGATCGATGTGGACCCGCGGATACCTGCGTAGGAAAGGTACCAAGAAGCAGCCCCAAGGCTCCATAGAGTGTCCTAGGAAGGCACCGTGACTGGAGGCAAAGGGATAGCTGAATCTAGGGGAGGCTTTGGGGGGTTCTAAACAAGATAATTGAAAAATCAGAAAGAACAAGTGAATGTCCACTACCTTTGTCAAGCCCACCTAGGCTGACAATTACCTCCCCACTCTCTGTACGAAACACATTGGGAATTATTGTCTAGATTAACTCAAATAGAGAGCCACAGACCCAACAATTCTAGGAAGAGCAGCAGCAAGTAGATGTGAGATGTGCCCTGGACTCTGGGCAGCTAGGTGGGACTCTGAGCCCTGAATAGGAACCAAATCCCCACGTACTTCAGGACATCTCATTCAGATCACATCCTAAGGTTGCCGCACTCAGGTGAACTTCCGGAGCATCCTGACACAAACATGTGGAGGACGCTTGTGTGGAACATCAGAGTATCCAACAGTAGAACTTCAGTGTCTTGTGAGGACACGATAGCGAGACAGCTCAGCATTGTCCAGCCATCCTATGACATCATCCTGCCCACACTTTGCTAATCATTCTATGATGTCATCCTACCCACCACAGTGTGTGGGCTCCGCAGAAGCTAAGAAACATCAGGAAAGGAGAAACATCCTGTATAAAGAGAACAGAGTATGTAAATGAACCACAATAAAAGTAAAATAAACAGATTTCATAGCAAACACACACACACACACACACACACACACACACACACACACACACAGCCTAAAATATGTTACTACAGATATTAGAAAGAAGATGTGCCTGTGATAGCAAACACAGTATAATGGAAACAATTAGAGATAAAATTCTTGGAAATTAAAAATATGTTCAGAGAAGTAATATATTCAACAGAAGAGAGAAGAGAAAAGGAAAATAAGTAAAAGAGAACTTACTGGGAAACGGGGCAAGAACTGCAGTATCCAACACAGAGCTTTTGGTTTCAGAACCAAGGAACAGAGGATGTGAGTTATAATTTACTCTAAAAGTAAATCCCCAGAACTGGAATAATCATCAAAAATTCCTTGAGTCTCCAACACACTATAAGTGGGGAATAAAAATGAGTGTCACACCAAGACATACCATGAGCTTTTTCTTGTTGCAGAGAGGAAAGATGAAGGACACTAAATGAGTTTGGGATGAAAAGCCAATAAAACTAATCAAGTCAGCAAAAAAAAAAAAAAAAAAAAAAAAAAAAAAAAAAAAAAAGGAAAGAAAATCCCTGAAATGGCTGAGATAGAAGCTGTTTAAACATTTTAAAACTTAGTCAATATGTAGTGTTTGTGAGGCACAATGTGTCATCTCAATCACGTGCACAATACAAAATATATAATTATAGGTCTTATGTGATCAACCATGTGTCATTTCATGACATTGTAAACATCTGTCCTAGCTACTAGTTCTTTGAAATCTTCCATTAATTGTTGCCAACCAAGGTTATCCTCCTATATTTCAAAATTATGCATTCTGTAAAGTAAACTAATAATATGGAGGGAAGACTTGAAAATAATTTCAAGCACTCAAGCTCTCTATAAGCCAGTCTTACTGTGAGCGTCCACTGAAGGAGCTGGGCCTTGTCACTGTTAATCCCTGTGAACCAAAGGCTCCCCGGCCAAGCAAGCAGCAGGTTTGAACTTGCTCCCCGGCCAAGCAAGCAGCATGGACTCCTCCGGCTGAACCAGCTCCCAATGAGCAGCTGGATGTGCTGACCACGCATCTGCTCTACCTACCAACTGTCTTTATTTGATCACAGGAAATAGAATTGTCCTATTTCTACCCTGGATGTCTTTAAATGCTCAGATAAGAACCAGTTATTCAGTTGGGGTATAAATGTGGACTGGATACTTGACTATGAAAACGTGTGCAGGTTTAGAAAGAAGACATTACATGTTTTAATACTCAGACCAAAACCAAAAAAAAAAAAAAAAAGAAATTTACTCTTGGGTTATAAGAAGCATTGGATATGGAAGGCGCTGGCAGAGTGTCAATGCATGTGTGGCCTATGGAAAGTGTCTTTCTATGGCCAGGGTTTCTGTCAGAGGTGGATATGATGGCCATGCTTCAACTAGGGTCGACTTTGAACCATGAAAGAAAAAATGTAACTCGAGTCAGTGGACAAATACGATCATAACAACCCAGTTAAATGATGTATATTGTAAAGACTTTTTTCTTTATGAGTATGCATGTATGTGCATGTAACTCCTATTCCCAAAGAGACCAGAAGAGGGCATAGCGTCCCCTGGAGCTGGAATTACAAATGGTCATGAGCTGCGTAGCCTGTTGGGGACAGAACTCAGATCCTCTACCAAAAGAAAAAAAATCCTGTATGTGTTCTTAACCACTGAGTCACCTCTCCAGCCTCTAGAAAACATATGAGTCCATTTGTCCAGCCTTTTCACAACTGGAGTTATTTTCACGTGACAAGCACTCGAAAAGAAATTTATTTCACCCAATTTTGTCTGATAATGTCTGTATTATACACTGATGTTTTCATTTTTGTTGCATAGCTTAGCGTGTAACATATTATTGATATTAGTAGAGACATGGTAACTAAAGTCATACAAATGAGTACACTGTCGTCTCATGTAATTAATGTTCTTTCTTGGTAAATTACCAGTTTATAGAGCAATATTTTTATGTGCAAGTTTAAAGATCATGCTAGGTCTTTAAACTTACTCATACTACATAACACATGCCTTTTGACCTACTTTTCACATTCCTACCCTACTCTTTATTTACCCCTGTGACCACCATTTTGTTTCCTATGGTTTGTGTTTAATGTTCATTTGTTTCCTTAGATTTCTTATTTTTCTAAGAATTTATGTTTTTCTCTAGTTGGCTCATTTTCTTAGCCTAAAGTCTTCTAGATCCCTGGTGCCACATATGACAGGCTCTTCCCCTCTTGGTTATATGCAAGTGTATATGCTAAAATATCTTTGTTAAATCCTCTGCTGATCCACACCTCAGTTGTTCTCCACATCTTAGCTTATTGGGAGTCAGAGCCAATAATAGGCAGGTAGGTATCTTCATAAGTTCATGACTCTATTTCCCTTGGGTGTCTACCCACAGAGATGCTGCCAGACATAATGGCATTTATCTTGTCATTAATAAGAAAATGCATGCATGCCAATACTCTGAATGCCTTCTGACTAGGGCTGGACTTTTCCAATGTTGGTTATGTATAGTTTTTCTATTGTCTTGGATAGTGTCTACTTCAATTACTTTTCTAATAAGTACCTTCATAAGTATTTTCTTTCCTTTAGGGAGAAAACTCCTAGTCTTGCATTAATATTATCTGTCTTTATTATCTGTTATGAGGTATATAAAAAATATATAACATTTCGTATCAACCTATAGCTTCAATTTTTTTTCAAAATTCAAAGTGTTTGACTCTTGTAAATAAATGCAAATTGATGTTAGCTCAATATATAAATAAAATGCAAAAATAATTAAACCAGTTGAAGCCGGATGTGGTAGCACTTGTGAGAGAGAATCAGGAAGGTCTCTGTGAATTTGATGCCAGCCTGGTCTACATAGCAAGTTTCAGGCTAGCCTGTCCCCAAAAGAAGAAATCAAGAGTAAAGTTATCATGGTTAGGTATCACGCCCATTCATCTCCTAAGGCATGAGGGAAAGCAAATATTGGCCATGTCCATTTGCTTTTGGGTGACCCGGAATTAGATATATACAGACACATCACAGGGTAGTGAAGACCTAAGTCTAAGCCATTAGCCTCCACTATAAGGGAACTATGAGTGCTACTTCCCCTCAAAACGGCACTGCTACACTCTATTCTGGAGTATAGAAGAAAGATTACCTGCTTGTTCATGATAAGTCAAAGATATCTGATTTGCCAGTTATATACCAGGCATTCTTTGGAAGCAAGCCCTGGAAGCTATTTTTCTGATCAATCCCAAGTCTCATGTTAGCTCTTAGAAAAGAGCAGGACAACATTTACTTGTGATAAAGACCCAGTTCCAGCCATTATAAATCTTATCAATTTCCTTGTGAAGGTTAGTGGGGAAAAGAAAATCATTTCATTCTATTCACTTAACCTTGGGACTGACTAAGGCTCTGATGACTGTGCCTGTGACTTCTAGAATGTGTGGAGATCAAACCGTAAGTCTGGATAAAGTTGGGAACTTTAATTCATTCTTTTTTTATTATAATTCATCTAATGAAGGAACACTATTCTTTGAATAATAGCCAGTAACAATTCGATTAGAAACAAGATCTCCTTTTCTTTCAGTTGGTCAGCTACCAGACCAGTACAACTTTAATAAATAAGTCTGGTTTCTATTTGGGGTAATTGCCATGTGCACATAGATAATGACTGGGATCATTATACAAGGTGCTGCACGATACATGATACAATACAAACTACAGTCTCAGTTCATTGCTCAAAAACAGTGATTTTTCCTAGAATCACTTAGAACAATGTAGGAGGTAAAGAGATGCTCAGACACCAAGAGCACCCACTGCTCCTACAGTGAACCCAGACTCAGTTCCCAGCACTCAGGTGACAGATTATAACCATCCATAACTCCAGTTCCAGGGGATCCAAAAACGTCTGGCCTTCAAAGGCATCAGATAAGCACAGGGTAAAACATGTGCAAAAACTCATACACACAAAAGTAAGATAAGTTTTTAAAACTGTTTTTTTAAGAATGAAAAATACAGGTACATTTGTCTACAAAGAGGAGCAACAAATACCCATTTTTCCCCCCACAGGCTAAAATACAGGTGTTGCACAGGAGGTGTTTCTGTTTAAACAGGCGTCTAACCGGGGCTGGCTGCAAACCCAGACACTCTTAACTCATGGTGCTCTGTGTAAAAGAGTCTGGGACAGAGATGGCTGTCCTCTGTGCCAGGGAATGATTTCCTTCCATTTATATGTGAACCAGGTTGTGAGTTTTGTAAATGTGAGCACACCACGGACACTCGGGGAATGTTTCTTAAAGCAGAAACCTGCTGTGTGGTCGTGTATCTTTCCGACTCTGGAGCCAGGATGGAAAATGTAGATGCCCCTGTCTTGCTTGCACCTTCCCTAAATAAACTTGAGGATAAAGAATAAAATATGTTTCTTTCTCCTTTTCCTCCCTTGGAAAGTTTTCTGTTTAGGCATCTTAAAATGGAGTCAGTGAAGGAGCACGTAGTTGGTGTCCACTAATATAGAGAGAGACATCAAAATGCAAGTGAAATAAATTCATGTTGTAGTAATCAACTGAGTGGGTCTTACCTCGTGATCACTTAAAGTAATAATGTTCTAGCTGTGGAAGAAGAAGAAGGAGAAGAAAAAGGAGAAGGAGGAGGAGAGAAAAGGAGAAGAAGAAGAGGAAGAAGAAGAAGAAGAAGAAGAAGAAGAAGAAGAAGAAGAAGAACAACAACAACAACAACAACAACAACACAACAACAACAACAAAAAATTTAAAGCCACTGAAATTAGTTGGTTGAATTAGAACGTTGTCTCCTAGGATCAAGCATTTGCCATTGAATATGTTCTGAGATATCCCTGTGAGTCCCGGGGAGCAGCTGCCGCCACACCACAACTGTGATCCCAGCCAGCTGACAGTTGCCCAGACCTGGCAATGCTTCTCCCTGTGACTCACGCAGCCACCAAAGTTATAATGTCTCCACCAGGCCTTTGAAGAGACTGCATGGTCCGTCAAGTTGCATGTGGTCCATTCGCTACTATGAACAAAAGGAAGTGCGTTTTCAGTAACAGGTAATATTTGGAACCCAGTGACCAATAAGCGAATGCTGAGCAGGGGTTCTGTATGGTATTAGAGAGACTTGTCCCTGACTCCTCCTTGTTGGGCTCTGCTTGATGTCGGGTCTGTGCGCCTTAGCTCTTCTGTCACCCAGTGGGCTGATGAGTTGTTGTTGTTGTTGTTGTTGTTGTTGTTGATCAACTTGACACATGATAAAGTCGTGAAAAGAGAAATGTCACCCGGTGGAGGAATTCCCGCCATCAGATTGGCCTGTAGGCAAACCTGTGGGGCATTTTCTTGACTAAGGATTGACATGGAAGGGCCTAGCTCTTGTAGGCAGTGTCCTCCCAGGGCAGCTAGCATCAGGTTAAAGAAGAACGCAGGCTGAGCAGGCTGAGCACCGAATGGGGAGCAAGCCAGGAAGCAGCACTCCTCCGAAGCCTCTGTCTACCTCTCCCAGACTTCTGCTTGAGCTCCTGCCTTGACTTCGCTCAAAAACTGATAAACCTTCCTCTCCTCACCAGATTGGTTTGGACAGTTGTGTATAAATAGGACACTTAGTTTCCCTACACACACACACACACACACACACACACACACACACACACACTTTGTTTCCCAGCACGTGCTAAAGTGTTATAAAAACAATCCTGAGAAAAGAAGGCTTCTCTTCTTTTTTCCAAGTATAAAACAAGAGCCATTTGAAGTCAGTTCTCCCACAATTCCTATAAGCATTTATTTTCTTTCTCAGCAAGTCCACCCAATTGTCCTGATGTCCTTGGGACACCATGAAGTGGCATTTGTGGCTCTTTTCACTTTCTAATGAGTTCCCAAACAAGGTTTTAACAATATTCGATAATAGTTCTGCTATCTTGCTCTTTCTCTGTGTAGCCCCTAGTTATTCTGGGTAAAATGATAAGCAGGTAGAAAATACCATAAGCATGAACTTCACCCAAAATATCTTTAATGTTTGAATGTAGTCTTTGGAGTTTCGTTAAACTGAAATAAAAATCCAGGAAAGTTCCTTGTTTGTGTTGTAGTTCCCCGGGAAGCCATTTGCCAAGCTCTGGCTGACTGGCTCTCTGCCTCCAGGAATGCCAATCAGAGGACATTCTTTTTCAGGCAGCCAAGTTTGGAAGTCAGTTGGTTTCTGGCCGTGAGGTGGGGGTGGGGTGATGGCAGGGGAAGCCAGCGAGTCCTCAGCTGATCTTCAGCTTGCAAAGGTTTCCGTAATAGCCTTCAATGAATGCAGCTCCTTTCGCCCACGAGGAGACAGGTAAAAGGACAGCTGAGTAAACCGGCTTTAGAAGAAATGGGCGGAAGCTCCCTGGGAGGGAGGGGCCGAGGGAGCCCTTTGAAAGCCTGCCATTGGTGAGTTTACCAAAGGCATCTGCCAGTGGGACTTCAGTGGAATGTGAAACCAAATCGTTTTTCAAGTTAAAGATAGACACAGTGGACGCCAGAAACTGGAAGCCGGGTTTTTAAAACTCCTGTCTCTCCCTAGAATTTCAGAGTTGGTTATGATCTCAGGGGTAATTAGACATTTGGCTATATCTGTTTTCCCATGAACGTACAAGCAATCCCTGTGTGCTCTAGATGATGAACTGGCTCTAAAAAGGTTGAAGAGGGGATGCTGTACCCGGTCCAGGGTAAGTGAGAACACCACCGGCACTTGGAGGCGCGCGTCTCTGGGAAGGTGGATTTGGACTTTTGCTTTGTAGTTGGTATGGATGAAAGATAAGGGAGATTTCGTTGTCTGGATGAAGCTATTTTCCTTTCTGGAAGTAGGTGGCCTTGGGCATTCTGAGTGGCAGAAGGAAACCCAGTACTTGTGTGGGGCTGTTTTCAAGTTTGCATTTCAGAGGTGTAACTTCCATGAAGCCTGTGGGCTCGTTCTCTGCCATTAACCCTCAAGCACCCGAGGCTTATGGAGTAAGGAATTATGGGGGAGAATACTCCTTAAAATGGAGCACGGCTTCCTTGGAATGGCACTGTATTCAAATGTAACCGATGAAGACAAATTGTTTCAAAGTAAAAAACAAACAAAGGAAAACCAGAGCGCTCTTTTCTGGCAGCGCTCTAAGACCTTTAGAAAGTACCCTGTCTTTGAAGAGGTGGCTGAGAAAAGGCAGGCAGCCTCTATCAAAGAAAACAATGTCTTAATAGCAGTTGTTTGGGGGCATTACCTCATTAAGTCAAAGCAGTACCTCTCCAAAAGAGCTGGTATCTGCTAAGTGAATGGGAGCTTTCTGTTGGTAAAGAACTCAGGAGAGGAGGAGGGAGGGAAACTGTCATTAAATTGACAACTGCAAGGCTGTGTTTTGGCTATTTCAATGTACCATCCCAAGGAGAAGGGCAACCCTTAGTTCCTCGTGTTTTGCCCATGTATAGGTTTTGTTTCTTGTTTGGTCAAGCGACCTCTCCCTCTCCTCTTAGCGACAGCTTTTCCAAACTCACCCAGCATTCCTTCTGAATAAATACTGTCCATAATAGTCACAGGGTGCCTGGTGAGAATTGGATATTCTCCTTTATATGGGGAAAATAAGCGTGCTGACGCTCTCCTGACAGAATGTGGGGCTGAACGGTGGTTCCGGTTCCGTGTAGCTAGCCTGGGTTTGCTCGGCCAGATGGACCAGACGGAATTAGATACACGCAGTGAGTGTTTAATACGGCTCCATCCCACAACTCCGACAATTAAAAGTGATGTAGTCTGTCAGCATGTCGCTCTTCTAAGCCCAAAAGGTGGACATTGTAAGGACAGAGTTGAACTTAGGTCCCTGTTGGGCAGCCAAGCAGGGACAGACAAAATGTGAAATGAGCAGAGCCGAGAAGTGGTCTGTGCAGCCTTGTGAGCCCAGTTTCCCTCCTAGCTCCGCTCTCCTTCAAGGTCTCTAGGAAATGCTGGGGCTCAGTGCCCAAGACCTGTCTGTGAGGAAGAACCTGTCCAGAGTGTTTTAAAGCCATCCCAAGGATGGCGGATTGGAAATGTATGTATTTTGTTAGAAATATTCATCCTTAGAAGAGTTTGGGGGCACTTTGTTAAACTGTAGTGAGTGATCCTTAGGATTAACCCATTAAATTGCACAAATTGCAATTCTCCATTCCCTTACAGCAGACAGCAACTTAGCAAAATTTTCCTAGTCATTTCTAGTGGCTGGGAATCGCGTACCGGGTGGCTGTGTCTGGAACGGCTGACATTAAGAATGAGACTGTGGTAATTTGGGGACCGTGCGAAGCAGAACTCAGTTCAGGTAGAGATAGGTATACCCAAGCCTGTCGTTTATACACCTGGTTCGAGTATACCACTATTTAATTCTTGCTATGTTGCGATTTGGCTTTTTGGTTTTCATTATGTTAAAAGAAAAGCTTCAAGGTTCAAATTTCTATCATATAAGCATTTTTTAACAATGTGTCCATTACTGATGCGGGGATTAAATATGTATCCCCCACTGTTGGGTCACTGCTGGAGTTTCCAGTGCCATAAAGAGGTAGAAAGCTTGGATTGTCTCCCTTTGGATGTGGTAAAGATTGTTGCCTTATGATATGTGTCTGCCGATTATAGCTCACATGTTACTGGGTATGTCTCTGTTATTATTGCCCGTCGCATGTTCACTTTCTCTTGTCTCCTTAGTACATGACATAACTTTATGTTGAAAACGTATCTTGAAAATCACTCATTGAACCTGGCGGCACCAACCTGTAATTCCAGCATTTGGTGGTTAAAGTTAGCAGGCTCACTGCAAGCTCATGTAGCTTGGGCTACTTATATTTCAAGATGAGTAAATGAATGGGTGGTAGAAATCCACTTGTAGGGGTAATCAGAGACCTATTAAGATGATGGTTTCCGGCAGAGAAGGCGGCAGATGGCAGGCTGGGAATACCTTCAGCAAAAGCTCTCTGTGACAGGAGCCCTCATATAGGCCTCATGAGGCAAGGGTCATTCAAGTTCACTCTGTCTCAGTAGAAGATACGGAGACGGCAGCATATACTTGACCAAAGACTTTGACGTATCAATGAAGTCAGTCAGGCCACCAGAGGAAACTGTGTCTGCAAGTCGTTGGCCTGGACAGTCATATGCCAAGGGACAAAACTTTGAGATCAAGTTTAACTTATCTCTTTGCTTTCTAATTTGTGAAAATTTTTTATTTATCGTTTTTATTGTGTGTGTGCATGAAGGGCGGGGTGCACACATGCCGGGGGCACCCGTGTAGAGGTCAGAGGTCAGCTTCTGTGGCGTCGGTTCTCTCCTTCCATCTCTACACGCAGGCTCCCAGGCTGGCGAGGCAAGTGATTTTCTCCACTGTGCCATCTCACCGGCACCCCCGACTTCTACGTTTTCATTCGCTAAAGCTCTCAGGTTGTGATTAACTCTGCCTTTTCTGCACTTCTGATGCTTTTACTTACTTGACTAGAGCTCTGGGTCCAAGTATCTATGCCGTGACTTCTACAAGAGATGACTGACTGTCCACTCTGTTGAACTAACGGCTACCATTCCTTAGAACACATCTCCCTCCCCCCACAGCCTGCATAGCCCGATCTTGTCACTGATGATGTGGGGCAACTTTTCTGATTCATCTATCCTTTATTTTCCAGTTGTGTTCTGATGGGTTTAAGGTGTCTTGGGGAAGACTACACGTGCTCGCTGATTGGAGGGCCCACGTCCTCCCGTTTCTTATGCTCTGCCTACAATACTGAGCAACCCTTCCGCTTGCCCCTCACAGGCCACTGTCCTGGATAACCTCTTTAATCTCTAACCCACCCACTCCAGTCCCTTCAGCTGTTCAGAAAACTTGACTCTTGCGGCTTTCTCCGTGCCTGTATTTAGTATTGCCGCGTCCTTTTAGACTATTGTGAGTTAACGTCCTCTGCCTTCTTGCTTCCTCTCTGCTGGCTCTGCTTTGGGCCCTCGTTCTCTTATTGATTGCTGTTTTGTTCTTGCCGTTACTCTTCTGCCTCTAGTCCCCTCCCACACCACCACCACCCACCCAATGGACGTGTCTCCTGCTGGACAAATACACCTGCGTTCTAAGAATCACACACTAGTGATTAGAGAACTCCAGAAGCCTTCCAAATAAGACCGTGCCTTCTCTAGCACAACCTGCAAGGCCTGTCACAGAGCGTCAGTCTTTATCACCTCTCTACACGTTAGCTGGTCATCACCAACGCTTGAGTCAAGCATGGCGACAGCCTCCTGGGTCTGCCATATATTAGAGCCGTGTGGGAGAGTGTACAGAGGGGTTTTCTCTTCCCAGAGGGCTTACTGCTCTTCAGCTTTTACCTCACGGGTCACTGGCCATGTCCTCCTTACCTTCGGAGTTCACCTGAAGTTCCCAACATCTCTCATAGCACTACAGGTTTAAGGAATGAATGATTGACTGTTTCCAAGGCTGTCGTTCTTGGACGATCCCTTTTCTCTTTCCTTACTTATATTCATCCTAGATGTTTTGACCTACCACAGTTATCACTAATAGTACTAACTGCCAAGTAGAATCAGGAAATGTTGACTCATTTGGTGCCATTCTGCTGGAAAAGTGGGATTAATATTCATTTTATTGCCATGTAAGACCAACTGCTAACAGGGCACGTGTTAGCAGTAAAGTGGGATGAGTTAGCTGCACAGTATCGGAGAGGTTTTTAGTCAAAGCACAGTCACAGAGTGTGGAAACTAATGCTCAGGCTGTGTGGATGGCTCAGTAAGGTGCTTTACCTTATGAGCAACAGGCTTACATTAGTTTATTTCCACAACCCAGAGACAAAAAGCCATGTGTGGAAACAGGAACATGGACTCCCAGTTCTGGAAAACCAGAGACAAAACCAAATCCTTGAGGTTTAATGGCAAGCCAGTTTAGTTTATGTGGAGAGTCCCAGGCCAGGTAGAGCCCCTGTCACAAAAAATAAAGCAGATGGAACCTGCGGAATGAGGCCCAAGGCTGGCTTTTGGCTTCTATATGCACATGAACAGAAATTAACACACACGCATACATGCACACACATGCACACACGTACACACAAACTCCATCAGGAGTACTCAATAGCGCATCAGGAGAAAAGCCATTGAGAAACTTAATTAAAATGAGTCATCTTATGCAGGGCGAGAACATCAGTCAGGAGAAAACACTGGATTCTCAGTGGACAGTGTGGCTTGAGAAGGAAAGGATTTGGTGGCTTATGTGTATGACTTCATGACCCTAAGTTTTAAAGTTGTTTTCATTTTTTTTCCTTGAAAGTTAAGGCCTTGAAGCACAGCACTGATGCCATATTACTATCAGCATATGTTAAGAAAAGAAAGTCTCTTTGGCTAATGACGAATTGAATGTTGTCGGTGGGGACCAAAAGAAGCTGGTATTTAGTAAAGCTGTTTAATCAAGTTTGCCTTTTGGACGGTTTGTAAGTTTTTCATACATTTATTACGTGCCCTTGATAGGCCAAATCTTGAGTTTAAGGAAATGAAGGAATCTGCCTTATGTTATTTTCACATAGAACTCTCCTTCGTCCACAAAGAGAAGAGGTTCAGTATAGATGGGACAAAAGTCAATCTTTAAATAAATATCTGACTCTAATAAAATGTCTAAATTCCAGTATGTGAATCTGAAAATTCCTACAAGAACATATGAAGATGTATTCTATTTCATTTACTGGAGAAATGAAGACTGCATGTTTGGCAGTAACCAATGTTAGCTTCCAAGGTGTGAGAAGCAGAGCAAGCTCCTGCTTTCCCCTTATCTTCTAGGCAGTGGGATAATTTACTTGTGCCTCCGCGGGATAGCGGCCTTGGATGTCATGCCTCTACAGAGGCTCTTTTGTTCCTCTTCTCCACTTGAGTTGATCTCACCCTGTTTAACAAAACCCAATTTTTTTTCTTTCTCAGCAATTAGCATTTCACTCACAATAAGTCAAGCATCAGGGTCGCTTGGTATTATTTGGACTCTCAAAAATGCACACCTCTTGACATGATGGCTCACAGGTTGAAATCATAGAATTTTGGAGACTGAGACAGGATCCTAATGAGTTCAGGGCTTGCTTGAACCATAGAATGAGTCCCAAGCCAGCCTGAGCTACATAAGACCATGCCTGGAAATACTTTTATTAGGCATTAATATCAAGAGACCTGAAAATGCTCATTTTTTTCACATACCATTTAATATCAAATATCAGTTTGTTTGCAAAAGTAAAGCCGGACTTTGCAGTTTTGCAAAATGAATATGATGTCGCCCACAGTTATGAAAAAAATTGTGAATATCCATGTATTTTTTTCAAAGAACAATAGGTTTCTTTTTATTGCTTCCCTTTTAAAATTCCACTTATTCTTCTTTTCATACCTATGTGACTCTGCAGGTCACATATCTGTGAACACTGAAAAAAAACAGATTCACCCAAATAACCACAATTCAGGATTATAAACAACTCACTGGTTTTGTCAAAAGGTGTAGAATGATTTTTCGAATGAAGTTGATCTTCTAATATAGAAGTTCTAATCCCCAGACTGCCTCTTCCTACACATTTATAGAAACAAACTCACTGAAGAACTGTCTCAAGTCAACGTTAACTATTCTTTTTCAAAGCCCTGACTGGAGGGGTAGCTCGTGAGTTAAGAGTGCTTACTGCCCCTGCATAGGATGTGGGTTCAATTCCCATAGCATGCCCTTTGTGACTTCTGAGGACACTGTACACTTGTGTATGCATATGGACATGCAGGCAAAACGATCATATACATAAAAATGTCATTAAAATGTATCTTCTAAAGTAAATCCAATATTGCACGCTATTTTGCAGGTAAGATACATATGTAGTTTTCTTATTAAATGCTGTTAAATTACGGCATAGACAAATGTCCTAGGTGTGCTTCCCGAGAAAGTAAGCTCCAACCAGTGTGATATAGAAAGCTAGAATCTCCTTTCATGCCACTTAGTCATTATATGTTGACTGAAGGCTTTTTCCACACCTCAATCCTCATCCCTTCCTTGGCCAAAATATACCATACAGCCACACCTAGCAGGGTAGGAAATGCAATCCTACCAATATGTCTGAAAATATGTATAGTAATATGTATGGTAATACAGCCACACCTAGCAGGATAGAAAATGCAATCCTACCAATATGTCTGAAAATATGTATAGTAATATGTATGGTAATACAGCCACACCTAGCAGGTTCGGAAATGCAATCCTACCAATATGTCTGGAAAGAGGAAGGACTGAAACATCTAGAGAGAGCCCCACCCAGTAAATTTCCACGTGATTAAGCATCCCCAAGTCTCCAGAGCCCAGTCCTAAAGTGTTACGCACCTGCGTGTACACTGGGGAACTCTGGTGCCCTGCTCTACACTGGGGAATATGCGAGCATGTGGTGTGATGATGTAATGCAGACATCTTTTGTCCAGGTCACATCTTCTGACTCTCATCCCTTACATCTTTAGCTCTTGAGTCCTTGCTGCTTTCCGCAATGCTCCCATCTTATACAGTGCTGAGAGTTTGGCCGTCTTCCTGCCAATCATTGGGTATTCCTGGCCATAGGTAATTTGGGGGAATTCAAAGAAACTTCTAATAGGAAACTCCTACAGAATGTGAAGAGCGCCTCTGAAATGTTCATTTTCCCATCTCTACAAGCTGTTCATGCATATAGAGAACTGGATGAAAAAAATAATTGAATGCAAGTTTAATCCGCACCCCCTACCTTTACTAGTAAGTGAGGTAAGAGGACCAGGCTTAGAGACGGGGGAGCAGTAACACACCGTACTTTAGAAATGCATAGTCTTGAACCCATATCATTCTGTACGTGCCTAGCATTTATCTGTGAGTGCTGAGATAAAATCTGGGATAAAATCTACGAGTAATGAGACATTTAAAGGATTACACATTTTAAAGCACTTTGCTGGGATCCCTGGAATTGTAATTTAAGTCAGCAAATTTAATTTGTGTTCTTGGTAGCAGTAATTCTAGGAAATGCTTCGTGGGATGTTGACAGATTCTGAATCAAGCAAATTGCTATAGGTTTTATCTCTCTCTTTGAGATCCAGGCCTACACTAACAATAAGTCTTCATGAATGCACAGACTCACCTTACTTTAAGTCTACTGTTTTCTAACATAGAGTTTGAGAGGGCAAAGAAAGAGACACACAGAAACAATGTTTTACATCATCAAACATAGCTTGGTAAATTCTACTTCATGTTACATTGTATTAAGAATATATAAGCCGGGGGTTGGTGGCGCAGGCCTTTAATCCCAGCACTTGGGAGGCAGAGGCAGGCAGATTTCTGAGTTTGAGACCAGCCTGGTTTACAGAGTGAGTTCCAGGACAGCCAGGACTATACAAGAAACCCTGTCTCGGGGGAAAAAAAAAACAGAATATGTAAAACCCTAGGATAGTACCTAGGACCCATATACAGGAATTCATGGCTTCCTAGAACTCTAGCTCCACAGCATTCAATGCCTCTGGCATCTGTGACACATACATGTACGCACACATACGTACATACACACATGCATGCACAAGTGCACACACATACTTGCACACACACATGCACAAATGCACACACACATGCATGCACACACATATACATAAGTTACAAGTAAAACAAATATATTTTAAAACAATTTATAATGTGAGAGTATTCTAACTCCTGTAATAGAGCTAGAATGTAGAGCTAAGGGTTTGTAAAGGACTTTTGTAAATATCTTCACTATTTGCTAATTCATCGTTCTCTTGATAAAAAGCATTGTTTTTAAATTGACACAGCATTCAGTAATATTTATTGTTATGGGGGCATATAATTTGGGATACCCCAAAAACAAGAAAAATCACTGAGATCTCACACATGATTTTCCTTGTAAACCCGTCTTTGAAAGTCTTACATTGTTACTCATTTTACAACATGGCCATGAGTCATTAATCTTCTGAGGAGAAAAACCTGCCTCAATTTCAACGTCTATTTCTTGACTGTTTTCCCTTCGCTTGCTTCAAAGTCAGAAATATTAAAGCTTTGAAAGAAAGTGTTGACTTTAATAAAATTATTTTCTAAAGTTATCACCTAAGAGAATTTTCCTATGAAAGAGGACCAATAAATGAATAAAACAAAACCAAAAAATACCCTCTTTCCTTAATAGAGTGTGTGTTCTATTGAAGTGCAATGACTGTGTAAACTAGGACTCCCTCCATATATCGAATGCTTCCAATAAGTAACTCTATCCAAAGAGTGTCCTAGATATGCGGTAGGTATCAAGGTACATAGCTGTGACGGTGCATGGCTGTTCTTTGTCACATGTCCAGTCTAATAGGATTATTGTTTGTCTTTAATTTTCAATTATAATCCCTCCTCCATTTTAACTAGGAGATAAGTATATTTTAAAAGAATCTGGAAGTATATTTTCATTTTACATTATAGAAAGAGAAATAATCTGGCCAAGGTTGCGGGAAGGATAATTTTATGTGTATCATGCATGTACATGTAAATGTTTCTATACAAATGCATGTGCATGGGGTTCACATGTCTGTGAATGCAGGTACATATGTGTGTATGGCCTTCCCCAAGTACTCTCCACATTATTGATTTATTTATCCATTCACTTATCTATCTGCTTGTCTGTCTGTCTGTCTGTCTGTCTGTCTGTCTGTCTGTTTGTTTAGAGGCAAGGTCTCTCATGGGACTAGAAATCAACAAGTAGGCTACACTGGGTGAGTGAGTTCCCAAAGATCAATCTCCTGCCTCCCAAGTACTATAACAAATGTGCTCCCCACTGGCTTTTTCTGGGGCTTGTGGGAAATTCAACTCAAGTCCTCAAGCTTGTCCAACAGCAGTTGTTCTACCTTACGTCTAATAGAAATAACTTATCACAACATTTTTCTGTGGTTATATTTTGGTTTTATTTTACCTTGGGGTTATTATAGTAAAGTCTGGAAAGTACCACGATGTCAGCAGCACCTCCAAGTGATCGCTGAAGTGGGATCTGCAGGTTTCCTTTGAGCTCCGTGGGCTCATCCTGATCTGTTTTAAGAAACTCTTCAAAGAACCAGACAACTACATTCGTCCAACGTATTAAGTTACGAAGCCTGTTATAACCCACATTTTGAAACTGTCTAGCACCTAAAGAATTTAAAAGGCTGGAAAATATCCTGTATAGCCATTTGCCAAACATGGGAACATAAATCTCAGTTGCTTAGATTTACAGTATTGCAATCTCTCCTTTAAAATGACATGAGGGAAGCGTTCCGTGTAATGAGGCACAGAGTCCTAGTGTGCAAGTTACATTAGTTTTCATTGCATAGGGGTAAATTACTGCTTCACTTTCTATATGATGCCCTAGTGGCCTCAAAGACACAATACAGCTTGCAGAAAAGCCTGCTTTTGTCCTAGGCAATAACTTATTCTATCAGAGTCTGCTTTCTGAGAATTACCCACAGTATTTCTCACTGTAGGCAGAATTTCATGAAGGTCATTTACATGTAACCATTGAACTCCACTGCTTTTTTTTTTTTTTTTAATTTAAACTCAAGAAGGTTACCTGCAGCCTGTCATATTGCTGCAACAGGAAAAACCAAAGAAATTTTATATCTATAGCATTCGGGAAACAAGAAGAAATTGTGGATAAGAAATTAAATCACAAGCATGGAGGGTTTTTGTTGGCGTTTCTAGGCTTTTGCAAACTCTTAAAAATATGTAAAGCTGGGCCTCTGACATGGATCAGCGACTGAAGGCATGCACTGCCAAACTTGACCGACGCTAAATTCCTCGTAGCGCATGATGGAAGGCGAGGACCAGCTGGTGCAGGCTGTCCTCTGACCGCCACATATGTACGGAGGCATACACACCCCCTCACAAGTATGCACAACCAAATTAGATAATGTAATACAAAAATCTGAAGTAAGCATGGATCTTTGGAAGTGGTCCTTGGAGACTCAGGAATAATGCTCAAACAGACTTCTCTGTATTTGCAGTGAGCATGTTCACACTATTCTGAACACTAACTATACGGGATCTAAATGTCAAAGTGTACGGAGGACTTATAAATAAGTTGTATTTCCTAACGAGGTAAGATAAGAGTTAATACAAAAAAGTGCACATTAAATGCCCTCACCAATTGGTGTTACAGCACTTGGGGACAATTGCACCAGGCTTTCTGCCAAACCATTACTGGTAATCTAATGACAAGGGAGGAGGAAAATTCAGATGTCACTGCCTGCCTTAGTTAGATATGCATTTGCTAAAAGAGGAGCCAACGCATTTCCTATGCAGGCCGTCAGAGCTGCTCGTGTACACACACACACACACACACACACACACACACAAACACACACAAACACACACACACACACAAACATACACACACACACACACACACACACACACACACACACATGTACGCGAGCACAAATGCTTTTAAGGTCTAAGAATATGCACATTAACCATATCTCTGCTCAAAACCAACAGCAGTAGCAGATACAGCTGGCCTGGCCGGGATTGTTTCTGTATTTTGAGTGGGTTCGGTGTATAGCAACATTTCCTTCAGTGCCTGCAGCAGAAGGAATTAAATTATTCATAGATGAACAAGATTTTTCTTCTCTCTTTTGTGGGTAAATTCTGGTCATAGCTCAAAATCACCCACTCATAAATGAGTGACTTGGGCTACTATTGTATATGGTTTATTTAAATTATTTAAATGTAAACCTGTTTTCTACATAATGCACATACATATGGTGATATAAGAAAATAAGAAAGCATGCATTTTTATATAAAAGGGGGATTTTTGAAATTCTGAAGTTCTGTTTTGAGACAAAACATTGTAGAGGGGTGGACATTTGCAATTAAGTTTGGGCCCTTGGGGGTGGCTACCCTCTTTTTTTTTTTGATTCTTTAGAAATCTACAAGAGATAGTTGCACTTTGGTATAACACCTTCATGTCATAGTTATGAAGGTGATCTTATCTCCTAGCTCGTAGACACACATTTTCAAAATAAAGTCACATGTAGCTCTCTGTGTTCCTTTTCTATCTCCCAACAGCACAGGAACAATTAGCCGCATGCCAACAGTGCATGACTGATCATCTTTCTGTCAGAGCAGGGCCCTCCTCAACCTTGGCATTGGATTGTATGTCAGTGTCAATCCAGGCCATGCTTTGGAGGAGGGCACTGCCTAGCAAAATAACCTGGGGACAGGGATCCGAAACAGTTAAGACTATAGAAAGTGACGTGAGGCTTACGGCCTCCAGAGAAGATGTCCTGAAGAACACAGTGCTGGCGTTGGATCACAATACACAAATAAGCGTTCCCTAGAAAAGGCAAGCTGGCAAGATGGTTCAGGATGAAAGTTCTCATGGGACCAAGGTGGGAAGTTTGATGGTATGCAGAGCCACCGATGGTTTGGTGTTCCTAGAGGGCGAAATGTGAGGCTGAAGTAAATGGTAGTGGATTTGGAGAGATAAACATGGAGTTAACCCTAGACAGCCTTTTACACTATCCCCAGAAGTTTTCTCTCTAGTCCTTACAGGACAGAGTACTTCTGAAATTCAAGTCCTTCCCTGAAAATAATCAGTGCAAGAAAAGAACAGTGAAGATTGACTCATAGGGATCTGGAGCCAGATCTCAAAATGTCCCTGTGCATAAAAGTCCTTCATTAAGTCAATCTCGGTTCATCTGCCTAATAAGAGTCCTTTGCTCCAGGTTTCAAAGAGACACATCTCACCCAGTGACTCCGCTTTCCCAGGGTGGTTCCCATTCTGACAATTCACACTGATTGCTCTTCCCTTAGATGGAAAAGCAAAGGACTCTGTAGCAAAGGTAATTTAAAGTAAATGTGATACAAAACAAAATGACATGGATCGATTGCTCTGAACAAGAGTTTTAAAGAAATCACAAATGGAACAAAGGAGAGGGGGAATGGAGAGCATGCTGCAATTATATGCTCATGAATTAAATTTAAATTAATGCACGAGGGCTAGGTAGATGGAAAATGAGATTGCCCACTAAAGAAAGCTGCCATCATTTTTATAATTTTGATTATGTATAGAAATCTGTTTGCTATAGCTAAATATTCTCCAGCCTATATTCAAGTGTATATTCTATAAAAAAAAAAATAGGCCATGTCATGATTTTCTCATAGTTTAAGTCTTTCACTAGCTAAGAATACTTGCCAAGAGAGATTGGCGACATTTTTACTATATCCATCTCCTTTAACACAAAGATATCATTCTGAAAGGAAATCCTTTCTCTCGTGACCTTAGCATTTTGTTGACAGTATTTGACAATGGCCCATGTTTTCCTAGATGTTTTTTGTACTTTCTTTCACTGTATCCTATCCAGCATTAGTAACACAGAATACACTCCAAAAAGTGTAGAGATCAATCAAAAGAAAAGCAAAACAAGAAGCATAGTTCTGAAAATCAAGGAGAGGACTTTCTTCCAGATGGCTCTGTTAGGGGTAAAATTCAAGGGAGAAGATTGCAATCTCGCTGAAGCTGAAGTGACTATGATGTCAGATCTTTCTGATTTGAATTTTAAGTTCCAGTAACATCAATAAAGGGAATCCCATAAGTCCTACTCTTCTGGTAAATCTAGCATCAATTTTAAATCCTTTTACAAAGGACTTTGTTGTGGCATCCACATCTAACGCACATAAGTTACTCTGCTGGCATTTTGTTGGAGATGTGTCCATGTATGTTCCCAAGCCTACAAAATGATAGGCAGCCAGGAAAGTTTCTTTTGTTATCAAAATCAGGAGTGAGCGTCATCTGTAGCGCTGTCTACTACTAATTGCCTAGCAGGCAAAAGGGTTTACCAAAGCAATTCTAAAAATGAAATACACCCTTTAGTACTCAAACGCAGACTCGGATCAATCTTGTTTGGTCAGGGTTTTTTTTCCCTTGGAGCACATACCAGAGTGTGTTTCTACTTAAATGTTGAGGTGTCTTTTCTCGCAAAGGTATTTCTTAGATCCTTTTTTGGATGCTGGGTGGTATAATTATGAGAGCTTCCAAAACTGTTCCTCAAAACTGTTCCTTCAACTTGTAGTGAAGCCAGCAAAAAAAAAAAAAAAAAAAAAAAAAAAAAAAAAAAAGACCCAGAACTGCTTTTAATGATGAAAGTTTTCCATCTCTGTTCTGCATGGCAGTGATCTATCAGGTGTGTTTGGGAGGATTAATCACGAATTCCTCCATTTTTCCATCGAGGGTTAGTTTGTCTGCCCTTTCAGCTACCTATTCAAGGACTTTAAGTCTTCAGTCGCGGGGCTATCCACCCTTCTAGCAGAGGTCAACAAAAGTCAACCTTGAACTTGCTGTGCAGAGTGACACCCTTTGCATGCACCGTCGTAGTGCATCGCATGCCGAACACATGCCCATCCGGCCCTTCCACGCCTCTTCCCGTCTCGGTGCAATGGCACGAGCAGCATTGTTTACATGGCGCCCTAGAACTTCTGTAGTTCTTGTTTACCAATTATTCTAAGCTCTTTGTTATCCCTTCCTGATCAGGTAAAATTTCACTTCCTGGGAATTTCAAACTGGAATAATCATTAAAAATGGAAGGCAATACATACTTGTATACAGGGTTCTTTGGGTGACACAATGCTTTGATTAATGTTCCAATTGGCATACATGTACTTTTTTGAGATAATTAAAAAAATGAGTCAAGAGCCGGGAATATACCTCAGTTGGTAGAATGTTCACAAAGCCCTGGATGTAAACGGAAGCACCACATAGGCATGACACGGTGACCTATCCCTGGAACTTCAGTACTCAGGAAACGACATAGGAAAATGAGAAGTTCAAAATCAGTCTTGGCTCCATAACAGGTTTTATGCAAACCTGAAGTACAAGACGCCCTATTTGAAGGGGAAAATAAAGGAATAACTGCAGGCACACAGTGAAAATCTTACTTTTTTCTTTCAAAGTAGGAGGTATGCTTTGTAGCTTGTAGGAGTTTGTACTTGGAAGAGACTCACCTCTCAAGATTAACTTGTAAGCTTTCCTCTGAGGAAAACCATAAAATATATCACATTCCACTGTCCTTTTAACTCCATCATTTCTAATTATACCAAGGAGTTAAAGTCAAGGCCAAATTGTTAATAATCTCAACATTGGTGCCTCAGATAATTATTGCCTTTTTTCTAAATGAAAGTCTAAAGGTTAGGTCTCCCGAGGTGGGCATGGCAGAACTTTCTAAGATATTTCATTGATATCTAAGTTATCAGAAATAACATATCAAGACAAAATGGGTAGCTGGGGACATCGTCACTTTCATGTTGACCATATGGAGCATTGTTTTAAGTTGTGGTGGCTGGGGTCTCGCACAATTGGCATAGGCAGTTGGTTTTGATGTGTGCTTCCTAGGTCCACAAAAATGGAAATGGTGGGACCTCATGAACAAATCCACATGCACACACTCATGAACACACAAAAACACAAAAACATAGATAGCCCCGTCACATGAAAAAATTTTAGAAATAAAAGAGGAAATGGAAGAGTTAAGAAAATATAATAAATACTCTTGATAAAATGCAAGATGGCCCAAATGTGATGAAGTGGTTGCATACTCTCGTAAATCAAGTAAGTTTTGATGATGTGGGCTGAATATTTTTATCTTCTTATTCTCAACTGTTGTGATACCAACAGATGAAAATCTCCAGATATCAAGATGAGATGAGCTCTATTAAGCAACTGATGAATTCAGCATAGTGCCCATGGTGCAATGATGTCCTCATAAAGGTCTGATGCTTTAAGGAAATAGTGATGTCATCATACAACAGTAACAACACACTCAAAAGTATGCAGTTCTCCACGCTAGTATTAGACCAAACTAAAAGGAAATGCTCATTGCAGTGAACTATGAGTCAGGAGACACTGATATTATTTTCTTCTTCCTGCCTACCTGAAACATGAAAACCCTCCACAGAAAACATAGAAAATACAAATTCTCTGAGATAAATCTAATGTTCCTTCTCTTGGACCTTAATCGTTCTAGGAGTTGGCTTACAAACCTTCACCTTGAAAGGTGAACGCCTCAAAACTATCGCTGCTTGTATTCTACCCCAAATCCTTTCATTCACTGGCTCATTTGACAGTCATGAAAACTGGGTGTATAGGGTGATACAATTCTGTTCTCCAAAGTTTCAAACCTCTGTGTTCAGGTATTGAGCCTTTCAAATCCTGATCCATGGAAGTTCATTTCTTTCTTCTGAATCTATATCATTTTTTAAGGGAGAAAATTTTCAGAATGACTGCAGACTCTTGAAAGGCACAATGCTGTGCCACTTCAGAGAAAAGTAGTACATTCAGACTTGACGTATGTATTCTGCAGTGCGTCAAATGACACACACCTGGGAGACATCTTTGTGCCTAGACCTTGATTAATCTTTTCATGCCCATTGTTTCTCAGAATAACTATTGTAATTCTGCACTGTTTATACTGAACAGCCAACAGATTATATTCTGTTTCCCCAATCCTCAGTTTACTTGTAAATGTTTTCTTACTAGTTTATCTTCTCCTTATCTTATAATTACGGAACATTGTATGCGTTGATACAATTGAACAAAAAGTACCTATGAGAATAAATCATGCCTGGGAGGGTTTTCTGTGCATGAGAAATTATGGTCAGCCTTTATATTATAATCATTGCTTTTAAAAACAAGTGTATACATCATATAGTTTAGTCATCTGCATACCTCCTTCATCTCATTTGTAATATAATTTTTTGTTAAATTATTTATTTATTTACATCATTTTCAGAGCCCCCCCTCCTATAATTTTCTAATATCTCACTGGATCCGTCCCATCTTTGGCCAAGTCCACAAATATCACAGTGGAGAGCAAGCTTAGACCACATTATGAAATAATCAAATCTGTTAATTTCATAGAAGGAAAGCAACTTTGTCCATAAGAAAGGGAACAAAAAAAAGTCCACTCAATCTATCTGGTTACATCTTGGGGCCTTTGGAAATTTCATACCAAGCATTCGTTGGTCCAAAAAAAACAATGACTAGTTAGCCTTGGCTGTGTTATTTTGTAGAGTTCACATCACTGCAAAATGTTTGTTATCAGTACATGAGAGCATTCTGGAGTGAAGTCTAGGGACTTTTCAAAAACATTAAGAGTTTGGGAAGTATTTTCAATTAACAGTGACTTTTAACCATCATTTAATTGAAACACAATGTCCAATGTCCAATAATTCTCTGCTTCTCAACTAGGGACCGGTGATGGGTAGGGCTGTAGCTCAGCCACAGTCCTGTGTCTCAGAGATACTACACCTCTCATAGCTGATCCATGTGTGACTTTTGCTTTCATTCATGGTACTTTGGAAGGCTGAGGCCAATGCTTCCATTTTTAGAAAGCAGAATTTCGAGGTACTATCAGTGGTCCTTTTCACTACTTATGAAAAGTTCAAAAGAATGTTATGTTGAAGCAGAAACAAATATTTAGGGGCAATCTTGATCCAGCATTTGTAGCCTTTATAAAAGTATCGGGCAAATGAATGACTTCTCATAGTGAGGAAAACCATGGCATTCAGTTGCTTTTTCATTCATTCATCATGTATTTTGGCCAACAACCACCAAACAATTGCTGTATACTATCTGACTATTCTCCCCTTAGGACACTCACAAAGCATGGATAAAAAATGCACCGAGGAAGATTATCATAGCTTAATGTATCAGGCACAACATAACTCCACAGTGGAATGCAAAAGATTCATAAAGAAAAATGAATGGAAAGGTTTTTGGTTTTTTTTAAGGTCACAAGTTTAACACGCTTGTGTGTATGCAGTTAATGTCATAAGAGATGTGTTATCCCAACACACATGTACCCATAGGGGAAAGTCAACCAAAAGAATGCCAATGAACCAGAGATGAGAATGGCAGCATCAAGTAATAATGGGAACAGTTACCACAGACAAGAAGAGAGTCAAGGGGGAATTGTGTTACAGAAGCCACCGTCAGACTCATTTAGGGAAGAAGTAGCCATGAGTAGGATTACAAGAAACAAATAAGAAGATGTCTACTGGACTCTTGGTAGACCTGTCTTTCAGGAGACAAGGAGCCTGTACCAAGTAGGTTCAGGGTGAAGGTGAGGAAAGGAGCTGGAATGCATAAGGATGAGAGATGGACAGACACACAGTCTACATGAGGCCACCCCTCCAGCATCTGGATGGTCTAAACAGAAAGATAGGAGGTGGCCAAATGGAGCCCACACTAAAGATTATTTTGTAAAAATATCACTCAATAAAACAATAAAGAAATTATTCCAGTGGCTATATATGGAAATGATTAGAGATATCAGTAGTCTGAAGACATGGAAAAGAGGAATCTATAATGTCTCTGAACACAGGGAAGAGGGGGAAACAAGGATATATTCTCCCTAGCCTGACCTATTATAAACCAGCAGGCACATTGCTGGCGCATCTGTCTGTGGGTTGAACATCCTAGTTGAAATCCTTAAGGTGACTGATTTCCACTGGAGGCTATTTAATAAAAATATGCACTTAAAATTTTGGTTACTTATTCAGATTTTAGAATACTATTGTGCATGGATTGCATTGCTAGAGCATTGGAACAAATGATTACATCATGTTGAAGACAAAGTTACTTCAGAATCATTGTATGGAACAAATGTATATGAGAAATTATTATACTGCATGTAATTGATGGATTCAGCAGAAATAGTTTTAGAAAGAGCTAAATTATGTGGGAACCAGTACTACTATATCCTCAAGAGATCACAGACAGGGAACGGTCATGCCTATCTAATTTACACTTGCAATTACTGTATTTCATCCTGAAAAGAGCCCCTGGGGAGATGGAAATGGGTGGGAGAGCCAGTGCCAATAATGTGCAAATTTCTGGCTTTGACCCCTCATATCATGAAAAGAATTTTTTAATTGTTTTCAGTGATCCATATTGGTTTGATCAAAAAAAGTCACTAGTTTGGTGTATGTTACTGGTAACACTGTATTCTATGAAATCAGAAACTACGACATATCCTTTTCTTTTTTTATTGGATATATTCTATATTTATAATTCATTTCCCTTTTTCTGGTTCCCTTACATGTCACGGGGTAGTGAACATGGCTGTGTGCTGAGGCCTGGGCCCAGACCTCTGTAACACAAAATTCCTGGTCTTCCACTCACATGAACAGCTATGTCATCCAAGTGCCATCCCGATACAGAGTTGGGGACTTAAAGCTGCAGGCCTTTCTAAGACAGTCAGAAGATCTAACTCAAGAAACAGAATTGTTGCCTCAAGCAAAACCAGACTTATCTGGAGAATACTTTCATTTGGGCTAATTAGTGCCTGCAGTCATTGTCATAATGTATCCATAGGGAGCTCTATTCATGATAAAAATAGATTAATATATTTTAAAGAATTTCCTGGAAGATAAAAAAGTGGCTTTTCCAAAGAATAAAAATACACTGTAACAATTCTTTTATTATTTGCGTAAAACACTTGATCTTTCTGGATCTTTCTTCTGCAACGCTATTTAGTTTCCACCAATTACATCTCAGGAATTCTCTGAGGAGAGAGGGATGGGGAGATGGGGGAGGGGTAGAAGGGTGGGACTAGGAGCAGTCAAGGAAGGGGGACAGTGACTGGGCTATGAAGTGAATAAATTAATTAGTTAAAAAGGGGTAAAAGTCTCAGGAGCTCAAGCATTGCTATATTGGAATGTTCTAGGCTAGACCAGTAACTACAGTTGGTGCAATGAGAAGAACCAAGGGGACAAAGGCAAAGCGTATTCCATAATATCCTATCATGTATTAGTTCATTCGTTCCCTCAGAAATACTAATAGGCTCTTCTTATATGGCAGGCCTTATTCTATAGACTTGCTCTGAGTCACCCAAAAGAGCCCAGTAAGGGTTCAAAGGATTAACTTTGCATGCTGTGGGGAAGTGATTATGTCATATAGTAAGAAGGGGCGTCAGGTCCCAGAGGCGTCTGTGTTGTTTTCTCAAAGTTGCATTTTTTAAAAATCATAATTCTCCAGAATGTGTTGAAAATTGTTCTCTGAAGCTATTTTAACTTCACACAGACGCAGCACTTTCGCTTCAGGAAAAAATGCTCTTATTTTCAGCTCAAGTTCTTAAGGGGGAGAGCGTGGCAGATGCTTTTTCCAAGCACAAGGGGTTGATTTGAGCTGAATTTTAATTAAAATTACTCAAAGGCTTAGTGAATAACTCTCCATTAAAAAAAAAGTCTGTCCTATAAGGAATGAAATCCTGTCAGGATAAATCAAAATAGAAAGGTAACCAGTTACTTGCTGGCTTGGTCTTGAAGTTATCTTAAGTGTTAAAATAGAAAACATAGTTTCATTTTTCTTTTTATAGTTTTACATACATTAATCTGTAGTGGCACTAACAATGAGGTAAAATCTTATACTGAGTGCAGCAAAGCAAATTGATAGATTAGCATTTATATTATAAGTAACTATATTTAACATCTGCCATTGGATTTCATATGGCAACTGTTTCTTATTCATTGAAGGTTTGACAACCGACTGTTTAAATTTAGAATTCAGCTCTCTGTTTAAATAATGAATTAGAAAAAGCATCAAGCCGTTCTTTCCCTCTTGTATGTGCCAAAATGTCAATAGAGTTTTTTTTCCAGCGTAATCTTTAACTTTGAAAATCTCTGTTCCTCCACAAGAAAAAGGTATACTGAAAGTTAAAATTTAATAGAGACTTAATTAGGCAGTATTGTCGAGTTCTTTATATAGAGTGCTATCTTGGGTTCTTGGCGAGATAAAAAGATGAACTGGATAGGGCCGTGAGTCACACAGACCTCACACAATGCACTTCAAAACACCTGTGATAAATGCTTCGATGGCTGAATAAACAGTGTCCAGACTGAGAGTTCCGCAGGGACTAGGGGGCTTAATTCCAGTCAACAATGTTCTTTACATAATAGAACACTACATGCAGCGTGTACAGAGGACTACAGTGAGAAAAATGCAGCACGGCATTGCCCTTTAAAGGACTTACCTTCTTCAGAGTGGCAGACTCTGCATACAATGAAACTCTATGAGCAGACATGATTGCAGTAAAATGTACAACTGCGTACCAAAGAACAAAAAAAAAAATGTCAGAACATGCTGAGAGTCTGCTCAAGGGACAGACTGGTATTGACCGGAGAAGACAGACCATGAGACGCGCTGGGGAAGGTGGGGCCTATTTGCAGAAGAAGTAGGATAAGTTTGAAATGGGGAATACGGTGCTGGAAGGCAGGAGAGACAATCTTAGCTGAAAAGACATCATGCTGTCTCCCTGCTCCTCCTGCTGCTCCTCCTCCTCCTCCTCCTCCTCCTCCTCCTCCTCCTCCTCCTCACTCTCTTCATCTCCCCCTTCTCTTCATTTCTTCTCCTGCCTTCTCCTGTCTTTCTTCTCCTCTTCATCTTGATCTTCCTCCCCAAGTTCCTTTCCTCCTCTTTCTCTTCCTCTTCTTCCCTTTTTTCTTCCTCCATGTAGCAGAGAGGGTTCATTAGAGTAGAACACTCTCAAGAGAGTAAATGCACACAGTGGAGAGTCGTGCATGAGGGCCATGATGGAGACGAATATGGAGATATTACTTATTGCTTTAAAGAATCTTACCATTAATGTGGAAATATTAGCTTGTGGCCAAAAGGGCCACATCAGATGCTCTTTGAAAGTTCCCAAAAGAACAGATCAGCTTCAATAATGCAGGGTTGTAAGGGACACCTCTCTTAAGACTCAAGATAGGGAATCTGATGGAACTTGTTAAGAACGGGAAAATCACACAGTTCAGTTTGTCAAGAAGCCTTGACACATAAAAGCAGCTAGAAAGATTAGTATGACCGCTATTGTGTTCCTGAGGATCTGTTTTATGAAGGTTCTTCTAAACAGTATGATATCTGTAGAGCACTGGACAGATTGGCAGTAGTCTAATAACTTCCAACATACTGTGTATTCACACAATACATGATGAGCGTGTATTCAACCCTAGTGCTTGTAGACAAGTTGTGCAGAACCTTGTGAGTCTTGGAGTAATGTAGTTGGCTTGCTATGTCATAAGGATATTTTTTAAGAGACAAAATGGATTCACATTTTTTTAAAACATGGAAGACCCTGAAACGTAAATGAATCCATGGAAAGAAAGATTCGCGTCAGAAGAGGACCTAACTCAGATCTGGTGACATGGTGCAGAGCCCGGAGACAGGACCAGAGAAGGACAATTTCCTCCCAGGACAGAGTAATAGATCTTGGTGACAAGGAGGTTCGATGAGATTAGATTTTTAAAACTGAGTTCTGCTCTAGTGAGATCCTTCCGTACCTCTGCTCAAGTACACACCTGGGTGTCACGCATGAGAGAGATGATGGGAATTCACGCTCATACGTTACCTATGGATTCGAAACCTTTCACCATGTATGTGCAAGCATTATTAGCCCATAGCTGCTTGTTCACTGTTCATCTCTCCAGAGTGCTTGGCTCTAGTGAACTCTGTCTTCTACATGGAGGAAGAGAAAAGGGAAGAAGAGGAAGAAGAGGAAGAGGAGCTTGGGGAGGAAGATCGAGGTGAGGAAGAGGAGAAGACATAAGGAGAAGGAGGGAGAAGAAGAGGAGAAGAGGGGCAAGATGAAGAGAGTGAGGAAGGAAAGAGGAGGGGAGGACAGAGAGGAGGAGCAGCAGCAGGAGGGCATAACGGGGGGGGGGGGGGGCCGTGCTGATAAAGCTGAAGAGCTGCCCGAGGGTGGCCTGACTTCACGTGAATCATATAATCCGCTGGGCTCACTGCTCCCCCTGACTGAAATTCATAGGAACCAGAAAGAAGGCTAATACAAACAAAATCCTCCTCACCAGAAGCATAGAAAATCCCCAGACATCTTGCCTAGGCAAAAAATCTACAGCGACAGTCAAAGAACTACACTAGCTCATCAAGCCGTGTGTCTCTACCACCTCAAAGCCAATATTAAAATAGAACTGAACTTTCTGCCCTCTTTACTGGTCAAAACAGAATTTTACCCCTGAGACCAGAAATATCTCTGTGAGAAGTTTTGTCTGTTGGAAAGCCATCACTCACCTGCATTAGGTGTACTTGCTTTTCCTCTAAGTGGCTGAAATGTCTGATTTGCCCTTTATCCCAAGAGAGTTAATTCTTCTCCCATTCCCCTTGGACTCTCCCCAGACAACTGTCTTCAGAGCCTTCAGTTTCCATGGCTTCTTCACACCATGCCTCTTCCCACGAAGAGCCTTCAACTTCCCCCAGAGGTTAGCTCCACTGCTATCACTAGGCCTTAGGAACTGTACAAAGGCCACGTCCTTGAATACGGGAGAGTGGTCTTCTGATCAGAGCTCTGCCCCCATTCACGATGCTTGGTGTTTCTGCTCTTTGTCTTTGGTTTTGTGGATCCTCCCAATCCCCTTCTTCCTCTTCCTGGGTCTGCTCATATGACGTCTCACCACAGTAACTGCACAGGAAGGGCCCAGCTTCTCAGCCCTCCTTCCAAAGTTACTGTTCAATTTATATGCTACGATCCTTGACTGGAGAATGTCGCATCTGACTATATCCTAATTGGCAAAAATAAGAATTCAAGTTCCTACCGTAGCTCTTTACAGGGAGGCATTCATTTAAGCCATTTCTTTGGATTGGATGGAAGAAATTTTAACTTCTTACGGGGAGCCGGCAGGTAGCCGCTGAAGATGAGGCCTAGTGGAGTCATTCCTTACTAAAGGCCTTGGGTATAGTCACAGCAACACATAAAAAATAAAAATGATAGCACTTGGGAGGCAGAGGTAGGCGGATTTCTGAGTTCGAGGCCAGCCTGGTCTACAGAGTGAGTTCCAGGACAGCCAGGACTACACAGAGAAACCCTGTCTCAAAAAACCAAAACTAAAAAATAAATAAAAATGATAAAAATTCTTCCTATGAATTCACTTTCTGTTAAACAGTATTTATAACCATATTTTGTTTTTTAATTAATATTTTAATTTTTTTCTCTTTTTTTTTAAAAGACTGAATATTGAATTTTAGTTTTTTATGGAACCCTGGCTTCTTTCCTCTCTTTCTTTCTCTTTCTTTCTTTCTTTCCTTCCTTCCTTTCTTTCTTTCTTTCTTTCTTTCTTTCTTCCTTCCTTCCTTCCTTCCTTCCTTCCTTTCTTTCTTTCTTTCTTTCTATCTTTTTAAACTCTTTAATCATTTTTTTACAGTCCAGTTTTTATCCCCCTCCTGGTCTGCCCTCTGACTGTTCCACATTCCTCCACCCTCCCACCCCCCTGTCTCCAAGAGGATGTCCCTACCCCACCCCACCCCCACTCTCTGGGGCCCCCAGTCTCTTGAGGGTTAGGTGCCTCCACTCTCACGGACAAACCTTATCTTATTTTTTTTTAAATAAAATTAAAAGTTACAAGATCTAAAACAGCTCCATGTCATACAAATTCTATTGAAATGAGTTCAAGCAATTTGGTGTACACCTGGCATGTGATGTCATCATGTCCATTTTTATCATGGGACTTTTGAACAGACATGGCCTACAGCCAGTGAGTAAGCCTACCATCGGCGTAGTAGCCCATCTATGGAGGGAGACTGGTTTTCCTTGCACTCTCCTTAGACAACGACCAAATTGAATGTTGCTCTTTGAGGTGTTTCTATTATTGAGCCATATAAATTTTGTTTGATGTGTTTTCAGAAAAAGGATTGTCAGAAAACTTCAGTAACCTCCTGGCATTTGAAGCTTGCGTATTACTGGCTGAGGATTTTGTTCTTGTGAACACAAAGCCTCCAGTCACTGTGTTCAGTGATGTTGTTAATGCAGAGCGGCAGCTGTGTGGAATGCTGCTGCCATCCCGGCTTCTTCCAAGCGCTGAAGATTTTCATTTTTTTTTCTGTTTGTCACACTTCATAAACTTATATTTCAAACTGGTAATACCCATGATAATAGGATTATGTTTGGTATACACCAATTATTTAAAATATATGATATATAGCTATAATATTGAGTCACTAAAATAATTATTTACAGGACCTTCCTTCATAAAGGCAAAAACCACATATTTTGTTATAACAAATGTGTACCTGTATATTATAAATATAATATGCTGTAGATATTATAAATATCTCATCAGTAAGATAACTATCTACTACACTGGACAGGCTTTTTTAATTTTAAAAGAAAAAGTCGCTTCTTCTTATGTTTTAGTTTTAACTAAACCTTCCAGAAAGCGTATCTCATTATTCACATCAAGAAATAGCCCAGATTTTTCCCCACTGCTTGACATCTTTCTTGCTCTGAATTATTTTCTTCCCTTGCTTTCCAAGGAAGCCTTCTAGACTTTCTACTTTCCTTGAGTTAAAGCTCTTGTGGAGAGCTTGGCGCCATGTTTTACCACTCTGTGTGACTGGTGATCACTGTTTCCACCCCCATGCTGAAGAGCTGAGAAGCCAGTGGGTGGTATGAGAAGCCAGTGGGTGGTATGAGAAGCCAGTGGGTGGTATGTAGCACACCCTTTGCAACCTCCAGGGTCTCTGTGATGGCACATCTGGGAGATAACTAGAAGAACAGGACAGCATCTCAGGGTTGTGTGACCCTTGACTCTAGCCATACTCCCCTCCCACCCTGACACTCCACACCTCGACCACATCCTGGGACCCTGGGAGTCTCTCTTTCAATTTCTGCAATTATAGATCTATCCCTGACTACCTGTAGCCATTGATTGGTACACTACTTAAATTCTTTGTGTGGCCATCGTTGAGGACACTTACAGGTCGCACTGCTGTGGAAACTAAAGACTTAATGCAGCATGTGCAAAGTGCCCAACCTACAGGAAGCCCTCTGTAAAAGTTATTTTTGTTACTGTTTTATTTCCTATCCGAGCAACTTGGTAAAGAGCTATAATTATTACCCCCCTATCTTTCAATGGAGAAACCAAGATTCAGTAGAGTTGTGTCATTGTGATGGGTATGCATTGAGGTTGGAGGTTGAAATTAATCTGCCTGACCAGGGAGTCTGTCTGTGTGAGGACAGGGAGGACAATGGAGGTCACTAATGGAGTTGACTACGACAAAGATGGTAGCTCTTCCTTAGAGCCTGCTGTCTTACCCCTACTAGTCATTCATCCACCAATGGAGAGTCTGTGTGCTTGTAGAAAGGATTGCCTGCTTTGCAGATACACAGGAACAACTGGGTCACCCTGTGATTCACTCAACACTCCTCCTGCTGCAATCTCGCATCTTCCTTTCAATATTTCATTTATTTTAGCTTGAAACTCATCCTCTATAGCCATTATTTGTATTACTTCTTAATCGTGTTGACAGAATTGCTTCATTCTCTAATAGGAAGATTAAAGAGTTTTGTTGTTGTTGTATTGTTGTGATTTGGTTTCAGCAACTACTCTCCATCCTGATGAAGTTTCCTTAATAAAAAAATATATCGCATGTCTCCTAACACTCCCAACCTAATACCCCTTTTATTGAAGAAATTTGGATTTTATAATCTTCTTGAGAAAGTGCTTTTCCTTTGACGTCAGCTGCTCTTGTGGCTTTATGCCTTACCTTAGTGTGTGGTGGCTTATATATCTGTGACATTGTGTTTTGGTTTTATTTAAACTGGTCCGCGAAGCTTACATTCGTCTCTTAATTTTAGGTGATTTTTTTAGGGAAGGATCTTTTCGAAAGCAAACCAAGTGTTTGCCATCACATCTTGGGTTTTTCAAACCTGATTACTGCAAGCTATGCTGGTATGCTTTGTTTTAGACTTCTACGTGACTCTGGGCACAGTGCCTTATTTAACAGTTCCCCAGCATTATTTTGGAAAAGTCCTTAGCAGAAAAATGCCAGAACACAGCTTGAACTCTTGTCCCCTGTTGGGGAGAATCTTTCTATCAGCAGGATTACTCGGCTATCTCAAAAGTCATTCAGAGCTTTAGTGGGAGTTTTGTTTCTGTGAAATATGCTAACTCTAGTTTGCCCCAATTTAACTCAGTCTGCTGGCTCCAAAGGTGAAGGGCCACATCTGGAAGTTTCCATCCTTTGCTGCAAGAATTTCTGTATAGAATCTGAAATTCAATTTACTAAAGGTCTCCCATTGCTTCTAAACTCACCTTTTAGAACATAATTTTTGCTTTCTTCGTTTTGGTCAGCAAAATGAAATTTTCTTTAAAAAATGATAGCTTGCTGTTGTTAATGAATGGTGTGTCTGCAGATGTGATAGGACACTTCAACATTTGGTAAAATGGTAAGAGCAGTGTTTGATGCCAAGGAGTCCCAGTCGCTCGAGGGCCTGCACACTCAAGAACTGGGGGCCAGTGCGCAGGTGAGGAGTAGCTAGAATTCTAAGTGTGTCTCTCCTGGCTGTGACAAGGGTAACTATGCTAATAATCTGGATCATGACACTCCTTTACAAGCATGCTGAGTTAACTACAGGTTAATTATCTGAAATTCAGAACACAATGCTAGAAAGAAGCCCTTCACTAAATGCAATATATTTAAAATAACCTGGATAACCCAATCTCAAAAGAACACTCATGGTATGCACTCACTGATAAGCGGATATTAGCCTAGAAGACTGGAATACCTAAGACACAATCCACATTTCAAATGATGTCCAAGAAGAAGGAAGGAAGGGCCCCTGACTCTGGAAAGGCTCAGTGCAGCAGTGTAGGGAAATACCAGAACAGGGAAGAGGGAAAGGGTGAATAGGGGAATAGGGGGAAGGAAGAGGGCTTATGGGACTTGCGGGGAGGGGGAAGCCTAGAAGGGGGGAAATCATATGAAATGTAAATTAATATATCGGAAAAAAAGAATGGAGGTATACATTTGCCAAGATTCTTCTTAAGTGACGGCTCACACAGCTCTCCTTAAGTTTATTCACCTGTAGAGTAGGCATAGTGATGCGACGAGCTAACAGGACTGTTACGTCTAGGATGAGGAATACTGGGAAAGCACTTGGCACAGTACAAGGGTTCAGTAAATGTCAATAATCTTGAAAAAATAAAATAAAATGAAATAAAATGAAATGAAATAAAATAAAATAAAATAAAATAAAATAAAATAAAATAAAATAAAATAAAATAAAATAACCTGGAAATCCTGGTTTTGCAAATGCCAGAAATAAAGGAAAGCATTTAAAAAAATGAGAAATCGAAAAGCAGGCAAGCGTGGCGAGGAAGCGTAGCACCCAGACATCCTTGAAGACACACGGCACTCCTCCACATGTTGCTGTGGTTGATAATAATGAGGAGAATTTAGTCTTATCTAAATGTGTCATTGGAAAATATCAAAACGTGTTATCATGAGGTTTTCAGCTATTGTGAGTCTTCTGTGGTGTATCTAAATTTTAATGGATAGTTTTAGATTTATCCATGATATATTGACTAACAGGATTCCTTCTAAAGCCCGACTGGTATTCTATTATGTATATACGTGCCACCTGTCCTTATCCTCTCATCCACTGATCTAAACTCAGATCTAGTCCATCTCTTAGTGATGATGGACTCATCGCTAAGCTGAGGTGAATATCGGAGTGCACACATCCATTCGGCGTGCGTTTTCATTTCCTTTGCCTACACACACAGTAGTGAGATTCTGGGTTCCAAAGCCATTCTTCTGGAAATTGTAAAGTCCAGACTGGACACTTCCAGATAACACCTTTCTAACTTGCATCAGGTATGGGGTCAGTTCTCTAAGGCAAACTGTGATGTGAAATCCTAAACCACTTCCAGCAATTCACCATTTATTTCATTAACTTCTATCATCTACTCACACTCTTTGACTATGTGTGGTTTATGACATCATGTGTTTGTTGCTTGGGGCGTGAGTTTACTCAGTCAGATCCTTTTACTTGACATTCTTTGCTTCACAATAACAAAATCACACTTCTTTTTAACATCATTAACAATCTTATCAGTAATGCCTGTTTAGTTTTGGGAAGGGCCTTGTAGTCTTAGTAGCAGATGTAGTCATTCCAAAATTCTGTTTTTGCTGAACAATATCCATCTGTATCATAGGCAACATATGCTGCCGTTTGTCTCCCTCTGACAGCTCACTTCATTCATTTTCAGAAAGGAAAGGCATGGAGCACGTGGGCTTGAATCATTCTAGCTTGCTGGTCTTCTTTACGTAAACACAGTGTTGAGGAAGACGTCAGTAGTCCAGTTCGCCATCTTTTCATGAGCCCTCAGTATCTATGAGCAGGTACCCGAGTCCAACGTCATTAGCACAAGTCCTCAGTGTGCCTGGGCAGCTGGTCCAGTTCTCCATGATTTACACACGAGCAGTCTCAAACACGGCTGCACAGCAAGAGCTTGATCTAGCTCTCCTGTTTCGGCATGTAATTATTCCAAGGCCATGTATTTGATGCTGAGATTCAGAACTGTCAATGTGTACTGGTCCACCAAGGAAACTGTGAAATGAACAATTTTGAAGTGGATAGCACATATTGTGGCAATCTCCTCTGTTCTTGTAAAGATGGTGGACTTCACTCAAGATTCCTCTTGTAATGAAAGGGTCATGAGGCAACAAATATTGCTACCATGCCAGTATCCCTGTGGGAATGGTATGGAACTCACTGACATTGTGAAAAAGTCTCGTGCATCATGCCAAGAAGTGCTTCTGCCTTAAACTATTTTTACACATGTGTAACTTTTTTACTCTTTAATAGCCTTTATTGTGAAAAATGCAAATAAATAAAATATTACATACCAAAATTAACAGACCCAAAGTCTATACAACCTAATGAACTTATACACAGTTAAGATTGACATTTAAAATGGAAGTTGTGCCCCGTTAAGTTTTACACTTTCAGGATTGAATATATTGTATGCACTCATCTACCACCGAAACCCAAAAATTCGTGACAGACTAGAACTAGAAAAACAATTAGCTTTATATCCTCTGCATAGACCTCCTCATTCCAAATTTATCTTGTGATGTTGTATTTTAAAATATCTCCTTCCCCTCCCACAGCTTTGAAGTCACCGAGTTACAGAATCCAAATCGTGACTTAGCTGAGAGAGCTTTCAGTTGTCAGCCGAGGCATAGAACGTCGTTGCTGATTGAAACGAATTAAGAAATTTGTCTTCCGGTGGTTTTGAAATGCCAGCAGAGAAACTGATTACCAATGGCTACTTAATAAAAGGAGCCATCTAGCACAACTCCCAGGCCACTTCCAACAGGTGCCTACAGAAAGTAATAGAGTTCGCACCGAGTAATTGAATACCCACCGCCAGGCTGAGTTACTTCTAAAATGAATAGATGACACATTTGCTTATACAATTCTGCTTATTCCATCTTTGATATTTTCCACTTCAATTACTCCAAAAGAAAGGAAATGGGTGGCATTATGTACAAATACTATGCCAGGAGTAAAGAAACCAGTAGAACAGCCCGAAGCATGGTTTCTCTCACAGCAGTGGTCGTTGCTATTAGAGGCATATTCTTCTGTTGACTTCTAACAAACAGGACTTAATTAAGCTCAGGTCTCTGCTCCTCCAGCAGCTCTTATTAGATCTTTTATTATAGTGGCTTCAGCTGACAGTTCGGGGGAGCAGTTCTGGAGCTAAGTAAAACAGAGTACCCCAAAGGAGGTAAACCTCCCACACACAAATGATGGTCCATTTCCCGTTGCTGTAATGGGATCGCTGTCACTAAGAAATCTGATGCCTGAGAAGACCAAGGGTGTGGCTGAAATGTCTGCTCAGCCTCTTGTGGAAATTCAGTGGGACAACGAAAGGGCGGGTGTGAACCAAACACGGGCCTGGGAGGGGGTGTGGGGACACCTCACTTCCACCCTTAGTTGTGGACAAGAATTAGCCTCCTCCCTAGAGAAAAGTATTAATTCTTTTTAGAAGTATTTTTAAAGCCAGTGTGCGTGCCATTATATATCATCATGCAGCTTTCAAAGCCTGTGTGCTTTGGTAGGTTCTCCATCGCCCCATCCCCCAGCCCTCCCAGCCCTCTGCTAGTCAGTTTCTGCTGAAACCACACCCATTCCTTTGTCACCCAAGTGTCTTTTGTCCACCCCATTCTTTCTCACCACCTGTTGTTACTTTCTTTTGTTCTCCTTTCTAGTTTTTAGACTTTGCTAACATTTACACACACACACACACACACACACACACACACACACATACACACTCACACACATATTCACATATGAATTCATGTTTGTCAGGCTGGAGTCTACACATAGAACGTGGGGGGGTTGGGTTTTTGTTGTTTTTTGTTTTGTTTTGTTTTGTTTTGGTTGGTTGGTTTTGTTTTGTTTTGGCTGTTTGCTTGTCTTTCGGAGTATGGGTAACCTCACCCAACAGATTCGTCCGTTTTCCTACAAATTTCATTATTTTACTTTTCTTTACAAGAGAATAAAGTTCCACTGAGTTCCTGGACCATTCATTATCCGTTCATCTGTTGGTAGGATGGCCAGCTTCCCAACATTGCCCCAACAAAAATCTTCCACAAGAGTTTCAACGGAGTCAAGCCATAGTCTTTTTACTTAGTGAAAATAGAATTTTTTTTTCCAGACAATATATTCTGATTCTGGTTTCCTCTCCCTCAGCTGCTCCCAGATCCTCCCTCTTTCCCTACCCACCCTAATCCACACCCTTTCTCTCTCTCATTAGAATACAAATGGGCATCTAACACATAAGGTAAAATACAAATAAGCAGACTGGAAAAAGGATAAAACAAGCAGGAAAAAAGAGTCAAAGGAATAGCATAATAAACGCATACAGACGCTGAGACACACACTCACACACAAAACCCATTCCGACGAAATCAGACACCCTAATATATAAGCAAAAGATCCTTAAGGTGGAAAAAAAAGTCCCAAATGAAGCCTTATGAGGAAAGAAAAAAGCCTTCAAAAGTAACATAAGAGTTTGTCTTGTGTTGGCCATCTACTGCTGGGCACAGAGCTTGCCCTTTAGTATGGTTTGTGTACACAATGTGACTCCATGGGGGGGGGGGGAAACCAGCGTTTCCTTTGTAAGTTGCTATCAATTAGAGATAGCATCTGAGTTAGAATTGGAGCTTTTTTCATCCTTTTCCCCTCTCAGCTCGAGCCTCCCATCTGGCTTAGACCCACGCAAGCCCTGTGCATACGGACCCTGTCCCTGAAAGTTCCTGCTGTCTCTGTAAGGCCAACAAACCATATTCAAACCATGGCAATGTGATAAATCTGCTAAAACTATTTCCTGAAGATGTTATTCCACTTGTCCCTCAGACAGTGCTGACTGAAGATGTACACAGCCTCAGTCCCAGCTCTCGGGGGCAGCTCCACCCAGCCACACTGCTCTCTCTCTACTCAGGAGACTGCCCTGCCTGCTGTAATGGGCGCTAGCGCTGTTCTTCCTCAGAAATGAACGTGAATTGTTTAAGCGCATAAAAGAAACCTTTTGAAACCCCAGAGTATAATAGTCAATAAAGGCGATTCAAAGATCGCCGTGTGGGGTGCGCATTCAAATGTCACCTGTTACCAGGTGGAGAAAAGAAAACAGGATCTGAGAACTGTTTAGGAAGCTTAATTCCGAGCCAGGGGCACTTCAGTGGATCCCTCAGGGGGCAAGAGCACACGGCTGAGCTTGAGTTTTTACAGCAAAGGTGACTGGGACATCAGGAACCTGTTTCTGTGAATTGGTCACGGTCATATTTGACCCCAGCATGTCCACTTTGGTACACAGGTAGAGCGAGCACTGCCATTGCCGGGCATGTCCCAGCACCTCGATCAAAGGCTGGCTGTCCTTTGACCGAGACTCCCTCAGTCTGCTTCAGCTGAAGAGTAGCCCAAGGAATTAAGGGAGATAATGGATCTGCGACATTACTGGATGCCCGGCACATGGCAGGGAGGCAGTCTGGATCATTTCCTCTCTGACTGGCTCTTCAGGGCCTCTGCTCCTTCCTCCCCTGCAGCTCTAATTAACACTTAATTCCTTCCAGCCGGCTAATGGCCTAGGTGAGGCTACACACTCCATTTGTAAATAGTAGCTGCTTTTTACTGAGTGTTCCCTATGTCCTAGGCATGGCTCTTAACAAGTTGCTTAAATATATTTTCATTTGCTCGTTACAGCCACCCTGTGGCAAGCATTTTACTTAGTCTTGTTTTATAGATGCGAACACAGTGGCTGGCTATTCTGTCCTCCTGGAAATTGGTGGAGCTGGGATTGGAATCTGGGCAGTAGGACTCTCATGCTACCCCTGAAGTTACCTTCTTGGTACCTTCCTTCACCTTCAAGAGTCCTTGGCATGTCCTGGCCCCACTTCATCATGTGTGGATAGATATATAGTTTAATTCTCATATGATATCTTAGTTCTTGTATTTCCAAATTCTGCATGAGGTTGTGTTACCAATCATTCATCACCTAAACATTTCTACCTGCTTAATTCATAGATTAGAAAAATAATGTCTCATGCCCTTAGTGAATCAAGAACCGTATCCGTCTAATTTGAATTATTAATGCCTAATTATAATTATTAAAGAATTAATTCTGAACTGATCATGTTTTGAATAATCTTTATTGATCACCTACTGTTTACCAGGTTTTTTTTTTGATTTTTTTTATTGTATATATTCTATATTTACAATTCATTTCCCTTTTTCTGGTTCCCCACCCCCAAAGGTCCCACATGTCCTTTTCCCTCCCCCTGCTCCCGCATCCACCCCCTCCCACTTTACTGTTCTTGTACTCTCCCACAATGATGTTTTTACCAGGTATTTTTATAGGAACTTGGGACAGAGTCTGGACCAGAGATTTTCAGTCTAGACACATATTTCAGCAAATAATCATTCATTGTGGAGAGCCATTCTGTGCCTGACTGTGCCATCTACTGTAGCACATATCAGTAGCACATCCTCTGCTCAGCCCCCAGACATTGTCCAAATGCTCCTGAAGAGAAATAGCAACTCCCCAGACTAGACCCACTTACCTCATCCCAGCTTTTATGGTTCTTATAAACAAATGGGCAAAAGGAGGAGCAGAGATAAAAACTATGATCTCTGAATATCCAGGGAAAATGACAACATGATTAGAAAGGAACAGTAGAGTCCTCAGAAACCCCAACTTTCTTCATTTCTGAAGGGGTTGGCTGTTTAGTTGTACCTGGTGCTTGGTTTGACTTCTTTCTATTTTATTAAGAAGGAAGTTAACATTTTATTAGTCATGTCAAATTGCATGTGTGTAGGATAAGGGTGAAGTTTTCACCAGTAACTGAATAACTGATATGGTAAAATATGCTAACTGCCATGATTAGTGAAAACAGCATGAAGATCAGTGTACATATAGAAAATGAGTAGAACTCAGGATAGAATGCAGGTACAGCGTAATGCAATGCAGACGACGACGATGAAGACGATGACGACGACGACAATAGCTGCCTGCTAAGTACTCTCAGAGACCAATGGAAACTAGTCAGTCAGCGATTCATTGCCTTATGGTAAATCCTACTTATGAAACACTGTGTACATTAGTTGATCACATAAATTCTTTAATATAATTAGATACCGACAACTGTCCTCTCCTGTGCTGCAAACTCAGCATAGATCTTAACAGAACCACTCTGAGTGCTGGAAAATTCTTCCTCTTTTATTTGCTGTCAGCCTTTGCCAGTGCCCTCTGAATCCTGACTAAACAGCTGCCAGCCCTTTCCCAGGGTAACCCTCAATGCATGTGTTCCCAGCAACCATCAAACTCGGGCCATCTCTGAGAACGACGCTATGAATAGTTCACTTGTCTAATCTACCCACTTACAGCAGGAGACTCATCTGGAAGAAGTCCACCAGCCCCTCTTCCAAACTCTCGCCCTCCTTTCCGATGCCATTGCTCCCATACACTGTGCCACAAGAAGCCAACCACTTTGAACATGGCTGGGAAATTCTGTCTCTGGTTCTTTGAGCACAAAAGTCACAGATTTGATTTGTGAGTTTAGTTTGGAGTGGAACGATAAAAGGAAGAAGAAAAATGAAAGGACAGGAGTTTTGCATTAGATACCTTAGCAAATTATATCACAGTTTGGCTTATTTATCATCTATAAGCCCGAGAGTTAAAAAAAAATAATCCCTCCCAAAGTGTAAAACAGAGCAAAGTTCTGGTAAACTTTCGCCAACCAAAATAGGTATGAATATCCTACCTGAGGCTGTTACTGTGTAGAATTCATACCATCACCATATCTTTTGTCTGTAGCTGCTTCTGAAGCAATTCATATGTGTAATTCGTGGATATGAATTGCTATAGCCTATAAAGGCCACTGGAGCATTCTGGGAACCTGTGGGGGCATCTGGAGCAGAATCAAATATCCCCCCCCCAAGATGATAAGAATCCATACCGTTGGAATTGAGAGAGAGGGACAATAAAAGTTGCCCAAATCAAAGGTGAGAGTCCCTGTTCATCCGACTCCTTCCTCTATGTTGGGATTCTGTGGACCAGGAGAGAGGTTTCTGATTTGAAGACAAGCATTTCTTTACTACTTACAGCTCTTTTATAAATCATATCTACATATTTATCATCTCTTTAGTACATACATGTTGGGTCAGGAATGCCAAAGCTTGTGTGTGGAGGTCAGAAGACAACGTGGTGGATTCAGTTCTATCATTTAACCTTTCCATAGATTCTGGGTGAAGAATTAACTCATGGCTTGGGTGGCAACAGTTGAAAGAGCCATTTCACTGGACTCTACTTGAATACCATTTGAACCTCTAGTCTTAATGCCTCGGTGGGAGGAACTCTGTCTGTCACCTGATAGGAACGCAGCTACCCCTTAGCTTCAGGCAAGCTTTCCTGGGGAATCATATTTCTTGACTGCATTACTCAGTCTCTTTATCCACAGGACTTTGACCTTCCCAGTAATGTCCCAGCACCGCCCTGTCTCAAGCTTGTCATCAAGCCTGGGGCTCATGCCTTAAGTAGTGTGCCATAGCTTAGCACAGCCTGTTTCAAAACATCTCCGGGTATTAGGTTCAGCTGGAGTCGTGACTGTTGACCATTTCTGGTAACATTCTTTTAATCTGGCCATGGCCAGTCTTCAGTGAGCCAAGGGAATATGAACTCAGAGTTCAAAGTTTATCATGATCTCGGTGCCTGGGGCATCTCTGTGGAGCCACTGGTGCCGGGACTCACGTTTTTTGATAATTCATGAACCCGCCCACCTTGAACGCTTAGCATTAGAAGAGTGCTGACTGCTTCCAATATTGAACCAAATATATGCTTACAGTCCTGTGTTCTTATTGTATGACGGGAACCTACATGGATGGCTCTGGACTGACAGCAGGAAAGCCTGCTGAGGCTAAGGGGAAGCTGTGTTCCTATCAGGTGACAGTCAGATGGATGGACAGACGGACGGACAGAGTTCCTTCCACTGAGGTAGTGAGACTGGAGATTCAAATGACATTCAGGCAGAGTCCAATGAAACGGCTCTGTGGGTAAAGACCATTGCGACCCAAGCCGGTGAGTTAAGTTTGATACCCAGAATCAATGTAAAGGTTCCTGGATTCAAGTACAATATGATGAAAGACCACTCAGCCACGTGCTGCTTACTTTGGTTTTTATTTGTCTTCATCACTGTGAATGTTGAGTCTTTAAAAAAAATAGGTTTATTTTTATTCCTTTGTGCAGAACCTTCAAAAATATATTAAAATGAAATGCTGGCACCAAAACCACCCATTTCCACGATTGCATTGTCTAGGCGATAGGCCAAGCATTCAAATTGTATCCCATTTTTGTTCTTAAACATAATTTACATTTTACTATTGAAAAGAAATGGGGTTGAACCTGACAGTATAGCTCTGTGCATTGCAACAGCCCTAGAGAATCCAGTCCCAGCAACGAAAGTGAGCTAAACTATGACAGAAACAAAAAAAACTCCACTTCTCTCCTTGTTCTACTCTTTAAAGCTAATTGCCAATGTGAAATCATACTCTAATTGTTATCATATAAATCATACCAGTCACATTGTATGTGCTTTCATTACATAATCCATTAAATCTAGAGACATTATTCAATATTCTCTTCTAATACCTGTAATAAAAAAAAAAACAATCAGCCTGTGGGGGTTGGAGTGAAGGCTCCTCTAGTCAAGGAGCAGAATTTGGTTTCTGGCACCCATGCCCGGCAGTTTCAGATCGCTTCTAACTTGAGCTCTAGGGGATCCAATACCCTCTTCTGAATTCTATGGGTCCCTACACTCATGAGCACATACCCCCACACGAATACACACATAATTTAAAGGTAATAAAAATAAATACTTTTAAATCAGCTTCTGTCCCCCAAAGCCAGATTGCCAGCACTCCACTTCCCCACCCATTAGCGGCTGCCTGCTATGTCAGTGTGCTTTTCTAATGTTCTCCCCCCCCCCCAAATCGTCTACCTCCCACCACGGATGATCTGATTACAGAGGATAACGGGACAGAGGAAAAACAGCAGATATTTTAAATCCACAAATAAGCCAAATTCCATTTGAGTAAGCCTTTGCCTGGCCCGTTTCTAGCTGTCCGACTCACTGCATAGGAATTCCTGGATGTTCTGGTCATAAGTACATAGAGATGAAAGCTACAGAGAAACGAAGGGGAGAGACAAAATGCCCACAAGCCCCAGTGGAACGTGGAGGGGTTATCATTATTAAAGGGATCTTTTTGTAAATTCCAATTATTTATGACAATTTATAACTATTACCTGAAGTATAGAGAATAAATGTATACAGCAAGTAATAAAATTCCTTTCAAGGTGTTGGAGATATGGCTCAAAGCATAAGATCGCTTATTGCACTTGCAGAGAACCCAACGTTTGTTTTTTTATTAGATATTTGCTTTATTTACATTTCAAATGGTATTCCCTTTCCTCATGACCCCTCTGAAAACACTCTATCCCCTCCCTTCCCCCTCCTTACCAACGTTCCCCGACCTGTGGCATTCCCCTACACTGGGGCATTGATCCTTCACAGGACCAATGGCCTCTCTTCTCATTGATGTCTGAAAAGGCCATCCTCTGCTACATATGTAGCTGGAGCCGTGGGTCCCTCCATGTGAACTCTGGTTGGTGGCTTAGTCCCTGGAAACTCTGGGTAGACTAGTTGGTTCATATTATTTTTCCTCCTGTGGGACTGCAAACCTCTTCAGCTCCTTGAGACCTTTCTGTAGCTGCTCAATTGGAGACCCTATGCTCAGTCTATTGGTTGGCTGTGAGCCATGGGTATTTTGATCCACTTTACAAGAAGGATCAAAGTATCCACACTGATGTTCTTTCTTCTTTAGCTTCATGTGGTCTGTGAGTTGTATCTTGGGTATTCTGAGCCTTTGGGCTAATATCCACTTATCAGCAAGTGCATAGTGTGTGTGTTCTTTCGTGATTGGATTACCTCACTCAGGATATTTTCTAGCTCCATCCGTTTGCCTAAGAATTTCATGAATTCATCATTCTTAATACCCAAGTAGTACTGCATCACTCCTGGGCATATACCCAGAAGATGCTCCAACATGTAATAAGGACACATGCTCCACTATGTTCATAGAAGCCTTATTTATAAGAGCCAGAAGCTGCAAAGAACCCAGATGTCCCTCAACAGAGGAATGGATACAGAAAATGTAGTACATTTACACAATGGAGAACCCAAGTTTGACTCCCATCACCCACTGAAGCAGCTCGGTAACTTCAGCTTAAGAGGCAATTTGACCACTCTGACTCCAGAGGGACCTACCTACATACATGTACACATAAGATGTACACACACATACATACTCACATCTGCACAAATATAACATACATATACACACAAGTGCACATGCACACACACACACACAATTTAAAATAGAACCTTAAAATGATTTTCTAAAAGACTGACTAAAATGTGGTCATCAGCTCAAAAGGCAGTCTGGACTGACAAGATTTTGCAAAATCTCCAAAATCCTACGGGGAGCCAAATGCCTCCCAAAGATTTTTATAGTCACTTAAGCATATCTGAATTTATTTTTGAGCTCAGATTTGTTTAGCTGTTGTAGATGTGAGCTTGCAACCATCAGGAATAGTCCAGAAATAAACAATCCAGTGCCCCACTTCAGAATCATAAGGGAACATCACGATTTTCAGAAATACACAATCCAGTGCCTCACTTTAGAATCAGAAGAGGACATCACGGTTTTTCACTCCACTTCACCACCCTTTTTGTCTTCGACCTAATATGGATATAAAATGTATCTGGCATGACTGTTTCCAGTGTTCCCGGGGCTTGCCAGAATGCTTAGACCTTTGCACAATGAGCCCTTTATTACAGTCAATATAAAAAGATGTAACTTTCTAAGCAGCTCATCACATTCCTTCTCCTGACCCTTGGACACACAGCATATTTTAATGTATAGTACATATTTAACTATGTTTTCAAAGTAGCAAATGTGTTCTTTTAATCATTACCCTTGAAGAGTTGTTCTTAGTGCATGCACATTGCTGGAGTGGTTAACCAGGCATGTTAATTATTTTTTTTTTTTATCTCTTTGACACTTAAAGAGAACATTGTCCTTACCCGAATCTTTCAAGCTTCTTTCCTCCATAGATTTTTGTGACATAATATAGACATTGTAATATTAAGGAGAATAATTTTCGTTGATCTGCACTGTGTAGCTTGTATATTCTGACTCTGAAAGATGTGAACCGATTTTTTTCCATTGTGTGAAGATAGGAGGTAGCAACCGGAAGAGGGGCATGATGGGTACATCTTCCGGCAGAGGATGCCGCAGGCAGTGTGTCCAAGGGCAGAGTGTGGAGCAGGCAGAAGTCGCAGGGCCGCAAAGGGTCTGAGAGTCACTGGTGGGAATGGCAGAACCAGCGTATGCAAGGACTTACGGGACCAAGTTAGCCTTTCGGTCTTTTCTGAAGGCACAAGTGGAAACCTAAAAAGCTTCCTGTAGGAAGGGCAGTGTGGTCGCATGTTCCTCTTGCACAGCTTTCTGTGAAGAATGGGTTGAACTGCAATGAGAAAAAGTGGAGGGACTAATTAGGAAACTATTTTAAATATCCAAGCAAGCGCAGAGACTGGTAGGGGGTGGGGAGGTGGAGGAATGGGGCTGTGGTGTGGAGGTAGAGTGGGGCTGGGATGGGAGGGTGGGGCAGGTGTGGGAGGGTGGGGCTGGGGTGAGAGGGTGGGGCTGGGGTGAGAGGGTGAGGCTGGGGTGGGAGGGCGGGGCTGGGGTGTGGAGGTAGAGTGGGGCTGGGGTGGGAGGGTGGGGCTGGGGGGTGGAGGTAGAGTGGGGCTGGGATAGGAGGGTGGGGCTGGGGTGGGAGGGTGGGGCTGGGGTGGGAGGGCGGGGCTGGGGTGTGGAGGTAGAGTGGGGCTGGGATGGAAGGGCTGGGCAGGTGTGGGAGGGTGGGGCTGGGGTGAGAGGGTGGGGCTGGGGTGGGAGGGCAGGGCTGGGGTGTGGAGGTAGAGTGGGGCTGGGGTGGGAGGGTGGGGCAGGGGTGCGGAGGTAGTGGGGGGCTGGGGTGGGAGGGTGGGGCTGGGGAGGGAGGGCGGGGCAGGTACAGGAAAGTGATGGCAAAGCAGGCAGAGGTTAGAAATGGACTGTGTGGACTCTGGGAACTGCGCAGAGAAGCACATGTGCATGCCCGTGCAGCATTAGGGTCTCTCATCCCCCAACTCTCCTCTTGCTAAGTGATGCTGCTGCAAATAGCTTCACCTGTCAGGACACCAGTTGCTGCTTCCAGCAGATCCTTAGGGAAGCTGCATCCCACTTTCAGATTAGCAAAAATACTAGGAAAATAGCAGGCACTCCTATTGGACCTACGTTCTCACTTTGATTTCGTTTTTCTTTGCTAAAAGAAGCGCATTGGGGCCAGGCATAATTCACACCGGTAGTTACAGCACTTAGAAGACAGAGACCTGCGGAACAGGAGTTCAACATCAAGTCAGATACATCGTAACTTCCATGTCAGCCTGGACTGCATGAGAACTTATCTCAAAAAACTAAAACTAAAAAAAAAAAAAAAAAAAAAAAAAAAACCCTAAATAACAAATAGTAAATAAAGTAGATTATGGACATTTATGATTATATTGAAGGTTCTGTATACAAATATAACCTCAAAACTACCTTTAAGATTTTTTTATTATCACAGTTTTATCTTTACTAATATAGTTTTGAGACTGGAGAGCTGTCATAGAAGTTAAAGAGCCACTTTAATCACCTGGTCCTACTTGGGTGGCTCACACCTGCCTCCAGCCTCAGGGCAGCCAACACCTTCTGCTGGCCTCTCAGGACACTTGAACTTGCATGCGTGTACACTCACAGACACACACACACACACACACACACACACACACACACATTCAAATACAAACACATTTATTAAAACAAATTTGGACCATTTTTTATATCTTGCTAGCATGGTATTATTAATCCTGTTTTTTTATTTTTTTGCTTTGATTTCAGGAAGTGATCAATAGATTGCACCGTTGTTAAAATTTATTCTTGAAGCCAGTGCTCTGCTCTTCCAGGCTCAGACCTTGTGACTCACGCTTTGTCTGGAGTTTCTCTGGTTAGCCTCCTATGTCCGTTCTGCTCTGCCCCACTTGCCGTCAGACCTTCACTCCCGGATTTATCTGTCTGCATTTACCATCTAGAAAGCAGACATCATTGTGATTTTCCAAAGCTACTGGAAGTATTGTTTCCATTCCTGCTTATTAGCTTTTAAGATGGTGTGATGATTTCCATAAAAGAATAGCATGAGCTCAGAGATAAATGTAGCGGCTTCTCGTGGGTCCGCATGCCGCAAAGCCCTGGCGTGGTTCCTGGAGGGATGCTAACGCTGTGGCCAAAGAAATGCTTCCGGCATGCTCCTTCCTTCATCCTACTAAAGATAGATCCTAATTTCCGGGACTCTCTGCCAAAGACATTTACATGTGTTAAATGTTGTTCCAATTTTAAATAGTTTATGTGAATAATTTTCACCTTAAATGCACTATTTCAGCTAGAAAAGAGCGGAGAGTATTCTTTAATTGCCTGTTGTGCTCTAGAGGAAAATGTTGCAGAAATATAGATTTTTATAACATAGATTTTATTAGTTTTTTATAAACAGCTTATACTTATAATCTTGCCTTTTCAACTCTTGACTATTGGGATGTCCCTTCTTTTCTTTCACGTATATCATAGATTGTTATTCAGATGTAAATTCTTTTTTTAGAAATCCTTACAGTCCTGGTTCGTCTGTTTGTTTGGTTTTTTTTTTCCTCTCTCAGTTCTCTCTAGCTTCCCAGCAGTCTGACTTCAATACTATGCTGACTCTAATCTAGCACATAGATTTGAAGAAACTTACATTTCAATTTGTCAGGCTAACTTCAGTTTGTATAAGGAAGTAGATCTAGTAAGACATAAGTATGGCATTAGCCTGAAGACCAGTTCTGAGGTGTTACTAAGCATTCTAGACAGGTATTTGCATATTTTACTCAACTCCAACTGGGCACTTGTCTTTGTGTTATACAAAGAGCCATTGGAGCTGGAGAACTGGATAACAGTGGTCCCCGCTCTGCCAGTGGACCCAGGAACGATTCCCAGAACCCGGGTTAGATGTCTCAGAGTCACTTGTAATTCCAGCTCGATGGGATCTACAAGCACCATAACACAGAGATGCACAAAAATAGAAATACGCTGTTTAAAGGAAAATAAAAAGATCCCATGACTATCGAATAAAGTCACTTGTGCAGAGGGACCCCGGAGTCAAGAGGTTGCTGCCTTTGAGACTCGTTCCTGTACAGATAGGTGTCACACTGCTCTCTGGCCCCTGGCACAGAAAAGGAAAGTTCCCGCTTCCTGAAAACAGTATTATTGAGGAGAAGCTTTGACCTTCCAAGCATCTAGACTTCTGTCCATGGACCTTTGCCAACAGCCAAAGAGTCAGGTGTGCCTCCTACGCCAAGGGTGAAGCCCCAGCTATGTGGATGGGCTCAGAGGCTGGGGAGTAAGTGTGTGCTTCTCTCTGTGTGGCCTTCCCACACCTGCCTTGATCCTGTTTTTCCCCTTGGAACATGATCTTTTTATAGCAATGGTGGTAATTAGATCGTGTCCCTTTTAGACACTCTTAGTCATGTTCTGGACTCATAACCAATATCTCTACCTCAAAATAGAATGAAAATTCAGTTTCTTGGCCTGTGGCTTTACTGTTCATTTTTCGAGAATGGGATGAACCTTTCCTGATCTTTGAGATCCCATATCAGGTCCTGAGGGCAATGCTGCTGTGCATTGCTGTGGATGTCTGTTCTCATGTCACGTAAGAACAGAAAATTAGCATATAGAGTCGGATCGTTGGTTCTGCTAAAACAGTGTTCTTTCTAGCTAAACAGCTACAGGAGATGCGCTGTCAAAGAACAATGGTTTTCTTACTGTAAAATAAGAATTTGCTTATAATCTGGATGTGGTGGTACACATCTTTAATCCCAAGACTCAGAAGACAGAGGCAGGGGGATCTTTGTGAGTTGGAGGCCATTATGGTCTACAGAATGAGGTCTCGGACTACCAGAGGTACACAGAGAAACCCTGTCTCAAGAAAACCAAAAACCAACATAAAAAGAAATAAGGAAAGAAAAGAAAATGAAAGGAAAGGAAAGGAAAGGAAAGGAAAGGAAAGGAAAGAAAAGAAAAGAAAAGAAAAGAAAAGAAAAGAAAAGAAAAGAGAAGAAAAGAAAAGAAAAACAAATTGCTTCTAAATCCTAATATATATTAGCAATTTATTATGGCCCTAAGAATTCCAAGTCATTTGACTGTTTATCATTTTTATTTTCAACCTTCTCCTCATGGTCCTATTACAGCATCCTTTCATGGACTTAAGGCCCACCCCTCCTATCTGTCATCAGCTTCAGGCAGATGAGTCTGCCATCATCTTTTTCAGAACATAAACGTTTCATAGACTTCACACCCTTTTCCCAGAATTCTCAGTCATTCTACTCCAGTGCATCTTAGATGCTGTGGAAGCCACAAGCCGAAGCGGCGTATCAGATGTAGAAGCAATGCTTTGGGCAATGACGGGGTGTCAGTTGGTTGCAATTGTATTGAGGGTCTCATTTCCTTATTAGCAAGACTTTTATAATAAGACTAGTCTGGAAATTAAATAAGATAAAGTATTTCATTTTGAAAACATTTAGAAAGTGCTTGGCATGCTAAGCATGCAATAAATAGTTTTAATCATTACTAATTAGCAAATTTCCTATCTCGATGACCATATACTCTATACTTTTTATTTTAAAGCTGCACTTTTTCCTCATTAATTAGTGTGACATACATATACTTTAGTCTTTAGGCAAAACACAGCAGCACGTCTAATCCTCCTCAAATCTGTTTCCCATTCAGCAATGGATATTCCCAGCACTGAGATAGATGGTGGAGATGTAGCTACAGCTAGTCAAAGCCTCTGGAGTCAGCGATTCTCCGCGAGCCGGGAAACCTGGCGGTATCACACTGATTACAGTGTGATACAAGGGGACTGCGGCACGAAGGAGAAACACAGAAAGGAAAGACACAGAACACTGGTTGTCTTCCGGGAAAAGTGAGATTAAGGTTGACACCTGACGGTGACTCGGGCTTGGCCGGAGAGTGAAACACAAGAACAAAAGCAGAGAAATTGCTACCAGAGGAAAAGGCATGTGACTTATGAGAGAGTGAGAGGAAACGCTACTTATTGATGAATGGCAGAGACTCCACCGGAAAGGAGAGCAGAGGGGAAAGGGAGGCGCAAAGGTGGGGGGGTTTAGAGAGCCTTTGTCCTGCAGTCACCTGCTGCTGGGATCATTGGCGACCTCTCAGTGATCCATTATCTACGCTCAGCTCTAATGTATAGGCCCACCCCTTCCTATTATTTCCTTATATATCTGACCATGCGTGTGCGCCTTTGCTATCCTCAAGTCCTGTCATCCAATCTAGAATACATTTACTGAGTCCCTGTCTTCTCCAATATCTGTCCATCCATTCCATGTACAAACGTTTACTGCTTTGCAAAATACATTGGATGCCAAGCACCCAACTGCTGTGAAGACCTCCCCTGATGCAAGCTTCTCTGCCTTTTCTTCTCCCCTTGACGTCTAGCATGTGTGTCTACTGCAATGCTTGTCATTTGCATAACGCATGCGCAGTAGCTAAGTTAGTACAGGCGTCTGATCCGGTCGGAACCTAGGTGACCTCTGTTCTGGTGACTGAATGCCAGTCGCGCTTGTTTCCAGCGGAGTTCCCACTCACACATGAATCTAGGAGCTCAAAGCACTTAGTGTTCAAATACTAAAATGTAGTCTCTGCCACTGCTCAAGAGTAACCTTAGTTCAGTTCATTCTCAATGACCCTGTTGGACAGACGAACAGTTAAACTACTTGTTTCCAAGTCATTAAACTTGTATCTAATACAATTTTTCTTAAAAGTCACTATGTCTTGCAGGATTCCTTGATTAGCTGAAAATATCACAATGATATGCAGTCAAGGTAACGAAGCACCTAAGAGTGGGTGACCCATAAAAGGAAATGGTTACTTTGGTCCAAAAAAAATTCAAAATCCAAGAGCATAATGCCAACATCTGATCTTACATGGCTGTGGGCTGTTTGCCTGTGACTTTAATGTCTCGCTGTAACTGTGGCAAGTCTAAGAAAAAATGTAGACTAGACTCTACCAGTTGATGGATCACAGCAAGTCTGTCCCTCGCCTTCTCTCTCAATATCTCCTCCTTTCCCTCCTCCCTCCCTCGCCCTCCCTCCTCCCTCCCTCTCCCTCCATCTCTCCCTCTCCCCCTCTCTCTCCTTCTTCCTCTCCCTCACCCCCTCTCCCTCTGTCTCTCTTTCACCTTCTCAGTTTTGGAGTTCTCTGCATGAATTTATGATTAGTATTTTGAGTGATTGCCTAGGCATTCTCTTCTTGCTTCCGGTAGGTTCTGTAACTCATAGTAAGTTTTATAGTTCAGTCCTGATTGTGTCCACAGTGAATGGGATACTGGAGGTTTAATTCTCTCCAGTGTACTGATCTACATGAATAAAAGGACAAGGAAAAGCCACTTAAAAAAACGAGGATTTCTTTTAATGCCATAGAGGAATCCATGCTGAAATACCAGGAGGTAGTTTTGAAATGGAGAGGGTTAGTCTGTGTCTTCTGTGGCTTTGTTCTGCGATCTGGCCGGCTGCTCTGTACCCATGGGAGCTCGGCAGCTTGAGCTCGCTAGACATCAAATGAACTATTTTGAGGGATGCTCTCTCTTGCCCATCACAGACAGTGTGCTAAAACCAACATTCAGAGTCTTTGAGAGGAAACACTGGGAGGGTGAAGGCTTCTCAGGGAACTGTGGGTTTATTTATAGGTTGATTTTCTCCATAGTGCACCTGGTCACCTTCTTCAGATTTCTCATCCATCATTGGCCCGCCAGTCTCCCGGTAGGTTCACTGATAGTCTCAAACAGCTGGTAGGACAGAGCCTGGTCAAAGGGAAGTCTAAGGGTTTTCATGTTGGCTTGTCCATCTCTCTTTTCTGTTCATTTGCTTTCTACCTCTGAGCCAATTAGTGTTCTTAGCGCACTGACCAGCTATTGAGTGACACCTGACCACTAGGTATTCATGCACTAGGTACAGTGCATTCACGATCCACATGAATCTCCAGATTACTCTGAGCAATCATTAAGAGGAAGGAGCAAATGTGTTTAAAGGAAAGAAACAACCAATGCGTGTTCATGCTCTGGGCCACCATGCCATCCTTTCTCGGGGCCCAGGGCATTCCAGGCTCCCAAGGAATCTTTCATATGAGCTGAAAGGAAGCTGGATTATGAAAGCTTACCTCCAATAGCACCATAGGCTGAATCCGCAAACAAACCTTGGAACTTATATCAGTATAGCATGATCTATTTTCACTTTGGTACAGGGGAGAGGTGGGCATTACCCAGGTTTAACTGAGATCTTTCCAGTCTCTGGGGCTACTTTACGTCTCCCAAGATCCCCCAGCCTGAAAATGTACAGGCTCTACTTAGCCAATGTAGTTAAAGGCACAGATAAATAACGTGTGTGTGTGTGTGTGTGTGTGTGTGTGTGTGTGTGTGTAAAAGCTATTGCTGGCAGAGGAAAACGCTTAACAAGCAGACTGAATATTTTGTCCATTCTTCCATCAAGTTATTCATATATTTATACTTCATAGCCAGAAGTTTTATAGATTTTGATATTACATAGATTTAGACACTTTTCTACAGATATACAAATTAAATAATTCATTTTCTGCCAGTTACCATTAATAGCAAATTATTTTTCTGGACGTTGTGTTTCCCAAGTATATTTTTAACCAAAGAACTGGATGTGTGTAGGAAAGATCAAGGATAAGTACTTACAAGCACTGTGCTAGGTTGGGGAGGTAGAGGCAGGAGGATCTATCTCTGGGGCATGCTGACAAACCATCTCAGCTTACTCTTCAAATTCCAGGCCAAGCAGAGTCAGAATCAAAAGTAAACAAAGGTGGGTGGCACTTAAGGAATGATTTCAAGGTTGTCCTTTCACCTCCACATCAATGTGCACACATGTGCATGTGTACTGTACTGGCTGGCTTTGTATGTCGACTTGACACAAGTTAGAATCATCAGAAACGAAGGAGCCTCAGTTGAGAAAATACCTCCATAAAATCCAGCCTATTGTGAGAGGTGGTATCCCTGAGCTGACAGCCTGAGCAAGTCATGGGAGCGAGCAAGTAAGCAGCATGCATCCACGCCCTGCCTCCAGGTCCCAGCAATGCTCGACTTCCTGCCCTGACTTCCTGCAATGCTGAACTATAATCTAGAAGTATAAGTCAAATAAATCCTTTCCTCCCCAACTTGCTCTTTGGTCATGGTGTTTCATTGCAGCAATAGAAACCCTAAGACAGCACCTACACATATGGATCTATATACATATAACACACATGTATATACACAAACATACTGGCAAACTTTTATTTTGTTGTAGTGTGAAGAAAATCTTACAACCTTGCCAATTTACGGAGGTTGACCTTGACAAAAATACTCATTTACACAAAGAAGTCAGCAGCCTCATTTTGTTCATTATTCTTAAACTTGTCAACTCTTTTAACATTTCGGGGGAGCAAATTAGGTGGTTTTGCATGTACACACACATGTTTAATTACACTTACAAGCATGTGAGTATCACTCACACATGCGAATCAACTTGTCGGAGAATCGAATATCTGACTTGTTCTTGGAAATAATTCTTCCGATTAGAATCCTGCCACTAGAAAATTCTTGCAGTTTTTTTTTAAGTTCCTTTTGTGCAGACACCCTTTCTTGTTTCTTTCATTTCGTGACATACTCCAGTCACGAAATTTACTCACATATTTTACTGCTCCTTATAGTGTTACTAAAGTAGGCACTAGGCACAGATTGGCAGCCTCGCCAAGGTGTAGTTCACCATTTGTTGAAATGATTCATCTTGGTTAAGGCAGCAATGGAGGGGGGGGCAGTTTGGTGTTTTTTTTTTTTCTTCTGCACATCACACTGCAAGAAAAGAGGGGCCTTTCTTATTTAAATATTTAAGAATTGTATAGTGTTTTCTCTTCCCTTGAAGGCATTAGGTGCTCTGAGGCTAGAGATGGTAGCGCTGCTGGTCAGCACTACCCCCTTCCTGAATGTCTAGCTCAGGAACCAAGGTGGCTCACTTTCTGATGTCTCACTGAAGTCATCCCAGCCCTGTCAGAACACAAAGGGAAGGGGAGGCCTTTAAAAGTGTGGCTTCTGTTTGTTTCCTCCAAAGGAGCTTTATTAACAGTCTGTGAAATCTTAAGAGTATACAGGAATTTTATATGCATTGCATTTCTTGGTTCTGAATCTTGAATAAAGCAAATAAGATTCTACTAGTTGTTAAAAAAAATCTATTTTTAAAAAGTACTATAACACAGTTATCTTACAGTGTAGTGAAATAAGGCCAAGTATATTCTGTATAATCTTTCCATATTTGCATGCTTTACTCAATATTATTTTAATCCCAGCCACTGGAATCAGATATTTAAAGGCATTGTTATACAAACACTGTATTCTTGTCTTAGCTTCATTAAATCTTTGTATATTTTCCAGATATGAGCACATTTTAGTACTAAGAAATACTTGTCAGGAATTTAGAGCTAAATCAATCATGGCGATATACAACTGACATCCTAGAATGAGAGAAGCTATTGCAGGAGGACAGCAAATTCTAGACCAGCCTGGGCTACATAGAAATTCCAGGCAAACCTGGAATGCCACCTGTCCTTTAATTTTTTTTACTTAGAAAATCTTGAAAAAAAAAATGTATTGTAAATCCGTAAATTTCCTTTCAATGTCAAAACAGAAACAACCCCAAATGATCCCCACGAGAGTGGGAAAGTATTTTGTCTCCTTTAATACTTTATGTAAATATTTATATTATACTACTTGTGATGTTTTAATAAGGAAGAAAAATGTGACAAGTCTTTGAAGTATTAGCCAATTAAATTTTTTAGAAAAATATTCCCATAACTTCAAACGAGTGCGGTAACTTTCACATGTCGCTGTCTGGAGGGGGAGACATGACCATAGCAAAGTGATGAGTTGTTCTTCAGAAGTCCCCCCCCCCCCAGGGACCGTCGTAGTCTCTGAATCTAAGGGACATGATAATGCTGTTTGATTGTGACAGTGTGGAGAAGACAGCAGGCGGATCTGAATGGACACCTTCAGTGTGGGGTTCCTTTCCAGCTACTGCAGGAGCCATGCTCTCTGCAATTGATTTATATATTTGATACAGTGTCTATATCCATGAACCACTCTCCACCAAGAATAACACTTCTACCTGTTTTTTTTTTTTTGACCATGCTCATAATAATTAAAATCAAAAGTTCATATGAAAATGAATGAAAGAATCTTAAAGACAGGAGGCGGGTGACTTTGGAGCCCCAAATTGGTTTCTTTTCTCCTTCAGGACTCCCAAGGTACATGTTGAAGAGCATAAAAAAAAAAAAAACAAGTGAGTTGGTTCAAGACCAAACTAAAGCTAGAAAGCTTAGGGCACATCCCATGGGACGGGAGTTGGGTGGGCATGGGAAGGCAGCAGGGGACGTCTGGTCACTAAACAGAGGCAGGAGGACAACTGAGAAGCAGTGACACAGCACAGTCAAGCAAACCTAGAACCCGTGACTTCTCACTGATTGTAGCCAACACGGGTTCAGACTTTACTCTCATAAAACTTATTAGGATGGCCGTCTGGCTCGGTGTATATGACGCGTGCTCACCATGCGCAAACTTTTTTCTGGAGCACCCAACCTAAAACAGACCTGGCATGATTAGCAAGTTGCACCAAGCCACTTCCACAAGGCTCACTGTGTTCTTTTCTAAGTGCAGGAAGGAGATAAAGAACAGGTCTTGGCATCTTAACAGCAGCCTGTGCTTCTCAGTGAAGTGACTGGAGATTAGTGAGTTATGGGGCATGCGTGCTCCATTGTGCGGGGACCTAGAACTGTCTATTGGCAGTTCAAGATGGCAGTCTATGCTGGTGGTTGGCTGAGGGGTCTGGAGTATCTGAGTTAGCGCAGTAAGTGAAATGCTAAAGTCTGTTAGTATGTTAGTGTCCACCATTACCTTTAATTTTAATTTAATTTATTATTTTCAAGAAAGCAAGAGAAGGACAGGGAAGAGAGACAGTGTGTGTGCTCTATGGCATGCACGTGAGTTCCAAAGGACAATTTCCTGGGGTTAGTTCTCCCCTTCCACCAATAGTTCCAGAGATTGAAAGTAGGCCACCAGGCTTAGGTGACATCACGTTCACCTGCTGAGCCATCTCACTGCCCCTCGGGACTCATGATTATGGTTCTTCTTAACCTATCCCACATTCATGTCTGAGTGTGTGTGTGTGTGTGTGTGTGTGTGTGTGTGTGTGTGTTGTGTATGTGTATATGAGTGTATCTGTGTGTATGAGTGTGATTATATGTGAAAGTGCGTGTATATGAATGTGTATGTGCATGGGTGTGAGTGTGTATGAATCTGTGTCTGTATAAGTGGGTAGTATGTGTGTATGATTTGTGTATGTGTGTATTAATATGTATGTATGAGTGTGATTGTGTGCAAAAATGTGTGTATAAGTGTGTATGTGTGTGAATGTATGTATGAGTGTGTGTATGAGTATGTGTACGAGTGTGTGAGTGTGTATGTGTAATGCAAGTTCATAAACACCTCATTAGAGAATGTAATATCTAATACCTTCTAAAGCAACACTGTTGAAGATAAAATTGAGGAATATACTCAACTCTAAGACTTTCTAGTTGCTACATCTTAAGTAAGTAAAGCAAAATAAGTGAAATTAATTTAAATAATATACTTTATCTAGCATAATATGTCAAATATCATTTTGAACATATACAGGATATACAGAGCTACCAATGAAAGTTGTTCTTGTTCAGCGCTGTGTCAGTGAGAACAGACACAGATTTTACACTGAGGGCATGTCTCAATTCACACTGCCCGCCTTTCAGCCACCCAAGAGCTATGTGGGTTCATCTACCATGTGTGTAGCTACTCTAATGCAGACTGTAAGTCACACAAATGCACACACATATAAAAATGCTCAAACAAAATTCAAATGTAGCTATTGATGACCTGTATATTTCCTTCTAAATTAAAAATAAAGAAAACAAAGTATTGCCTTCTTCTGATGCTTTCCGAAAGTGTGGATGAGTTCTCCCAGGTCTTAAGTGGTTGGCGTTGTCAGAGCCCCTGAGTTGCAGCTCTGGATGGCCATGATACCCATGGTAATCATTTGACAGAACGCCAGTAATGGCTACCTACCACATCTGAGAAGCTGACCTCGTAACAATAGCCACATTTTCTTATTGTTTCTGCTGACATACTCTCAACCCAAAAGTTGTTTTCAAAATGAAAGGATAACCAAGTGCTTTTGGTTTCTTAAATTATCCTTTAGTACCAATGAGGGCAAAACATCAAAGAAATGAATCTTCAATGGGAAGCGTCCTTGAATGTTGACATTTGAGCTATGGGCATATAATACTTGGAGACAGTAATCTAAGATGACAAGGGTATCTAAATGAGCAGGGCCAAAGGTCCCTGCATTACTGTATTACTGAACTAATTTAAGTTCAATTTAATTTCTGAAACTTGAGAAATTTATCTCATTTCTACCACACTAAAATTATTTTTGCTGAAATGGAACTTTGTGACAAAGAATCTAAGATCCTCTCCATTAATTAGTAAGTTCTAGGATACCATTTAATACTTAAAACAGGGATCAAGTTAACAGATACCGACCGCTCTAGTCGGTGGGTAAGTTGATCGTTGGCACTGAACTCATCGGCTTACATAAAACTCGGTATGCACTTTCCAGCTGGGGTGAGGTACTGCTGGCCCTGCGGTCCGGCTCAGCCAGCTCGCACTCTTAGAATCTTCTCTGCCTGGCAGCAATATTTCAGGGAAGATATTTCTGATGAGTTAGTCCATGGACTTAGGGGAAAAAGGTAGCTGGGGTTCACTGTGATCTACCTACCTTGTTATAGGGTCAGGCTCTGATCACTTCTGCTCTCTAAACCTGGTGTAGCACACAGCAGGTCCATGATAGAAGACTGAAAGAGGCACTAAAATGCAGTATATTGTGTGTATTATTAGCTTTAACTTCTGAGAAATATTTCCCATGATTGACTACACAAAGATTTGTAAACTCAACAAGCAAGGGCCAAAGTGTCAAGTTTATATTCAGCACACTATGGGACAGATGTGTCTTCGTGGTTCTAGGACTCTCAGAGGAAATGTCAGACAAAAGTTTGAGTCTGGGTCAGATAAATCAATCCCAACAGCTGATGTTTCTATCTGCTCTTCATCTAATTATAAAGCTGATAACCACATCATTGTCTCGTCATCCCAACAAACGGTATTATAAACATTAGCAGTCCCAGCTAACATTACCACGCGATCACTTTTCATCTTGGGAAACAATTCAGTGATGAAAACCTGGTTTTGAGGTACACCAGTGGAGAAATGTCGGTTGGGGTGATAGGTCACTTGTTCAAAATAAATAGCAATTAAATCAATGAGAAAGTCACCAATGAGTGGCTCCGTCCTACCTCAGAGCGCCCGTTCAACCACCCACATATGTCCCTTCCTGCTAAAGCAACGCTTTTCCAAGGGAAGTCTCCAAGAGTCACTCATGGTTACTTGACACTGGAACTATTTTAATAATAAGCAAATCTAGTTTTCCTTTTGTACTATATGGACATGGTCTCAGTGACCATGAGAGTGTTAGAGAGTAAAAGTCTTGGAACCATATTACAAATTAAGGTGTCACCGCCTCTGTGGATAGTAGCTATAGCCTTTACTACTGTGAATGTAAAGAAAAAAAAGGTAAGCTACAGCAAAATGATGCCTTGTTCAGTATTGCAACTTTAATGCCTAACTTTTGATCACTGAGAGGAAATGCAAAGTGGGCATGAAATACTTTCAAATATGTTGAGATAGCATCTTTGATTTCAAGTGTAATTGCTGTGGCATGAGTTATGCCGGATACTTCTTACATAGAAAACATGTTTACTTCAAAGACCAACTGGCCAACTAACTATGATTATTCAAATATGAAAATCTGACAAATACTTTATTGAAGTAATTGAAGTAAGTTCAATACTTCAGGGAAATTTTTTCTGCCAATGATGAAATTCAAACCTTCCGTGGATTGTAGAAATTTGGGGAGAAGCTCGCATCTGCTGTTATAATGTTGACAGCTTCCCAATTCTGGAAATTCTTTTCTAATGAAAGGGATGATGATATTAACAAAAACAATTTTTTGTTGAAAATGAACTGTATCAGCATTTAGAATATTTGTAGTGCTGAGAAAACCAATATTTTCCGAGAGGAAAATGCATTATCTTATATAATCTTACACAGGCTAAAAATCTATACAAACCATGTCACCCACCATAGATTTTGTGTAATGAATGAGTCACTCAGTCTTTCCAGTGCTCTTAGATTGCATACTATGACTAACTCAAGAAACAATCTGTTATTGAGTTTCTATGTGTGTTATATCAAAGTCAATGAATGGTGGTCAATCCAGCGTCGCACAGACAGCCGGAATTAAACTGAGAGGAAGTCATAAATAATAGAGAGTGATTTGTATCAAAGAAGGAGCATCTGGCAGGGGTCAGAGGGAGATGGGGTTGGTAGCCAGAATGCTATATGCACATGCATGAAACTGTGAAAGAACAAAGTTTATTCATAAGGCAAACATGCCTCTGTCGTAGTTTAAAAGGATGTGAATTTTTTTTTTGTTCTGGATGACTTTCCTCGTGGCTGTAATCAAATACCCGACAAGAAGCAATTTAGAGAGAGAAGGGCTTGTTGTAGATCACAGCTTGAGGGACTACTATTCGACCATAGCAGGGAAAGATGGTGACAAGAGTGGGAAGCCAACTCTACTAGACACCTTGTTTCCTCAACATAAGAAACGTCCTGAGCTTCCATCAGAGCAGACGTTTAACAGAGTCCAAGTACCTCTCACTACATTTTTACAGAAAATTATTATTGCACCATACACAAAATAATTGTGGCTATTTTATAAATGAGTTTCTAGGGAAACATTTTTGATTTACACATTTTAATGTAGAATAAGATAAATGCTGATAGCTATAGCAACCATTTTCTGAAGTTCGTTAGGTCTCCAGAACAAAATGTTTGAGAATTACCTTCCTTAATTCCAGAGTGGCAAAGCAGTTTGCTGACATAAATAAAAGGGAAAATTTTCTCTTCCTTCTTTAAAAGGGATGATTTCCTCTGATTCACATGAAAATTATAGTTCAAACCCTTATTTGCCATCAGGTGAGGGACTGAGACATACGGTACAGGTTAGGCCACCAGTCCAGCCAGAAGTATTCCCCCCGATGGGCATGGGCTAAGCATAACACAAGAACTGATGCCTTTGCATTCTGGGACTTGTACAAAAAAGTACTTCCTTGTGTAAAAAAACATACCTACCCATATTCTGCACATAAATACATTTCTCCTCATGAACCCAGATACAAGTTGCAAGGAACATGGGAATCTGGTTTCTAAGCCACACAAATTGCATCAAATAACCACTCCATTTGTGAATCCATGTGATTTTATGAGGAAGGGCTTTCTGGTGGAGTTTTATGCAGATCATGAAGAGTAATGTTCGTAGCTACATGTGCTCACCATAAGCTTAATTCAGAATATTTGCAGGAAGTATCCTCATGAGCATGCGAGTATTTGCTTTTCTCTCCAATCCTTCTTTAATGCCTCCACTATAACTGATAAAACATTTTATAAAATAATTTCTATTTTGAACTTTGCTTTCTATTTGTATAACGAGCTTTGTCTTTTGCCCTTCCTCTCTCTCTCTCCCTCCCTCCATCCTTCCCTTCTTCCGTACCTTCTTTTCCTCCTTCTTTCTTCCTTGGTTTCTAATTGTTTTGACAGTTATACAATAGTAAAGTCAAAACATAGTTACAGGTCAACTTGCACTAATCTCTTAGAGGCATGTTGTAGACTTCTCTGTCAGATGAACGGACATAAACTCTGAGTGAGATTTGAAGGTCATCTTTTACCAGGAGATTTCAATAGAATCCGTGTTGTGCCTGTATGTGGCTAATTAAAAAAATGTCTTCTAAAAAATTAATTAGACTAATCTTTGACACACTGGTACTTAATGTTCACAATCCAACTTAATTTTCTTTGGATCAATTTGAGAAGTACTGAGCGGCAAGAGACAAAAGGCTGAGGTTGGATAATTTTTTTTTCCTACTCAAGATAAAGTGTATTAATCTTTTCTCTTTGCCTGGAATTAATTTCAGCACTGGGGTGTTTCAAGGCCTAATGAGTTCACTATGGGAAGCTTTTGCTGGCACACAGCTCTAGTTTCACATTGTCATCCATAAAAGATTTTAATCTTAAGAAAATTTAAGATACATAAATCTGATACTTAGTGAGCAGATGAGACTTTCATTAGTTTTGCACTCGTGTTTTCCTTAAAGACACACGAGGCTAGAGAGATGACTCGGCAGTTGCTATAACTTGCTCTGCAATCATGAGGACCAGAGTTCAGACCCAACACCCGCATAACAAGCTGGGCCTCCCTACAGATGAGGGAGGGAGGATCATTGGGGCTTGGTGGCTTCCAGAAGGACAAGAAGGGCCTGGTAAAGGATTCTTTCTTCCAGCTTCCACCCCATCAAATCAGTACATGGACCCCTCCCATACTGTACCTACACATAACTCAGACACATTCGAATAAACAGATAGATAAACATCTGTTTTAAAGAGGAAAATGGGGTGATCAGTGTTTTTCATAATGTGTTTTGGGGGGAAAGGCCCCTATCTTTTCTGGTGTGTTGATGATTTGGCGTAGATAAGATTTGAACTCTAGAACTTAGTACTGCAAAATAAGCACCACTATCAGGGTAAAATGAGGGCCTTCTGCCCTGCCGTCAGGTGGATTTAAAGTTGATGATGACTTCAGCTGTATATCGACTCACTGATTTGTTCGTTCATGTAGCAACTGCTTCTACAAGCCTAGCGTGCATGATCTGTCGTTCTGTGCATGCAAGCTGTTATAGTGAGCAAATTCCTTACCTTTGTCAGGCATACCTTTACTGTGAAGAGACAGTGAATAAATAGTGCATCAGACAAAGGGGATGCTACACTGGGAAACATGGAGAAGGAAAGAGCAAGAGAGGATGAGTTTTAGGTAGAAGGATAGGACATGGGCATGAATAATGTGGTTCCATCTAATGCTTGTCTATGTCTTATTAAGATGGAGGGGACCACTTGTTGCAATCATGTGTAATGTGTGTAATGGATTCATGATTCTTGCCAAACTCACCATTGCAAAGTCAATGAAATCTCTGATTTAACTAATATCTTCCTTTCTTCCTTTCTCTTTCTTTCTTTTTCTTTCTTTCTCTTTTCTTACTTTTAAATCCAAACTGCACATGCTAACATTTCAGGTAACTCCTTTAGTAAACAAAAATTTGCCTCCTTCAGCTTTTTTTCAACACCACGTGCCTAAGATAGGCCGTCGAAAGTTTACAAAGTGTTTCTCTGGTGGCAGGCTGTGGTAAGATACTGACTTCTATGTCCAACCTGAACCCTGGCTAGAAGTGTCCCAGGAAGCTAAGTAAAGAGATGGTACTCATTTTATTGTACGCACGTGTCAGTGTGCCCGAGTGAATGTGTGTGCCCCACATGTGTGCAGGTGCCGTGGAGTTTAGAAAAGGGTAGAGGATCCCGTGGGGGCTTGAGTTATAGAGGGTAAAAGCTGCTAGATGCAGATGCTGGAAGTTAAATTCAGGGCCTCTGTATGACCGGGAAATGCTCTCTCAACTTCTGAACCATCTCTTCAGCCCAAGAGATATTTTTATTTGATATCCTAACACTAAAATTTAACTTCTACTCACACAAGAAATTCTGAGTTTCTGAGTTAGGCAACCTAGAATTTAAGTGAGCTGACCTATAATTTAAATAAAAATATAAAGAGAGAAAGTTATCATTTTCTGTTTCCACCTACCGCTCTTGTGGGAATGTTGCTTTTCAGTGTCCCGTAGGCTGTAGCAGACCAAAGAATAGGATTGATTACTGTAATTCACAGTGACTTGGGAGGCAGCCACTTTCAGGTTCAAGAGTGAAGAGAATTGTCTGCATCCCATTCTACACATGCTGGGTGTGCCACAGGGACCAGAAGTCAGTAATACAAGAGATGGATGTACCTGTACATTAGACACCGGTGTTTCATCACTGTCCATGAGATGCAGGTGGAAACAGGGCCACTTCTTTGTGGCAGAAGAATGGAAGACACTAAAGCCATCTTAGAATCAGTATACCATCCAAAGTAGATTTTATTTTTTATTAAAGCTGTGAATCTCAGTCAAGGTCCGCCACCTGGGAGATACTTCAGCACAATGATTCCATGAATGAATGCAGTCTGGTCTCCAAGTCGCTGCAATCAGAGGGGACCAAAGACCAAAGCAAAGACAAACAGGCAAAGTCCTGAGACTAAGAGTAACAGGGAGAAACAGGACCCCAAGAAGTCATTAAGGACTCTTTATCATCAGTAAAGCTATGCATAAATTCATGCATCTGTGTGGAATATATGATCATGTATGTATGTATGTATGTATGCATGCATACATTATACAGAAAATACAAGAGTATGTTCTAAGTATCTATTTATTTCCTCCTTCTATGGTTTGCAACACTATTTTTTAATAAGGTCAGGGATAATATTTTACCTTGCAACTAATTTCCAAATACATGAAAATTATTAGTGTATCGGAATGCCAATTTTTCAAAACATAATTATGGCATGTACTTTAAGAAATCAAACCAAAAAAAAAATTAGCAAAGTAGTTCAACTGTAATGACACGTTTAATTCCAATAATGCCAGAGTGTGGATTCCTAGAATGTACTACAGGGCAGGGATGGTGCACGCTGATGGATACAGGGATTAATTGCCCTATGAGGAGTTATCGGCTACTGGTAAATCTGAAGAACCAATAAGCAAGGCCGAGAATTCAAATTAGAGGAAAGAAAAGTTATGGTTAGACGGTTTCCAGTATGGATCCAAAACCAAAAGGCGTCTGAAGTCAGGCCAGAAAGTTCAAATCACTGTGGTGGGCATTTTAGATAACCCAGGTGAAGGAAGTTCAAGAGGAAAGTAAAGGATCGATTGGCACTGGGGAAGGGGGCTCCCAGCATCCTCTGGGATCCTTGCTTCCCTTCCGGTCCCGTCCCTTTCCATCCCCGCCTCTTAGACACTGTCTGCGGCTCTCTTCACTCTCTTGCCTTATCCCAATATATGGATCACAGAGCTCTAGGTTTCTGCTACTCCCATCATCGGGACCTAGAATAATACCGCCAGCCATGGGGAAGGAGAAGAAAGTGATGCTGGGAATGAGTGCAAAAGAATGTTGGAACAGAGATACTGACAGAGACATAGTGTAGCCGGGGCGCTCCCAAGGCAAGGCTCCGAGGACCTTAGACACTGGGCCTTAGACACCTTTCTCTTTAATCTGTAAATTCTCTCAGCAAGAAAAATCATTGAAAACCATTCCCATTTCAGAAACATTATTTATATGTGATTATTCTATATTACAATAACCATATGGATTGTTAAATAACTTTAGGATCCCTTTGCTATATCGTCAGCTTCTGCGGTGTGACTATTTAAAACTGCTGGAGTTTACGCTCTCACGGAACATGTTATTCTGAGACATCTGACCTCGCCTTAATTTCCTTGGCTTTTGCTGAAATTATGATGGTGCAATATTCTAGAAAATTGCCTATTCAGAACACAGAAGAATTCATGTTCTCTCATTTCTCATTCTTAATCAACTGAAAATAAAGGGCTATATTAAGAACTCGTGATCGTTGCTAACCAGCTGCTTCATCCTGCATGGTGACTTCATGCCTGCAGGCCTGGCCATCTTCCTCTGTCAAAGATCTTCTAGAATAAAAGTCCATTTGTCTTGGGGTAAATGAAAGCTGAGCTTCTGAATAGTGTGTTCCAAGTTGTTGATGGTCTAGGCGGGTTTGTAAGGGGCTGTACATTCTAGAACCTCCACCCAGGCCTCTGTTTCTGTAATAAGCCTGTTAATGTAAATGGATCAATACAGGTGTGGTTTGTTTTTTTTTTTTCATTACAGATAAATAGGATTTACAAGCCCCTGGAAGCACTTGAGAAGTCTTCAAATGCCACGATCAACTGCTATTTCAAAGAAAACAAAATAGATGGTTCTGGAAAGTCCATGCTGTTTCTTCATTGAATTTTAGGTGAGTGTTTTAAGACAAAGATGTTAATCTAATCTTCCAAGATGTGCTTTTCCTCTTTGCATAAGAATGGAGTTAAAGAATATCAATACATTTCATTCCGTGGTACGATCATGGAGTTCCCAACTGAAGACTTCATTTCTTCACTTTTGCTTTCTTTCTATTAACAGAAACTATCTGAATTTATGCAGGAGATGGCTTACGTACAAAAACCCGTGTACTTTATTCTATTCTAAAAGCTATCTAAAACTTTTAGATATAGAAAATATATCTAATACCAGAGTATTAAGTCAGGATGAGGTAGCAGATAACCAGGTCATAATGACACAAGCCAAAGGGAAAGTGAATAGTGGTTAGATTGGTTTCCTAGCAAGTCAGTGTGTGAGGGAAGCAATTTCAGAAGCTTCCGGTTGGGAGATTTTATAATGTCTAAATTAGAAGTGTGGAGTAATTAAGGTCAGGTACACTAAATATTACTATGCTACAAGCAGTGAGACAGAAATACACATACACACATACACATACACACCCCAGGTTTGTTTTGCCTAACTATAAAATAAATAAATCAGTGTTGGATTATCAAACGTAATTACCACTCAGTGCAACAAAAGACAGTGATAGCAAGTTAGCTATATGGAGTTTTCCTGAAATGTCCTGTTGTTACTCTTCATCAAGACAGAGGAGAATCAAAAAGTTGAGTGGCAGTCATAGTGAGAATTCCCACTTCATCTAAGACCAGATTGCAAAGTAGTATTATTTGCTTTATTCTCTACTTTAAAAAAAAAATCGCCATGTCCAGAACATCGGAATAGAGTTGTGTTCAGTTCTTAGCTAAACAAGGCATCTGACAAAGCAGTTATCATTGTCCAGGCCTAACCCATAAGCACCCAAGCTTTCTTTCCGTATTAAAAGTTATGCAAGTGAAAACTGTTGAATGAGTTTAAAGTAGTGAAAAGATAATATAAGCTAAAGTTGAAATTCAGATTTAGATTCATCACCCACTCTACATAAATGAGATAAAAGATCAAAATCGTGGTGCACTAAAATGACTGCTTTTAGATGCCAAGATACCCTGTGTTATTTTGATTAATTTCAAAATGAGAACAAGAGATTCTCTCATTGTCTTAAGTGTGTATAAATTTTCGTTACTAGGATTGGTTGTAGAACTAAAATAGTGATTTCCTTTGTTTTCAAGGGATTTGTTTGCTATCATTCCTAAGAGCTAAACTGGGTACATTTCAAAAATCTTAGTAAATCAATTTGCCTCATGTAGCCATTATATTCCAGAAAAGAAAATGAAAATGAGAACGGTGTTTCTGGGCTCCTAATTCTGTGGTTGTGTTTGTCCATGTCCATCAGTATCTGCAGGGCCATTACTGGTTTGATCCAGTGCTGTCTACAGTGGGGACTGATGCCCCTGGGGCCATAGTTTATTCATCATTGCCTCCAGCTTCCCCAGTGACATTTAACGCGGACACTCAGTGTCCTTAAGAACACTGTCCTTTGTCCTTAAGAAGTCTGAGTGTCAGTGCCTATTGCCTCCTACTCCTACTGCATACCACGAAGTTTCTTCACGGTCCCCAGCTATGGTAGTTTGAACAAGAATGGCCCCAAAAGCTCATATATTTGACTGTTTCGTCCCTAGTTAATGAGACTGGCTGGGAGGGATTAGGAAGTGTTGCCTTGTTGGAGGCAGCATGTCACTGTCACACGAGGCAAGTGTGAACGTTTCAAGGCCCCACACCACTACCCCAGTTTCTCTCTTGGCTTCTTGACTGCCTCAACATGTAAGTTCTCAGCTATTGCCCCAACAACATGTCTGCCTGCCTGCCTGCTGCCGTGTTTCTTACCATGGTCATTGACGCTAACTTCCTGGAACCATGAGATCTCAAATCACATGCTTTCTTGTACAAATTGCCTTGGTCATGATATTGCTACACAATGATAAAGAATGACTAGAAAACCAGCTATGTGTCCCAAGTCGTCCCTCCTTTGTGTACTATTTCACAGGACTACATTCTCTTTTAAATACTTTTTTTTGGCTAAGATACAACCAATCCATCTATGTGTTATTAATTTTTTTTATAAACTTAAAAGAGATAACTTGCTTCTCCAAGAAAACAAAACATTCCCAGGAAATAAGGTTATAACTTTTACATGTTTTAGATTAAGTCAAATATATATATATGTATATAATTGTGTGTATATATACATATGTATATACATAAAATGACAGCAATAGCATGGTCCTCTATCAATACTCACAAGGGGCTTATTATCAATCAAATCAAGAGATAGAAGATCACCAATATCCTGAGAAGAACAACTCTCCTAATCCTTTCTCTCAGCAGAAACTACATCCTAGTTTGCATTGCTGCTGTTCATCAATAGAATTTTACACTGTGTCCTATGGTTATAAAACATTCCCTTTAAAATGAGAATAATTTCTATTTTAGAGCAATTTACGCTTTCCATCAAAACTGAAGAAGAGGGAACAAGCTTTTCCTATCCTTCCTGCCCCCAAATGTGTGACTTCCCCAGATATTAATACCTGCCACCCCAGTCATGTTTATAAAAAGCAATCAATCACTGGGAAGAGACAGGGCCTAATATTGGGATGTAAGGTGAATATATAAATTAATTAATTAAAAATCAATCTGTCTACATTGACTCACAACCATAGTTCATTCTGTGCATTAGTGAACATTCTAACTTTTTCACAGGAACATGGGACATGACCCACCATTACTGGAGCCCTTAGTTTCACTGCCCTAAAAATCTTCCCTGCATACTAGACCCACTGATATTTTTAGTAGACTCAGAGTTTGGTAGTTTAGGGATTGTCACGTTAGAATCATAAGGTGCACAGCCTGTTTCACTCAGTGATGGGCTTTTATGTTTCTTCCTGTTTTTTCATGCCTTGTTGCAGTTTTAGCCTGAACCATACTTCAAGGCTTAAAGGGACAGCATTGTATGTGTTTATTCACGACTACAAATAAAACCAATGTAAACATCTCTGTGCAAGCTTTTGTGTGATTGTGTCATTTTGTTTCAATTGGGTAAATACCAAGGAACAAGATGAATGAACTGCAGAAGCATGTGTTTAGCATAGTAAGGGACTGTTACCACCTTGCTTCTCTACCAGCAGATACCCTGCTGCTTCCTTCTCTCCAGCACTTGTTGTTGTCATTGTTTTGAATCTTGGTCATTCCGATGGATGTGTAGCTTGGTTTTAATTAGCAGCTCTCTACCAGCCGATGGCATGGAGTATCCTTACATCTGTCCCCTTACCATCTATATGTTGTCTTCCATGAGATTTCCATTTGGATCTCTAAGCCACTTTTGAATTAGGTTGTTATCTATAATCTTATTATTCTGTCTTATAATCGCTTTGTACATTTTCTGTCTTTTATAGATATTTTCTTTTTATTATTTATTTATTTTATGTATGAGTACGCCATTGCTCTCCTCAGACACACCAGAAGAGGGCATCAGATCCCATTACAGATGGCTGTGAGCCACCATGTGGTTGCTGCTAATTGAACTCAGGACCTCTAGAAGAGCCATGGGTGCTCTTGACCACTGAGCCATCTCTCCAGCCCCATAGATTTTTTTTTCTAATCTGTGTTTTTCTTGTCTTGAAGAATGGAGTGTAGGAACAATGAAAAAAAACAACTTCCTGTATCTAAAAGCATATTCCTAGCTATACAATATTGCATGAATTTGTTGCTATTAAACAGAAATGTTGCTGCCTTTCCCATTTTCCATTCCAAATGGAATGGAAAGAGTGTTTTAAATTCCTAAGAATACTCTAAATAAGATTTTATTTATTAATGTTAGGTTATAATAAACACCATCATGTTTGACATATGATCATCATTGTGGGGCACAGTCTCATCTAGAATTAGTTTCATGATTATTCCTAGATTTTTCATCTAAAAATTTCTTATGATCTGAACATTTCACATTTCCTATAATAAATACTGAATATGTTGAAAATCAAAGTGGCCAGAAGACCAGTGTCTGTTGTTATTTAAAAGGCAAACCTTTTGCCCTCTCTAAGCCCTCTCACAGGCTCTTCTGGTACTAAAGCATCTGCTCATGTGATCATTTCAGTGCCTAACTTCATTTGTTAAATGGAAGGGCCCTGCGGTTCTCATTTCCTTCTCATTTATTTATGTAGACATTTTCTTTTCCGTCTTATCTCAGAGGCTATCACAACTGCCCATCTCTCCATTTTAATGTACTGTGGTTATCCTCGAAAGGACACACTGTCCCTTCTACCAATACTTTCCTTCTATTCAACCAATGTTAATGTTGACTCTGAGCACTCTAATTTAGAATCCTTTCAAACAATGTCATCATGGACAGAACAGAAGTGCTTGGACCCTCTTGTACTCCTGCAGCTGAAAGGCACAGGGCTGAGTAATTTTTATAGCTTAAAAGGCAGTAGATACATAACCAATATTCCCAAACAAATCTTTTCTTTAGTTTGGTATCATACTGGAAACTGTATAAATCATAAGCATTTATCTCTAAATTATAGAAATGAGATTTTTATATAGTTATATTTTAAAAATCAACTGAGAAGGAACATGTTCACTAATAAAATATGCTACATAATACATAAGTCTAAAGAATTGGTCAGGAAGACAAAGCTTGGACAATGGTGTAGATACTTGGCTTTGGAATGATTGGTACTCATACATGAGAGAAGGCTACAAGAATGTCCTTACTGACCTCATCAGGTCCCCTGGAGTGGGAAACACCCGTCAACAAAGATCACTTGGGCCAACCAGATGGTACTGACGTCAATGGATGAGAGGAGGAGGAAGAGGGAAGATAAAGGTGGTGCTAAGTTTTTAGACTGAAGAACAACTTTTGATGTAAATTTGAAACCACTGTTTCCAAAAACAGATCAGGGAAATGTTCTAACAATGATGTTGAATCAAAAAGTATGATCTTTGGGTGGGTAGGTGAAATCATCCTATATCTGTAAACCTATAAACTAGCATGGTAGGTAGCACACTACAGGTATTTTCTGGGTTAAGTGCCTGATGATTAGCAAAGATGACCAAGTAGTGCTAGACAATACATATCCTATATTAAACTTCATCTTTATTTTATTTTATTTTATTTTATATTATTTTATTTTATTTTATTTTATTTTATTTTATTTTTTTATTTTATTTTATTTTATTTTATTTTATTTTATTTACATTTCAAATGTTATCCCCTTTCCTGGTTCACGCTCTGCAAACCCCCTATAGCTTCCCCCCTTACTCTACTTCTATGAGGGTGCTCCCCCACCCACCTAACCACTCCCACCTCACCTCCTTAGCATTCCTCAACATTGGGGCATCAAGCCTTCACAGAACCAAGGGCCTCCCCTCCCATTGATGACAGATAAGGTCCCTTCAGCGCCTCTAGTCCTTCCCCTAACTCTTCCATTGGGGTTCCCGTGCTCAGTACAATAATTGACTATGAGCATCCACTTCTCTGTTGGTCAGGATCAGGATGTTTCTCTCAGGAAATATACATATCAGGCTTCTGTCAGCAAGCACTTCTTGGCATCCACAATAATGTCTGGGTTTGATGTCTGCATATGGAATGGATCCCCAGGTGGAGCAGTCTCTGGATGGCCTTTCCTTCAGTCTCTGCTCCACTCTTTGTTCCTGTATTTCCTTTAGAATGGAGCAATTCTGGGTTAAAATTTTGGAGATGGGTGGGTGGCCCCATCCCTCAACCAGGGGGCCATGCCTAACCTCTGGATATGGTCTCTACAGGTTCTCCCTCCCCTTTGTGGGTGGGAGACATTTCAGTGATATCATCCCCATGATGTCTTGGAAGAATCTTGCTTTCCTGGAATCTGGGACTTTCTGGTTGCTACCCCCAGTTCCCCATCCCCCATTGCTACACACCTCTGTTCAATTTCCTTACCCTCTGTACATCTCCTCCATCCCCTCCCATACCTGATTCTTCCCCTCTTTTCCCCTCCCCCTCTTCTCTTCCTCCCAAGTCCCTCCCACCCTCTACTTCCCTTGATTATATTGTTCCCCCTTCTAAGTAGGACTAAAGCATTCACACTTTGGTCTTCCTTCCTCTTGAGCTTCATGTGCTCCTTGAGTTGTATTGTGGGCATTCTTTGCCTAATATCCACTTATCAGTGAGCACATACCATGTGTGTTCTTTTGTGACTTTTATCTCACTCAGGATATTTTCTAGATCCATCCATTTGCCTGCAAATTTCATGAATTCATTGTTTTTGATAGCTGAGTAGTATTCCATTGTGTAAATGTACCACATTTTCTGTATCCATTCCTCTATTAAAGGACATCTAGGTTCTTTCCAGCTTCTAGCTATTATAAATAAAGCTGCTATGAACATAGTGGAGCATGTGTCCTTAATACATGTTGGAGCATCTTCTGAGTATATGCCCAGGACTGGCATAGCTGGATCTTCAGGTAGTACTATGTCCAATTTTCTGAGGAACCACCAGACTGATTTCCAGAATGGTTGTACCAGCTTGCACTTCCATCAGCAGTGGAGGAGTGTTCCTTCTTCTCCACATCCTTGCCAGCATCTGCTGTCATCTGAGTTTTTGATCTTAGCCATTCTGACTGGTGTGAGGTGGAATCTCAGAGTTTTTTTTTTTTTTTTTTTTTGATTTGCATTTCCCTGATAACTAAGGACATTGAACATTTCGTTGGGTGCTTCTCATCAAGTTCATCCTTAATCACCTCATATTGTAGATACTCTTGTCTCCTTTGCTAAATTTGAGGATATTGGTCCCCAGAAAGACTTAACAATCTAGTCAGGTTTCAGCAAGTTGGACATGAACATTCAAACCCGGATATTCTGGCTTCTAAGCCTGTAGACTTAGTACATTCTACTTCCATTTCTGCGATATAACCCGCATATAGTTTTAAATCACAGAAGCAGTGCGTTTTTGATTTTTTTAAATGATATCATTTTACACTAATATAAAGAAATCATCATAAGCTTTTATGATTAGGCACAAATTCCCTTTTTGATATCTTTTCTCCCCCTTTTCTCCTAAAACTCCCAAAACCAGTTTTCTAATGTACATTCAGGTCTAATCATTTCCATTCTTCAGTGCTTTACTTTCAAGTTAATATTTCAAAAGCAACATTGCTGCTTTTATTCCATTTAAAACTGAAATTTTGACCAAGTGATTAAACTTCTGTGCCTAAATGGATGCATTCATTTCATTTTAGGAACTAGGAAATCATAGTCATAAAAGAGCAGAACAGCACTCTGGGTACATAATTAACAGCCAACAAATGTAGATGACATGATCCAGCCACCCTTGCTAACTACTGACTTCCTCCTCATGGACCATCTCAGCTGCTCCATCGACCACAATCTATGTCCTGTGTCCTTTAGAATTCCATTGTGTAAGCACAGTAGACTTGAGTCCTGACCTATGTTCCCTAATGGTTGACCATTGCTTGGACAATATCATCTCCTTTCCTAGACTGTGCTCTTCATGGTTTTGTTTTTACATACATGGGTTCTCCTGCCCAGACTCTTCTCCCATCCACACTTCTCTCCAAATGTCCCTTCGCCTAAATGCATTCTTCAGCAACATCCTGATCCTGTAGAGCTGCAGCTGCTCCTCTTTCAGGGAGACTATTGATGAACCCTCTTGGGCCAACAGTTGGCGGTCTTACCTACGATTTACAAGCCTCTAGGGCCATCATTAGCAGATCTGAGCCTAGTATAGGCCTCAGAAATAAATAAACTCTGAAAATAACCTTCTTCAGGATATTCACAGAATCATATTCTAATTTTTCATATTATCTGTCTCTCTTCTCGGTATTTCATAAAAGATAAATGCCCCAGATCTTTTCCGTTCCGGTGATATTCTTGTGTGAAGTTCCATGTGACTCTTGCTTTCTAGTTTATTGGAGATGAGTTGTGTGCTTCCAAAGTAGTCAATTAAAAAACTTTAGCTAGCTCCCGTAAAGGAAGAGGAGGGCTCCAATCTGTGAAGGAGACCTCCCAGACCATGCCCATCTGCCAAGGCCAGAGCAGATGTTCCATGCACCTCATGACTTTTAATTTTCATAATGATACTTCCAATTAGCTGCTGTTGTTTTTATCTGTTCCAGTGTAATAAGTGCCTTAGGGTCCAGGCAATTGGGTAACTTACGAAGGACATATTTCAGATGAAGAAGCTCACTTTCTTCTAGAGCAAACTCTCGCTGTGAGTCAGCTTTCCCAGTGGGTCTTAGAAGAAGAATAAGCATGACTGGCTACTCTTGCGGAGAACACAGGTTCAATTCCCAGCACCAGCACGGCAACTTAAAATCATTAATTCCAGTTCTGGCCCTCTTCTGGCCTCAGCAGGCACCAGTCACCCACATGCTGTTCAGAAGTGTCTGAAGGCAAAACACTCAGACACACAAAATAGAAATAAATGAGTCTCAAATAAACACATAAATGTATTCTGAACTTCAGATTGTCTCAAGCGAATCAAGCATGTGTGTAGTACAATTCCCAGTTCTGGGGATTTCTAACAATTTTCTAACAATGAGCTACAGATTTGACTGTTTGCTTTCAGATGACTCAGATTAATAGTTGCACAATCTTTCTTTCTCGGTTCATTTGCATAAATGAGTAGGATGGATCTCTTTCTTTCCTATAAAAATTTTTCTGATTAATCCCATGTCTTCTTAGTATGTAAGCAACCTTGGACTCACATGGCTTCTGTTCTGAATTTGAAATTCTTCGAAGGGTTGTAACATCCTTATGGTTGTAAAGGGTCCATTTAGAGGAGAACAGCATCAGCCTGGTCAACACAAGGTCACGCTCTTCTCATCCAGACAGAACAAATGGGCTTCTCGTGAGCTCAGTGATCGAAGCTGTGTTTTATTGTGTGACACATTCAGGTACATTTAGTTCATAGACGTTATGCTGATGGTGCCTTCATATGTAAAAAAATGGTATAACACCCCTTGAGTCCCTGGTATAATCCCGCTGTCCTTGTAGTCTTCTTTCCCATGAAAGCTTCCATAGCAAAGGTTTTCTGACATTACGTATAATGTTTAAAACACCCTAATACAAAAGCCTTTCCATCCACTCCCACATTCCACTGTCTTTTCTTGTAGTACATGAATAAGGCAACTCAAAATGAGAATGCAAATCTTCCTGTAACTCAGCTCTGGATAGGAACTTTCTTGTTGTAGTAAGAAAGCTCAAAGGCTAGTGTGTATAGCTGTAACCGGCAAGCCGGAAGGCCCCTGAAGGCTATGAAGGCCTTCAGATTGTTATGTTCTTCATGTCAATCTAGACAGCTCATGAGTACCCCCTCATGAAAATATGCAGAATCCTTTCATATCTACACCCAGAGGCCATGCTTAATGGGTACTATCTGCAGTCATCTATGGTTGCCAGGTAACCAGTGCAGGCATATCTGCAATGTATCCATGGGTAACTCAAACACTGGCGTTCTTCACATCCAAGTGACCTTAGTCATACATCTACATTCAGCCTTGCCAGGTGCTTGTAACAGCAGGAGAAGCTGGAGCTTCCTCAGAAGTCACTCATCAAATTATAAAAATGAGACTGCTTACCATAGTGTCCTCTTCTGATCTGGTAGAGATTTTGAGAATAGTCACGGTAGTAAAGTGACTATTCAACCCTGTCCAAATGCTTTGTACTTAAAAAAGCTGTTGCTTTCAAAGGCAATGTGGAATCAAGGAAAACCTGAAGGAGAAAGGAAGCAGCTGCACACATCTAAGGGTGATTTTAGGGTTAAGAGAAAGCCACAGCCCTTATTCTCCATCTGGGATATTTAGTCCATGAAGAGGACAGCTCTGACGCCAGAGCCCCAGGAGGGAATATCGCCTCTTCTTTAGATGTTTTACATTGTAAAGGTTGAGCGTGTTGTAATTTTATGGAAGCAGCCACAAATCTACTATTGAGCTGAAACTAAATGGCCATTCGTTTTCTAGAGGGAAAATAACATGTCAAAGAAATCTCAGCACAGGGACATAATTCATCCCTCGGTCTTCCCGTGACCTCAAAAGGTTTCCCTTCCCCAACACAGGCATGGGGAGATTGGAAGAGAAGCCAGACCTTCACTTCTCGGAGACATTATCTAACTGCTCCTCATTCTATGAATTTTCCTGCGCAAGATGTGAACAAGCCTTCTTGACCCCAGATAGGTCACACACAGCAAAACAAAACTAGGCTTCCTCTCCACTCTACCACAGGGAAAGCAGTAAGTTTCTCAGGATTATTTCTGAGAGAATGGGGATTACTTAAAAGATTGTGTTTGAAAGTTAAGTGCCTCCCCCCAAAACTACCCAAGCATAAGCAACAATTCATGAAAGCAGCATCTCTGGCCCACCTTGCACAACTTCTAAATGTCTCAACAGTCGAAGAAGAGTTCCCTCCTAGCAGCAATTGTCACAGCACACATATAACTTTAGAGAGGGGCCTTGTAATTCTTAAAGGTTTTACAAACTTCCCCAGGCTTAGGGGATTTGTTTACTTTGTGAGTCTTAATGAATCTCCCTCCTGTCTGTGGAAAAGAACGATTTGATTTTGAGGAAATAGCTATACATCTTTGCCTATTCTCAACATAATTATTTGTGTGAAGCCAGAGAGAGAGAGAGAGAGAGAGAAAGAGAGAGAGAGAGAGAGAGAGAGAGAGAGAGAGAGAGAGAGAGAGAGAGCTAGTTCTTGGTGCTCTTCAAAGGTCTTCCCACTCTGTTCCAAACAGGACACCTAGACTCTATCCAGCCCCACCTCAGGAAATATTAGGCAAAATCTGTTGATGCTTTTTTGAACTTAGGGACAGGGAGTCTATAAACATTCAGATGACATAGGCTGGACTTCTGATAAATACTCTACTGTGCTTTGAAGTGTTCAGAGTATAGGCATTGCCAGGGTTGAATAGCTTTCCCAAACTATATCAAGAGCTATGGTTACTATGCAGCCGGCACAGAGGCACCGGGTACTTTCCACAGATTAGTCATTTAGTCCTCGGCTCTAGTCCATTAAGAATGTCATCCTACATAGATTTGGGGATGCTGAGTTGGGTGCTCAGAGGTTAAATGGCCAAGCAATCAACAGCCAGAGGACTGAATCCGAGCAAGGAAGACTCAAACTCAGCTCCTGCCAGGTCAGCATGCCCCTCCCTGCACCTGTATTCCCTAAAACTCTTTGTTTCCAAAGTGTGCCTAGTAAAATGCATGCATGTCTTCTCAGCATACTGACAAGATGGTTCATTGTGGCCCATTGTTCCATTCCTAGAGTGGACAACAGGTTTTATGACCCTGGGCTAGAGAGATCATGAGGTTAGGAACCAAAACAAAGAGTTCTTTAAAAGAAAAAAAAACATGTAAAGTCAATTTCATAGGGGACTTCTCATGAGATAAATGGGATTTCAGGACAAGAATTAAGACTCTAAAGAAAGACAAGCCAGCCAGGTGTGGAGGCTTACACCTATAGTCCCTGGGAGATACAGGCAGCCCGATCAGCAGCCTAGTCTACATGAGTTCCTGTGTCTAACATAAGACAAAACAACGGCCAAGCCTTGTGCCGGATGTCTGTTGTATGCATGGAGATCCTGTGGTAACAGGCATTGCAAGGGGTGGAGACTGACTACTCAAAGCGATGACAAGTCATTTCTTCCTCTCAGAGGAGTTTACCCCACTGCTTGTTATTTACCACATGAGCAAAGAGCCCAGGAAGTGTCCATCATCCCAAAAGGTACACAACTCATGTTAGACAGCACCTGCCAAAACACAATGGCCACCTTACCTCACCCCGATTGACAGCAAGTGAGAAAGACATTTTCAGAGAATGACTGTTTGAATCATGATTCCCTTGTACTTCTACTGCACGTGGTCTAGTGTCTGCCTTTCAGCACTTCCATGGTGACTAACTGGGCTCGGTCTCTTTGCAGGTTCCTACTGGAGCCTCAGCTTGAGCCCCTCTCAAAGTGTCAACATTTTCATTTCTTCCTGTGAGGTTTTTTTGACTGAAGAAATCTTTCCCACGAGCCCCTTCGAGTTTTCTTGGGTTTCTAAAGCAAAGCACTGCACATTTTGTGAGTTGAATCAACAAAATTTATTTTCCCAGTCAGAAAGAAGTCTGAAATCACAGGGTCATCGGTGAGTGCCTCCAACTGAAAGCTTCAGGCAAGAGTCATTATGATTCTTCAAGGTTCTGACACTCCTAGGCCTTCTTTGGGCCTGTGTCATTCAACTATATGCGGACATATTCACATGGCTTTCCGACCATTGCATGTGTTTGTCTTCACGCCCTTACTACGGTCCTTCTTGTTCCTTGGAGACTATTCTTAATGAGTTCTGAGTATTCTAGTAGACAAGAAATATTTTAAAGATTTATTTTATTTTATTTGTGTGTGTGTGTGTGTGTTTACATGCACATATGTGTGTGCACATGGGTGCCCATGAACCAGAAGAAGGTGTCATTCCCCTGGAGCTAGAATTATAGGCAGTCATAAGCCACCTCACATAGGTGCTGGAAACCAAACACAGCTCTCCTGAAAGAGCAGCAAACTGCTGAACTTCCTCTCTGGACCTGTACATGACTTTTACTGGGGACGTGTCTTGTAGATTCTTCAAAGTTCTCCAAGAAACAGAACTAATATACACAGATGTTCAAACACGCATATAAAGAACTATGTGTTAATAAGAATGGCGCACACAATTATGCAAAGTTGTCTCCCAGTTTGTAAGCTACACACCAGAAAAGTCAGGGGAGTTGGTGGTTTGAGTTCCAGCCATGTTCAGAGGAAGTGGAGACAGATGTCCCAGCTTAAAGGCAGAGAAGACTAGTCTCTCCTCTTCAGCCTTTGATTCTGTTCAGGTTCTCAAGGGATTAGATGGAGAAAGTCAACATTGGTAAACAACAACAACAACAAAAAAGTCATGTGCCTATCTCATTCATAAATGGCCCCAACAGATACTCAGAATAATATTTGATCAATACCTGTGCACCAGGCATCCCAGTGAAGTTGACACACAACGTGAAATGTCCCACATTTATCTCACTGTACTTCCTCAGCACTCTCTCTTCACATTCCAGTGACATGACACCAGCAAGGGGCTATCAGTGAGTGACCTAGATCCTTCCCCGAGACCAGTAGTGGAAGACAGAGAAGAAAAAACCTTAGTGTTCTGTCAACAAAGAAAACCAGGAGAATGCATATGCATCATGTGTCCCTGTGTTTATTTATATACTTTTCTTGAGAAAGAGCCTCATCCCATAGCCCAGATTGACCTCAATTTATAGCATTTCTTTTTCATTAGTCACATCCTCAGATGCCAGGATTACAGGCATGTGTACCATGACTGGCAGTTTCATTTTTTTTATAACTGTGGATTTGCATTTTTTATTTTTATATTTAGCCTAACCTGCAAGGTAATGAACTTCATTGTGGAATTTTCATAGCTTTATTTGTGGATCCACCTCCCTACCTCCCTTCCATGCTCCCAGCCTTCTTGCTGGCCTCTTTCTGCCCCACCCAGTACCCACCCCACCCCACCCCCATTCTGCATTCATGGTGCATGCATTACAAATTTAGTCTTCTGCTTGGTGTTGTCTATGGATTTTTTTCCAGGGAGGTTTATTGTCCAATTGGTGGATCCTTCCATTTCCGGCATTTCTATTTGTCTCGTTGTGTTTGGTCTCGGGATCCTTGCTTAGTCCTCCCCAAATGTACTTTATTTTCTCCTCCAAGTTAGAACCATTTCAACCAGTTTGTTAGTCTTCTTGCCAAGGGCCTGAGCTGACTTTTTCTTGCTTCATTCATCTGCTTTTTTGAGTCCTTTATGTGGTTGCACATCCAGTCGAGAAGTGGGCTCTGAGACGCTTCCCCAAATTTCAGCTGTCTCTCATGGTTTCCGTGTTGGGGGGCTGTGAGCCTGTGGACTGTAATCTTAGGTCTCTCTTGTTGTGTTGTGTGAGTCTTTTTACTTGTGGGTCCTTCTGCTCCCCCCCCCCCCCGCATGCGTACAGCTCCTGCTACCCCCTGCATGATGGTGTCTTCCGGTTTCTATTTTCCTCACTGTTTTGCTTGTTTTATATGCATTTTATATGCATCCTCCTGATGAGTTACCTTTACTTGAATTTCTATCCCCTACTGCTATTTAGGGCTAAGCCGTCGGCAGCAAGAGATACAACGATTTGACAGGATTCCAGGCATTAAATTGCAACAGAAGACACTGAGGCCTTTCACTTGTGTCCGTTGTGTGGTTCAGGGGTAGAGTCTAGCTGGGAAAGCACAGATTATAGATTTGCTTCAGTGCTCAGAGTATGAATAGTTAACTAAGGAGGAGGGACGTTGTAGAATAAAGGCGCATATATGAGCTGTGGGCATGAGCTCTGGTAGAGACGCCATTGTCAATACATAAAGAATGGTGTATGTTTAGAAATCGAAAGACCATCGTAAAAGCCTTTTCAGATGAGATACATATTAAAACACAGCTTAACGAAGGACAGAACTCTAAGCGAGTACACGATTAATAAAAAATAAGCGACTTCCTGAACGATAGGGTGGAGTGTTTGCCATCAAAATCCTTCCTCAGTCTCCTGAGGTAGCTTCTCTTTCCCCTCGGTTTGCCCTTGTTTGTTTCCAAAGGTAGAGAGGATGGCTTAGTCCTTGGTAATCCAAACAAGTCACTGTGTCCTTCCAGATAGCAAGGATTGCGTTAAACAAGCCCTTTCTCTGCCACCTTTGACTGGGCCAGGACACCCTAGCTGTTAGCCACAAACTCCAATGACTTGAGGATTCCCGTGAGTGGTATCTGGAGTGGAGCTGAGGAGGTGGGAAAGGCCTGCCTTGTCGTGTTACAGTGTGACTTCAGCAACACCTCGACTCTGTGTTCTACAGCACACTTGCTTCTCCTCCTCCTGTACAGTGCCAACGCAGGCTACATCAGACTGACGGGCCAGCCTCTGGCTCTCAGAATCACTTCTTGCGCCTCACCTCTTCCTCTCCCTTTCCGGTGCCTGCTCTGCTCTGGCCCACTCCCCGTGCCTACCTTCTGTAGGTTTGTGTGATTCCATCTCAGAAGGGGTCCTGTTTTCTCCTTTGCCTCCCAAGACATTCTATCCTAAAGCCTATTCTCCCATCAGATGGAACATTCCTTGCTCAATACGTGACTCCCCCCAACCAGAGTATCAATCCGTACTCTCCCTGGGCCTATTTAGTTATCCTCTCTTTGTTTCAACCGATAATGTGCAAACCATAATAAGCACATCTTTATAGTCTTTCACAAAGAATGGCTTCATTCTCTTCCCACAGGAGTCTAGCCAGCAGCCAGTTCAAGTTTATTGTGGAGAAAGAGAGAGAAAAAGACACACACACACACACACACACACACACACACACACACACACACAGAGAGAGAGAGAGAGAGAGAGAGAGAGAGAGAGAGGGAGGGAGAGAGAGAGAGAGAAAACTTTGCTCAGAAATAACATTACAAGTTCTTTCTTCCTTAAACTGTGAGGAAAAGGTTATTTAATTTCAAAATCAACCATCCTCTTTAAATTAATCTGCATATTTATATAGGAATGGATAATAACAAGTAAATTTCTTTTTTATTATTAGATATATTCTTTATTTACATTTCAAATGATTTCCCCTTTCCTCCTGACATCCCATAAGCCATCTTCCCCCCCACCCCCCACCCCCATTCCCCAATCAACTCTCTTCCACTTCCCTGTACCAATATTTCCCCACACTGAAGCATCGAGCCTTTCCAGGACCAAGGGCCTCTTCTGCCTTTGATGTCTACCAAGACCATCCTCTGCTGCCTATGTGTCTGGAGCCATGGGTAACTCCATGTGTACTATCTGGTTGATGGTTTTGTCCCTGGGAGCTCTGGGAGTACTGGGAGACTCATATCATTGTTCCTTCTATGGAGCTGCAAACTCCTTCAGCTCCTTGGGTCCTTTCTCTAGCTCCTCCACTGGGGACCCTGTGCTCAGTTCAATGGCTGGCTGAGAGTGTCCCCCTCTGTATTTGTCATGCACTAGCAGAGCCTCCCAGGTGACAGCTATATTCGGCTTCGGTCAGCAAGTATTTGTGGGCATTGATAATAGTGTTTGGGTTTTGTAACTGTATATGGGATGGATCACTAGGTGGGGTAGTCTCTGGATGGTCTTTCTCTCATACTCTGCTCCACACTTTGTCTCTGTATCTCCTTCTGTGGGTATTTTGTTCGCTCTTCTAAGAAGTACCAGAGTATCCATACTTTGTCCTTCCTTCTTCTTGAGTTTCATTTGATATGTGAATTGTGTCTTGGGTATTCCAAGCTTCTGGGCTTAACCACTGAGCCATCTCTCCAGCCCCACCAAATAAATTTCTAATGCTAACTCTGGTTAAAGGGGTTGATTATAAATTATTAGAAATATTTTTTGCTAATTTTATCTTCTAATTGGCCTGAAGTATTTAGGAATTGCTAGTAGGCTGGGAGGTAGCTCAGTCAGTGAAGTGTTGGCCTTGCAGACACAAAGACTTGGGCTCAACCCCTAGATTCCATGTTTTTAATAAGAACTCGGTATGATGGTGTAAGTTTGGAATCCTTCCACTGGAGAGATGTGGACAGACAGATCCCAGGAGCTCACTGATGAGACATATTTTTTACCCAGTGTGGTGTGAGAGACCTGCCTCAAAAATCAACAATAGGCAGCACCTGGGAGACAATATCCTATGGCCTCAAGAGATAACATATGAACACACACTCATGCACTTACGGGCACGCGCGCACACACACACACATACACACACACATACACACCAATACACAGAGGTACACTGCCAAATATATATGCACTTTCACATACACATACTACAATATGCACATGCATACACAAGGAGACAGCATAAAGCTTGAAAGCAGTAAAGCAAATAGTATTTGGGTTCAAGATTTCCGATACTGTCATTGTAAGTATGGCCCTATGGGTGGACAAGTCAAAGCACAGCGTGGAGTACAGAGGATCTCTCTGTCCGTGTGTGCCTTCACCGCAATATTGAATTCTGTGATACATATGGCAAACACGACTGACCCGTATCTTCTAAAAATACCTTTTCCTGTTAATGTGCTTCCGTGCCTTTCCACCTGCATGTTTATGAGCCAGGATTCTAATGTTACAGCAGGATGTCCTTTCCGGTATCTAACCTGGCCAGAGTAGATTGTGTTGGCTTCAATAAGAAATGAGGAACACCTGTTCAGCATTATTTACTCATGGGTATTGCTTCAAAAGCTGCAGTGCCCCCCCCTACCCCCGACAGGCTCCTACTCCAGTTCCCTTCCTGGTTATTGTTCGTTCGATGCTCTACCTTCTCCAGTTTCCCTGTCGCACATGTCTCTGGGAGGGTTTGAAAAGAAGGCATTGGTTTCATGAGAAACTGGCCAGGCTGACATGTAAAGCAAGCGCCCGTGCCACGCCCAGTTGACCCCAGTGAGCCCCTCAGCACTGTAACTTAGCCTCTGGACTATCAGATGACAGTGGCTTCTGACAGTTGCCATGGGCAACCAGAAGGGTTGAAAGTGCCCCATGGTCATAGCATGGGCTAAACTATACGAAGTCTTTAACCCTAGAGGAAAGGGCCCTTCACATTCATTCTAGTAATGAAATTCAAAAGTGTTTTAAGCAAATTTCCAGGCATTAGCTTGTCAGTAGCCTCAATTCACACAATTTTATCTACGGTGTACATTTCTTTCAGGACTCTTTCTAGTCCCCCCTCGGGTAGTTTTTCTCTGTGTATTCTTAGTCATATCTGTTTGTCTTTTTCTCTTCCCCTCAAAACCACCGTCTGTCCCTCCCATTGTTTTGGTTAATCTCTTCATAATAATGTGTTATCGTTATTCAATCATGGTGACATCCTTTTTTTTCCCCAACTTGCGTCATTTTCTGAAATCTTATTTTATCATAGTGGTCATCAACAATTAACTTTTCCCAAGCCTACAACCAAGCATTGGCTTCCCAGAGGTACAGACACACACCCTTCTTGATTGACAGGTGGAGTTCACTCCCCCTACCTACTGACCAATCAGTCACTTGCCATTTAATGGCTGAGTTATGGGAGAAGATGCTTAGTAGGTAGGCAATGTCATTCCTGCACAGGATCTTGGTCACCAGCTCTATTGTGAGGTACCAACAGCACCACCCGCCCTACAGGACACAGTGAGCTCTGTACTGTGCTCTCCAAGTCATTAGACACAACATAAATTAGAATGGGAAAATGCACCTAATATCCCATCAACAAATGGTGGAACACTATATGGGGTGATTTCCTGCCCAAACATCCTGCCTAGTTTGACCTTGCTAAATGATCTACCCATTCTCTAATCTGTTGACTATATTCATTCTTGTGCGTTCATATCTAAAGTTGTATTTTCTCTATATATATTCTTATTTCCACATCTAGATCTTAGCACCATTCATGTGTATATCTGGTACAGAGAGCACTTTCATTGAATTCAGGGAGGGCGCCTCAGTCAACAGAAGGCAGACAAAAGAAACTGAAGCAATGACCCACAGCACTGTGAGCACTCAGATTAAGAAAGGGAATTCTTAAGAATGAGTTTTCAAGGGAGTGGGCAAAAGGCTCCGTCCGTAAATTGCTCACCTCCAAACACGAAGACTTGAGTATGATTCCCAGAACCACAATGAGAGAACAAAACAGCAACCCAGGTGTGGTGGCGGCCCATGTTTGTAATCTCAGTGGTGGGGAGGGCGGAGGACAGGATCCATGGGGGGGTAATGATGGATCCAGGAGCCAACCTTGGCCTTTTCTCCCTCAAGCTGCTTGCCAGGTGTCCGACGACAGCAATGAACAAAGCGACAGACACAGTGGCTTAGAGGTGTTGGTGTGGATTGACCCTGATTGAAAAGAAAAAGAAACAACAAAATGCAGTCACTTTCAAATAATTCTCTAGAACAAAAAGAAGCAAATACACCCAAGAGGAGTAGAACAGGAAATAATCAAACTCAGGGCTGAAATCAACCAAGTAGAAACAAAAAGAATCAACGAAACCAGGAGCTGGTTCTTTGAGAAAATCAACAGGATAGATTAAACCCTTAGCCAGACTAACCAGAGGGCACAGAGACAGTATCCAAATTAATAAAATCAGAAATGAAAAGGGAGATATAACAATGGAAACCGAAGAAATTTTAAAAAATCCTCAGATTCTACTGCAAAAGCATATACTCAACACAACTGGAAAATCTGGATGAAATGGACAATTTTCTAGATAGGTACGAGATACCAAAGTTATTACAGGATCGGATAAACTGTCTAAACAGTCCCATAACCCTTAAAGAAATAGCAGCATACATTACAAGTCTCCCAACCAAAAAAAGCCCAGGGCAGATGGGTTTAGTGCAGAATTCTATCAGACCGTCAAAGAAGACCTAATATCAATTCTCTTCAAACTATTCCACAAAATAGAAACATTCTATAAAGCCGTAATTATGCTTATACCTAAACCATACAAAGACCCAGAAAAGAAAGAGAACTTCAGACTAATTTCCTTTATGAATATCAAATAATTCTTTCTTCCTCACCCACAAATCATAGTGTACCCCAGTAATGCCTAAGGGCCACCCACATGCCCATGAGAATCAGAGTCAGGGTTCGTTGCATCTGACCACTCGACTATGAGTGTCCTTAACATCATTTCACTTCTTTCCTGTTTTTCCCAAGTGCTCTGTAGTAAGCGCACACTGCGACGCTCAGTGAGAAAACGGATGAGAAGTACAACTTCTCCTGATTAAGTCTAAAAGCTGAGTATGTTGTTTTACTGGGGATGAATCTAGAAGTAACTAATGAATCAGGAGTTTGGAGGTCAGGCCCCATAAACAAGTACAACAAATTGGTTTTGAGCCCACACAGGGTTTTCTATAGGACTCAAAGCCTTCAAATTCACAGTTATTTAAAAATCGATATGTCCATAAGGGGAAGAAAAACCTCTTCTTTATAAACATATTAATGCAACTCAAAACAAAATAGTATATTTTTAAAACGTATAAAGTGCCATTCATAGAAATTGACAGCCCCATTCTTTCATTTAAAAACATCAAGAATAAATAGATCTTAAGATCCACAGAATTCTTCAGGTCAGCTGCTCAATGTGGCCCAAGAAACCATGTGCTTGCAAAAAAAAAAAAAAAAAAAAAAAAAAAACTGTTCCGCAGATCACAATCTTCTTGCATTATTGTTAACAAGATTTCTCCCTTAGTATAAACCAGTGCCCTAACAATAAAGGATTTTGTGGCACTCATAAGGAACAGTGTCCGAATGTGACCTGGGAAAAGAAATGGCATTTGCAGGGCTCAGACTGTTCTGTTGTGTCTTATCTTGGGTAGTGTCAGCGGGACAAACCTGTGACCTCCAGAAGCCATTGTTTATACCTTATGTGCTTGGGAAATTGAACCCCCTCCCAAGGAATGAAGCATCTGACCTCCCGGGCATCTTCAACATGTCTGTGGAGTCACGGCCTGGCAGAGAGACTCTCAGAGGGACCCTATCCTAATCATCACCCCAGTGTCAATAAACACGGTTTCTGCCCAAACAGTTGGATTCTTTGTGAGCAATTAAGTGAACCACCTCAGCACAGGCAGGTTACCTTACAAGCTCTGTTCACACAGAGAGGTAAATTAATCTTCACATGCATGAGAAGGGACGTTAAACATGACCCGGATGCTGGCATCATATTTCCTGATGTTTAAAGAAAGAGAATCAAGCAAGATGTGTTCGCGTTTATTGAAGAGTATGCAGCTGGCTGAATACTCTTCAATAAACTCAGGGCACAGTGCTTAGGAGCTAAGGAAATGAGAAGCCCTTAGGTTTGCAAAACGAAGAACAAGGAAAGTCACCCATGTGGCATCTGTGAGAGAAAACCCCAGGTAAAGACTTCTGAAAAAAAAAATGGGCCCAGGCCATGAAAGGCCTCTTTTCAGTCAGCCACACATGGGCAGTGTTATGAATTATTCACAGTGTGGTTCTATTAGCCTCTCCTCCAGCAACAGCTCTGAAGAGGATTAGCTGGGACTAACTTCCAGTGTGGCTCCCCTGGCTTTCTTAAATGTTCGGCCACACACATTTCATAGCATTATATCCTCGTGAATCTCCACACTGGAGGGTTGGTTCTTCAGGGTTGTAGCAGAATCAATTCTATTTTGGTTCTCTCAAATGAATTGTTGTGGGCCTCTTATTCTCTTTCTTCTGATTTTAATGATAGAGAAATCTTACAAGGTGTAACATTTTCTTCTTTCTGGCAGCGTTCCTGTGATGAAACGTTGTGGGTTTGTTTTCCTTCTCCTCTGCCCCCTGCTCCATGGCTTTTCTGACCCTTGCCGCTATTTTACCTCCCTGGCCTTCAAAAAGATTTTCCAGGCCAATTTTTCTATGCATTTGGATTTGTTGGCCAATAATTTCTTTAGTTCGATGATGGTAGAGAAATGTAGATGTGAGTCTTTGATGGCGAGTAGTTCACGGGACATGTCACAGATCAAGGTGAACTTGCAAAGGCTACTATTAATATAACTTACTTAAAATCTGTGAAAGTGAATAGCCCTTATGTTCCATTTAATTTGCAAAGGTGTCACCAATAAATGGCGTGGCCATAGCATTTTTAAAAAGCATTTGTTTATTGTATGGGGTAGGGGACACATGCACCAGAGTGTTGGGTAGAAATCAGAAGACAATTATCAAGATTCTGTTCTCTCTCTTTGGGTCATGTGCCTTCCGGGGGTTTGAACTCAGGTTGTTAGACTTCGTGGCAAGCTCTTTCTCCAACTAAGCCATATTGCCAGCCTAACGTGGGCAGTTTTTAAGGATCCGATAAAAAGATTGCAATAACCTTTGTTTAAAATGATTTTTTTTCATATTTATCTTGTGTAAAATATTAACTCCCAAGTTGAACCCTCTTTGACCAGTCCACTTCACAGTCTCCACTACACAGCTCCCCTCTTTGGCATGCCCTAGGTAGGAGCAAGCTGCCCTCACTACTTACCCAAAACTGTTCATCATATTCAAACGGTACGGTTTGCCGATATTATAAAGCGCATGAACGACCGTGTGTGCCGCATTGAGAACCTGCTGCTTCATCAGCAAGGGAGAGAGTCCTGTCTCTCTCTCTGTCCCTCTGGTTCAAAAGCATAAGTTTACAGACATCTTAAACAGCAGCGAGCACGTGGGAAGTTCGAAGCTTTATGCTTGGTATTTCCCTTTAGGTAACTGGAGAGTACTGCAGAGGAGCAAACTGAGGTCTGAGGAGGTTGCGTGAGGTGTTTAGGATCACAAGCATGGAATCAGCTGGAGACACCTTTTTATTGGCTTTTAAAACAATCAAATAAAATATTTTTATCCTGTTCTTTGCAAACCCCATACTCTTACTGAGCTCTCTAGCCTCATCCACCACCCAACTTATGTGCTCTCTCCCTCTCTCTCTCTCTCCCTTCCCCCCCTCTTTCTCTCTCTCTGTCGTGTGTGTGTGTGTGTGTGTGTGTGTGTGTGTGTGTGTGCATGTGTGTGTGCACGCGTGTGTGCCCCAGATTTCTAGCCCACAACTGCTTGCCTTCATAACTTCTCTTAGAGCTTTTTTCCCAGCCTCTAAGGAGAACTAAAAGCTGCTTCCTCCGAGGCAAACAGTAAAACACACAGGAGTAAAGCATGCAGGCTGTCCTCCCTGCTTGGTGCTGTATATTTTTACAGCCAATAGGCAGGGAAAGATGACGGAGGCAGAGTTCCCTCTCCTCCTCGGAAATCCCACATCCAGTGAAGGAAGGCAGGTAGGACGACAACCTGAAACGGGGCTACAAGGCACCAAGAAAAAGCCAGAAGGACAAAGCCACAGCCCCAGAGGACAGAACTTCAACTGGGGGTGGCAAAGGTGATAGGAGGGGAGGGCAAAACTGACTTCAGGTTCCCTTAAAGGACAGGGTGTCCACGAACCCCTTCTCCATCCCTCCTGGATTGTTAGGCATCCTCCCTCGGAGCTGCTTAGGACTGCTGTTGTCCCAACACAGAGACCTCACTAGTAACCTAGAGTCCCCAGGCTTACTTCTTCATTCCGACCCACAAGCTCTGTCACCACAGATCCCCCCAGTAACAGAAGCTGGTAAAAGAAACAAAGCATTTTCCCACCCATATCTAAGCTGGTATCCAAGTTTGCATTAGAAAAAAAAAAGTGCTTTGAAACTAGCCTTCTGTGTTCCTGGGTGTGTTTTCAGACTGTTTTCCAACTAAATCAATGCATTTTTCAATGTTTTGAAAGGAGTTATGGGAATATTTCCGACTGCGTTAGTAACTAGTCTTTAAAACTAGTAGACAGAAGTAAGGAGTGAGGCTTAGAGTTTGGAGAGTTGGGTGGCAATTTAAAAGGGATATAGTTATTTTGTTCATTTAAAGTCTTCGGGAAACCTTGTATTCTTCTACCTGCTCCTCCTTTCCATCTTTCTTTTTCCTTGTCCCCGGAGTTGAGTCAGCAAGAGAGAAAAAACATTCAAATTAGACTTGTTATACAGGGGGAAAGGAATCTGACTCTGTCCCGGTGGGTGGAGGGAAAAGCAACTTTTTGTCAGTCTTTTGTATCTCAGCAGCTGGATTCATCGCTGCTATGGCAACAGACCACATGATGAGGTGTATTGGATTGCTGTGTTGAGCGCAAGGGGAGGAATGAACACAGCTTTTTATTGAAGTTAAAGGTTACTTTGGAGTTTCTTCTGGGGAAGTGTGTAAGGTCCGGTGCAGTAGCGGTCAGCAGATGTAGCACTTGTGCAGAATTAGAGGCATGACGGAGCATTAAACTACAAAACCAGGTAAGTTACAAATCGGCGCTCTGGATCGGAACTCTCCTACCTCCGAGGCAGCAGTGTAGCTTGCTGGTTGGAATTTCACTCCCACCCCACCCCCATCCCCACACTGGCACGAGGAAATCTCTGCTCTCTTCCCTCCCCAAGTTCCCCACCTCCCACCTTCACCTGTTTTTAACTGGAAAGCCTCACGTTCTAATGTGCTGTGAATTTGTTGAGTTCTCTCTCTCTCTCTCTCTCTCTCTCTCTCTCTCTCTCTCTCTGTGTGTGTGTGTGTGTGTGTGTGTGTGTGTGTGTGTGTGTGTCTCTGTCTCTGTCTCTCTGTGTGTGTGTGTGTGTGTGTGTGTGTGTGTGTGTGTGTGTGTGAAAGAAACAGAAAGGAAGCAGAAAGCATAATCATTAGCGTTTTAGGATCAGTGTTCAACTGAGTGGATTGTTTTCTTGTTTTACGCTTTGCAAATCTCTTTCTTCAGGGCCACTGGCCAAAGTCTTGTGTCTCCTGCTGCCTTAAGCAGGAGGCCCAGGTTCTCCAGCAGGTTCCTCAGTGAACTCCCCGTGTGCAGGCTTTTCGTCCCTCTTGAGTACTGACTTCCAGCTCCAGCCCGCATCAGAGTTCCGTTTTTTTCCCCACAGTTTTTGCCATGTATGTCAATTTATCGGCATTCTTTTCTGTTACATATTGCAACTCTGTGTGTACTAGAGGAATTAGAAACAGAAGTAAATAGAATATGGGTGAGTGCAAGATGAACTCTTTGGCATAGAGACAGCTGCAAGGACCGAATGTAAACAATGCAATGTGGCTTGGTGCACCCACAAACCCCAGAGTGAGCACAGACGCCTCCTACTGATTTACTCACCCTGGCAGCTTGCATCTGGGGGAGGCTTTGAGATGGTCCGAGCAACCCCATGAACCCAGAGAACATCCTTCTTGATAACTTACTCTGGCTCCTCGTTCAGATTTCACTGACGCTTCATGCATTATTCCTTTAAAAGAATAGGATTTCTTTTAACTTTTAGCCAAGGGCAAACCAGGCAACTTCTCTTACTTGTTCAAAGTTGCCTTGGCAGCTTGCAAAGGCAGTATCTGACTAAATCATTGCAAAATTGACTGATATTATAGCCTATTCAACATCCACTAAGAACTCTGTTTGAAAAATACTTTCTTGGTGAGATAAAATCAATTATTGCCACTTATTAACATTTAGGACAAAAAACAATATATTATTACAGTTAGATGCATTTATGCATTGTTTTCATTGCTGTTTTCTTGCGAAATGGTTTTAATGTATCCAGACTAACTTCCAACTTTCACCTAGGAGTTATAGTCACTATTCTGAACATAGTTGGCCATGCTTTTTTTAAAAAAGGGGGAACTGTTCCCCATAATAACAAATATCAAAAGCATTATAATCACAACTCACATTTGCAAAAGATTAATGCTTCTCTAAGAATTTAGTCTTTTCTTTTTCTCTTTGTTGTGTATAGTACCAGAATGGCCTTTCAAATTATCCTTCGAGATAAATATTTGACAACCATAGTTTTTTTGTTGTTTTTTGGTTTTTGTTTTTTACTAAAGGGTGGGAAATTTCTCCCAAATCAGTGGAAAAATCAGACCTCATAAATTTTTAAACATGAAATTCTCAAATCTGGCAGCGTCTTTGGTTTAAAACAGAATGGTCTGGTGGAAAAGAAGGATCTGCTTTTATTGAAAGAAAAAAATCAAAGGGGGTGAGAAGGAAAGGGATGACAAAGGAAGACTGAGAGAGGATAGGACTCTGAGAGAGTGGCGGAAGGCAAAGTTTCAGCGTCTACACCCCTCCTCTCTCACTGGTACTGAAAATACGGCATGCGTGTCTTCACCAGGATTTCTGTTGCTAAGATAAAAGGCCATGGGAGAAGCAGCTTGCAAAGGCAAGGCTTAGCTCAGCTTGCAGCTGTAGTCTAGCACAGACGGAAGTCAAGGCAGAAACCCCAGCAGAACACTGGAGGCCGGAACTGAAGCACAGACAGTGGGAGAATCCTGTCCACTGCCTCGCTCCACCGGCTTTCCCGTACACCCCGGGACCCCCAGAACCCCGAGTGGCTTGTCTTGAGATGATGCCCCTCCACAGGGAATGTGGTCCTCGCACAGAAATCATGAATCAAGAGAATGCTCTGCAGACTTGCCTATAGGTCAATATTATGAAGGCATTTTTTTTTTTTTTTTGCAGTTAAGATTCCCTTTTCCCAGTTATGTGTGGGTGTATGTCAAGTTGACAAAAAATAAGCACTGAGTTGAACAGACAAGGAGGAATTAATAAAAAGCAGGGGCCCACTTAACCATTCCATGTTTGAAATACGTGATACTGTACAGTTCATTCTTCTTGTGTGTGTGTACTGGGGGGGGGCAGTTCAGGACAAGATGTTGCTTGCTACCTCTGTCTCCCAAGAGCTAGGATCAAAGATGTGCACCACTACTACCCAACTCAATATACAGTTCATTCTATTAACTTATTTAACACACATTCACACACACACACATACACACACACATAGACACACACACACACACACACACAAAACACATTTTAAGACTGTTTAAACGGACACTTCCTTGATAGAGCCACGTTTTACCCTCATTTGTAGGATGCAGAGTCATTCCTTGGTGTACTCACTACAATCAGAAATATTGCCAAACTGCTTTAAACGAGTATTTTCACCAACTTGTGCCCAACTTGGGCCTCCTGTTTATAGGAGTGATTGGCAGTGTGTTTTAAATTTTGTCTCTAATTCCTGGTACCTCATAGATGGTCCAGTAGCTAATTATCTGAAAACCTTCATTCTATGAAGAATATATATTCAGCAGAGCTACGGTGGAGAATCAGAAAGACTCACATAGAGGCTTTTGGAAAGTTAATGATATGTTCTAAACCCCAAGACTATATCTTAAGCCAATGAATGAGGATTCAATATCAACTCTTGCACCATTATCAAGGGATATTTTAACGTTATTTTATCAAAATGTGTTTTGTTATTGACCACTCTGAGTTTAAGATGAAGGAGTGGACTTTTGACCCTTTTTTACTGGTTCTTAAACTTTTCCAGCGAGAACAGAAAAGTAGATATTCCGTGTTCATCATGCTGGTGCAGATGAACCACTAGTGATTAATTTGCAGAGTGGGATAGAGTTAGAAAATGTGACTGTCTCATAAAGGGGCAATATTTTCTAGAAAAAAAAATGGAAGTCTCTAATGCATTCTTTAATTCTCAGAAATGTGCTTCAGTTTTAATTAATTCTATTAATAGCATTTGTAAATCACTAACAATAGGTGTGCTTTGTTGTACTCTTAAAGGGCTGTATTATAAGATGATGCCAGCTTTCATAAAAAAAATGATTAAGCTTATCAGGAATTAGATAATCAGCACCTGATAAGAAGAGAATAAACTCATTTCTAGGAAATAGTCACTTGTTATACAATCAGTCTATCAAGAACATTCGCCTAGATTCATTTTCATAATGAATCCAGACCTTTCAGAGTCATATTATAATTCTTGACTCCAGTACAAGTGCTATGAACTGCTCCCAATCTGTGTCCGGTTAAAATCTTGATTACTTTGCATCTTAAATTTCACTTCCAAGCCATATTTTATGTTCAAACCTTCTTGATTCTGGATTATTTGAGGAAAGATTATAGAGACAATGCTAGATGGAGCAGTTCCAGTGTTCGGCGAGGATCCAGGAGAGTAATATAGAAGCTATAGAACTCGGCGGAGAAGAGCACGCCCTCAAGAGCAGAAGCATTACAAAAATAGCAATATTACTTCTGGGAAATGTTTTAAGGAAAAAAAATTGAAAGACAAATAAAAAAAGCTAGAAATTGCATTTATAACGCAAGAAAGATAGAGAGTGGGACCCTGGTGTTACGCTGTGTGTCCACAGCCCAGTATTTAGTGAGCTCAAGCAGGACAGTTTAGCCCAAACTGAACTACTTAGTGAGAATTTCCGTGAAGAAAACAAAGCAAAATAATAACAAAAGATGATGGAAGAGAGCGGGGAAAGGAAGAAGGAAAGGAACTGAGAAGGGATAAGAGAGGAGAAGAAGAAGAAAAGGAAAACAGAAAAAAGAAGAGTGGATATGGAAAGGGAAGAGATTTATGAGGGTTCCCCCACAAAACTAGCAAATAACGGAAATTGTTTATTATTTTCAAATAGCTACAGTTTAAACACGTAGGAGAGCTCAGAAACCTGTTCAGGGAGCGGGTCCTCAGCACAGTGCCACCTGATGGAGCATCGCCACCTCAGGAGCCATACACGGACAAGTTGGCCTTGGGCATTTTTCCTGTGCCACTCAATTCTTACCACAACCTAGGAAGTAAGCCGCGCTGCTAATTTCTCAATGAGAGGAGTCCCAGTGATTGCTGGTCTGGAATGCCAGCTCAGAGTCAGCTCTGCCCGCCATGCCGAGTCTCCGCCTACCTGCTCTTCTGTGAAGTGTAAATGAAGTCACTCTGAATGCCCTGAGGCCACAAGCACTTGAAGACTTTAGAGGAGAGCCCTGACGTGAAGTGAATCACTCCGTCAGTGTCCTCATCCCAAAGAGGACAATTGTTAGGAGTCCTGCAGTCTGAGAGGGCTTTTGTCAGTTGGCTGTCCTTACAATGAAGTGGGTAGGAAACGCCTGACTTAGATTTTTATGCCTCTTTGAAAACTGTCCATTACTGCCCATGGCACTTGCACAACATCCCCATGGCGAAGGAAACGGAGCACGTCTTATGCAAGCGTTTCTGACAAGAATAGCCACAGCCGAGCCGGTAGAAGGCAGTCCTTCCACGTCATTTCCGTCTTCAGCTGTGTGACACATCGCACATCTGTGGATGGCATGTAAATAAGACGAGAGCTTTATAAAGGTGTTCCTCTCGTTAAAATCTCTATGCTTTTATCTTTACAAACGGTGGTTGTTTTTCTTTCATAGGAGTGTTCCCATTGCAAGTTGAAGCACCTTCTTTCTGTTGAAATTCTGTCGATCAGTTTGACTGACATAGTTAAGTCTCTACCTCAAAGAACGTGCTTCGTTGAAATAATCTACAAAGAGACACCTGCAGGACTCTGACCTTTGACAGAGAATGCCTGTTGCTCGTGGGAGTAATGAGGGAAAATAAAATCCCTCTCATGCTCCGGGTTTGAATAATACATCACTTTGTCCATTGCTGTCTTGCTAAAACCGAAATGTTCTGACATTTTTGTAACCTAAGGGAGCAGCTGAGCAGTTGGAACGTGGAGCCAGAGCCTGGCCGAAGCCTAATCCTGAGTGGCTAGGGAGTGGCCACCATGGTCAAGTGAGCGGTTCCAGGCAGAACTCAATTAGACCTAAGTATAAACTTGGACTCTGGTCTCTGTCCCCTGGATGTGGATTTCTGGGTGTGAGTAGGTTGTCAGCCTCTGTACTAGAAGAATTCCATGGACAGCTACTTGCCTTGAAATCCAATTGAAATGTGCATGCTGACTGATGCAGAATTAAGGGCAGGAAAACACAACAGACACAAGGCAAAGCAGGAACAAGGCCTCTGTTGTACTGGCTCTCCAGGGACGGTCACGGCTGCTGTGGGCTGTGGGTGAGGAATAAGCCACAAACGGGGGCAAAGGAGATTTGAGGACACTGTTGCTTGGGAGAGCAAGAATGTAGGGGCAGGGTCTAGAGGGGGAAACAGAAGATGGCCCACTAGAGGGGAAGCAGAGGCCTGCGTCTGGACAACTAACGGCTTCCTTGACACGTCTGTCTAAGTCTCCTCTGCAAAGAGAAGGCAGCGTGTTGACTAATGGTGTTTACTAGGGACAATAACAAGGAAGAGGGACTAGAAGACACACCTGACTTCTCACCCCTCAGTTACTGAGGGAAAACTCCCAAGGGGTACAGGAGTGGACATCATCTCTAGAAGAATCTTCAAGCCTCTCAAATGGATGCTTCCCTGTGACCAAATGGCCATTTTATTTGATTTTGCTTTCTCTACTAGGGCAGATGTCATTTATAGGCCTCTGAAAGCAGCTCTTTCAAATTTGTTTGTGTGTGCACGCGTGCATATGGTACATGTGTGTGCATGTGTATATGAAGGCCAGAGGTCAGCCTTGGGTATTTCCTCTGGTACTGTGTCCCAAATAATATTAACTGTCAACTTGAGCCGCCTAGAATCATCACCTGGAAAAACATATCTATTAGATAATTGTCCTTATCAGGTTGGCTTGTGGGTGTGTTGGTAAGAGACTGTCTTAATTGCTAATTAATGTAGGCGTGCCTAGGCCCCTGTGGGTGATACTATTTCTTAGGCAGATGGTCTGGGCTATACAGGAAAGCTGGCTAAGAATGAACGCAGTGCAAGCCAGGAAGCCGTGCTGCCCAGTCAAGATTTCTGCTTGAGTTTCTGCCCTGGCTTCCCTTCCTTGAGTTGCTTTTGGTCAGAACGTTTTAATGCAGGAACAGAGTGGGGGGGGGGGACTAGAATATGCCATTCCCCTTTTGGTTTGGTTTGGTTTGGTTAGGTTTGGTTTGGTTTGGTTTGGTTTGGTTTGGTTTGGTTTGGTTTGGTTTGGTTTGGTTTGGTTTGGTTTGGTGTAGTGTGGTGTGGTTTGGTTTGGTGTAGTTTGGTTTGTGTAGTTGGTGTAGTTTGGTTTGGTTTGGTTTGGTTTGGTTTGGTTTGGTTTGGTTTGGTTTGGTTTGGTTTGGTTTGGTTTGGTTTGATTTGGTTTGAGATCAGGCCTCTCACTGACACCTGTGCCTTATTGGTTAAGCTAGGGCAGGCCGTTGAGCCCAGGAATCTCTCTGCCTGCCTTCTCTTCTGCAGATCTTGGGTAGCAAGCAGGTGCCAGCATGCTCAGCCATATCAGCATTTACTAATTACTTTATCTATTTCCTTTTTAAAGATGAAAGAAATAGCCGGGAATAGTGGTGCATGTCCTTAATCACAGCACTTGGGTGGCAGAGGCAAGCAGATCTCTGTGAGTTCGAGGTCAGCATAATCTAAATATACAGTGAGTTCCAAGCCAATCAGATCTATACAACGAGGCCCTATCTCAAAAGCAAACAAAAAAGATAAAAGAAATCAAACTCCTCCATGATTGGACAATTTAGATAATAGAGCGTCTCACCTTTAAGCCTCTCACCTTCAATGGTCTCGCCAGCCAAAGCTATCCCCTGCTAAAACTTGCCTTTCCTAGACTAGAGCCATGACTGTGCTCCATTGGTAAAGCACTGGCCTTGCAAACTTGCTAGCTGGAATCTAGTAACTAGAATCCAGGTAAAAGCCAAGCCTGACAGTATGCTTAAAACCTCAGTTCTGGGAGATTGGAGATGGAGACAGGAGGAACTTGTAGTTTGCTGGCCAACTCTTGATAAATTTCCAAGGTGAAAAGACCCTCTCAAACTAAGTGAACTGGCCTCTCCCTCCCCCTCCCCCTCCCCCTCCCTCTCCCCCTCCTCTCTCCCTCCCCTCCCTCTCCCTGTCCCACTCCCTCTTCCCTCCTCCCCCTCCCTCTCCCTCCTCCCCCTCTCTCTCTCTCTCTCACACACACACACACACACACACACACACACACACACACACCCTTGTATAAACACTACCAACATGGCCAGACATGCATGCACACACACACATGAAGCTGTAGTTATCAATAAATAGCTCTTTCATCGCTCTGTACCCCTCCAAGCAATCATTCTGATACTTACACGTTGCTGCAAAGTGTGCATATTTTGCAATAGGAAAGCATAGTCATTAATAACAGTTCCCCATACTGGACAGTATCTGGAAGGAAGAATGGGGAGAGCTCAAATGGGCAGATCCGAACGGTGGGGCAGACATGTTTAAATCACTCTAGATTAATTTTCTATTAAATGAATGCTTTGAATTTAAATAATCTCTTCTGATGTGATTCTTTGATTAGGGCAGGCTTGAGCGAGAGAGGAAGCCTAAATCAAAGAGGAAGCTTACCTTACCAGCGTTTGAGTGTTCCACGCAGTTACAGTGAAGCTAGACTACAGCTAGAGGGGGTGTCAGTAGAGACAGCCGCCTGGACGTAGTAGAGGCGGCATTAGTATACACTGGATCCGACAGAACTTATCAATAAGGAAGAAATTTATTGTGTGCTTATAATGTTGGGAAGGAAAACAATGCAGATTGTAAAGTAAATGACAACTGAGTCACTGTTAATTAGGTATAATAAAACAAGCTTAAGGATTAATAGAGAAAGGGGGAGACTTTTCAAACAGCTTTATTGTCATAACATTGGCAATAAACTATACTACTTACATCATACTCATAAAGCTGTTGATCTATTGTACACAGCACAAGCCATCTCTAGAGCCAATACACTGACAACTTGAACCACCCACAATGTCCCAAGCCCCTCGGCAATGCCTCCCACCCATTCCTCCCTCCTCCAGGCAAACACAGGTCTGCCTTAAGTCATTATTGATTGTTTGATTTTTTTTTACGATTTATGTACACAAAGCTATATAGTAAGGACATTCTTGCCTGATTTCTTTTACTCGGAACAATCATTCTGTGATTCATCACAGTCCACATTGTTGTGTTATCAAACATTATTTTTATGACTTTAACCATTTCGTATTTGCTATTTACCTGGTATTCTGCATCAGGTTATTTATAGTCTGCGACTATGTGAATAAAGCTGCTATGCAGATTCATGTAAATATCTTTAAACAGGTTGTTTTCTTCTGAGCAAATATCTAAAAAAAATAATAATAATAAATGTAATGATCTATTGAGGGAAAGGAGGTTTTATGCTATAAAAATCCAGACTGCAGTGCATGACATTTAAGTATTCCCATGTCAAAGAAATTGCATTAGGATCATTTTTTAAATGTGTAAGTAATAGCCAATAATGGTAAGTTTCTCAGAACGACATCCAGAAATGGACGTACACATCAGTTAACCCGCAGGACAACCCTAAAAGACGGGTGTTCCTGTGTTCCCTTTTAAGCTGGCCCAGTGCCTCAGGCTGTGTGCTGGACCTCTGCTGTGCTGCCTCCCATCGGGAAGAAGGAGCACGCAGTGTTTCAAGATCACCGCACCCTTTCGTGAGGGATGGAGATCAGTGACCAAAAGTACCCGTGCAACTTCATAGACATATATGTGTAAAATGTATGTCTAATATACATACATGTGATAATAGGGTCAATAACCTTATATAAAGAATTGGTAGAAAGTCTGTGGAAAATATTAATATTTGTGAGATAGGAATGGGACATGATTAGTTCACAAGCACATAAAAGGAAAAGTATAAGAAAACTGCTAAACTTCACTTTAATCAGAGAAATTAAAAACTGAGCTCCCGGTGGACACCTATCAAATCAGTGACTATTTTTAGACGTGTTGTTGGCTGAGCTCTGTTCCATCCCACTAGCAGTAATACAGGATGTTTGTGAGGTTGGAAGGCATTCTCTTAGCTTGTTGTTGGGAACAGAAATGAATGCAATAGTTCTGGGAAGTCATGGGTGTGCAGCAGTGACTCAAAATAATTGCAGCTTATGATTAAAAGATTATTTTTGGAGCCTCCTGAAGAAATCATCTGAAATGGACATAAAGACTATGTACAAATGATCCTTTGATAGCATCACTTGTAATGATAGGAAATGGTAAAGGGGAATGTCTCATAATAGGGAAGTGTGTAAGTCAAGTCACTCCATGGCCAATACATACTATGTAGGTACTAAATGCCAGTTTAATAAGCATTATTTTACAATAATGAGATTTACCACAAATTTCTGCAAAACAGTTTTATGATATTTTAACTCAGTTAAAATGTTTATGACCGCCGGACGGTGGTGGCGCATGCCTGTAATCCCAGCACTTGGGAGGCAGAGGCAGGTGGATTTCTGAGTTCGAGGCCAGCCTGGTCTACAAAGTGAGTTCCAGGACAGCCAAGGCTACACAGAGAAACCCTGACTCGGAAAAAAAAAAACAACAAAAAAAAATGTTTATGACCATTTACAGAATAATTCTACCTCCAGGAACTTCTAAAAAGAAAATATTTTTACCCCAAACTCATAAACAATGATCACGATGGCAGTATTATTTAAGACATTAAAGTTCTAACAAAAAGTGGATACCCACGAATGGAGAAATGGTGAAATAACTTATGATATATCCATTCAAATGAAATTTGAATTCAGTTTCATTTATAATGAAACGCCATTCAAAGAACCATATAAAAATGTTTCTTGAGAGACAGTATGCTTTTTATAAATTAGTACATGGCGTGTGACACTGTTCCTGGAGACTAGGGACAAGAAGACACGAAAGGAAATTGAGCACAGTGTTAGAAGTGACCGTGTGCCCTCAGTGGGATCTAGTGCTTGCTTTCTTGCTAAGACAGAATCCCTGGTATGAGCAAAGTTGCATTAGCAGTGGTAAGACACCTAGCAGGAAGCAGACTTAAGGAAGATGGGGTTACCTGGGCTCACAGTTGCAGGGTGCAGTTGTCATAACAACCGGAACTTGAGACACCTGGGCCAGTTTCCTCTTTTCGCGCTGTCCAGAAACCAGGCTTAGGGAAAGTTGCTGTCTACCTGTAGAGTAGCTCCTCCCACCTCACTTAACCTAATCAAGGTAACCCCTCACAGGCATGGCATGGACAATGGAGATTATTCTAGATCCTGTCTGCTGGACCACCAATATGAAGCATCACAAGGGAGAAAAGGGTTGCTTTGCCTGTGGCTTGAGCAAGGAGACGCAGTCCCTTGGGGCGGAAGATGTGGCAGCAGGTGACAAGGACGTAAGGCTGCTTTCTCATATCTGAGCAGATGTGAAGCGAGCAGAGACAAGTGTGGGCTGTCAGATGATTCTCTCCCCTTCACTTTTGGCTCAGTCTGGAGTCCCAGCCCAGGAGTATACATTCAGAGCACAGCTCCTCGCCACACCCCTCTGCACTCCTCTCTGGAAATGCCCTCAAAGACACGCTCAAAGCTGTGCCTTCCTAATGCCCAGGCATTTCTGCTCCCCCTGAGCTGGCAGGGGAAGGTAATCACAGCGTTGATCAGTTTTTTCCCTGTTTGCCTTCCTGTGTGTTATGAATGGCTCCCGGGAGATATGTTTACAGTGCTGTGATATGAATTCGGTTAAAGAGTCAGGATTTGAGATTGAGTATTCAGCATGACATATCTGTGAGAACAAACAAGGCCAGAGTCATCAGAAATAGCCTGAATTTTATCTTATCGACTGGTTTTGGAATTTCGTTGTCGCGTGTTTGTTTGAGCCAGGGTCATATTCTGTAGTCTTAGCTGTCCTGGAACTCAACTGAACCAGGCTGACACAGAACTCATAGAGATCTGCTTGACTCTGCCACTCTCGGTGTTAGGAGTAAGGGTATGGGTCACCACGCCAGGCTTAGGACTTTTCTAAAGAGTAAAGAATCAGAGTGAAAGTTCTTCTTAGCATAGCATGGCCACTGCAATCACAGCACCGTGGGTCCCTGCTGTAGTCGACAAAAGACTGACTTTGTCAACAATCAGTTCCATATATGGGAAAGGGACTCTCGGGACCCTCTCCCGCCCTGTTGAACTACAAGTGACTGAAGATTCTGGCAGAGGAGCAGTCATTGTCTTTGGTTCTGCACCCCTGGTGTCCCCCTAAGCGGCAATGGACAGTTCAAAGTTGCAGTCATACACAGGTGCCTGGATTTAACTCAGTGAGTCTCAAAACAAAGCAAAAAGACATGAAAGGGGGAAGATGGACAGAGATGAGATGTTAGAGTAATTAGAATGTATTTCGGATGTGTAAATATGCCAAAGAACAAATTTTGTTAATTAAAGAAAGTGACACAAACAGGTTACCTTGTGAGAAAAGAAGGAAAAAGAAGGCCTCAATTTGTGGCAAGAAATAAAAGATACCAGAAAGAATTCGGCGAGCTTTTCTTAATGCAGCTTCCAGAAACACCATTCTATGGGCTGGGGTGGGGCCGGGGGTTTATAGCACCTGTCTGCCTTGTGTGGAGTTCTGGGTTTGGCTCCTGGTATGATGGTACTGTTGATGGTGATGTTGATGATTGTGGTGGGGGATGTTGGTGGTTGTGGTGGTGGTGGTGGTGGTGGTGGTGGTGGTGGTGGTGGTGGTGGTGATGGTGATTATTGTGGTAGTGATGATGATTGTGATGTGATTATTGTGGTAGGGATGGTGACAGTGATTATTGTGGTGATGGTAGTGATGGTGGTGATGGTGGTGGTGATGGTAGTGGTGGTGATGGTGGTGATGGTGATTATTGTGGTGATGGTGGTGGTGGTGGTGATAATGGTGATTATTGTGGTGGAGGTGGTAGGTGTGGTGCCATCATCCTGACCGTTGTCATCATCATCCCACTCCAGTCATGTAAAATGAGAAACTGGATTATGTAAGAGAGGTGACTTCATCCTTGATCCAGAGTCAGAAGTCTTGCCCAAAGCATTACTACTCCCCATTTCTAGGCTCTGCTTGTTTCTGCCTGGGCCTTATTCACTGACTACTACTGAAACCAGAAAACTAGATCCAGTGTCTTTCTCCAGCACCCAGACAGGAGGTTTCTAGCTAGCAATGAGTGACCCGACAGCCCCCATCCACGCTGCAGAGGATTTTTCTTAAAAGCAAATTCCAGCTTAGGCTGTGTGCCCAGCCCTGGGTACTCAGCATGGCCAGGTCAGGACCATGACCCCAAGGCCCGGTGCGTTTGTCTGCCTTTCTGTCTGAACGGAAATGAGAGTCAGTATACAGACGCCCTATGGGAATACTGTAGGGGATGTCAAAAGACAACACCTACCAGGAAACACAGTGCTTGGTCATCTTGTTCAAGCCTTGTGGGCGCTCACACGTGATTGTGTCTACTCTCAAATGAGGAAATCGAAAGTCTGGGAAACTAAACTCTAAGAACCTGACATCAATACACAGTAGGGATTTTAATCCAAGTAGGTCTGACTCCCTGGTCAAGCACTCTCTCTAAAATGTTTGCCTTTCTTAACCTCCTAAAACTACGATGTATCCAACCAAAGGAAAGACAGCAAGGTTCTTTGTTTGTATGAGTGAGAAATATTAAAGAGAGCATACACCAATTTTAATCCCTTCCAAATTAAGCCCCTGGTTAGAGGTTGCTTTTTTCCCCCTAGGGAACAATGTTTTGAGAAGAGTTAACAAAGCAAATGTCAGAGTGTATCCCTTAGGTAAAATATTTACTCTGTTCCATACATTAAGACCACAGGCTGTGGGATAAGTTTGTAAAGCAGCTCTTGCCTCGCAAGCAGGAGGACCTGAGTTTAATTCCCCAGAAGCAAGAGGGCTCTGATGTGTGGCCTGAGTGTGGTACTGTGAGTTTGTAATCTCAGCACAGGAGAGGCAGACAAAGACAGGTCTCTGGGGTTGCCAGTCAGCCTAGCCTACTTGGTGAGTTTAAGGTACGTAAGGGTACTTAAGGTAGACTTAAGGTGTACCTGGGAGACCCTGTCTCTAAGAACAAGGTAAACAGTGGCTAAGAAACAACACCCACAGCTGTCTTCTAACATCTGTATGAATGGACACACTTATAGTTTCACACACACACACACACACACACACACAGAGAGAGAGAGAGAGAGAGAGAGAGAGAGAGAGAGAGAGAGAGAGAGAGAGACATACACACAGAGATACACATACACACAGAAACACACATACACACAGAGACACACATACAGAGAGAGACACACACAGACACGGGCACAGGGGTTGTTTCATACTCGGACACTGATTTTTGTTTTTAAAGAGATGTAGCACAATCCAAGCTCGGTCCTTAAGGAGTCTTTTTGAGAGCACACTGGGTACCCTGAGTGACATAAAAGGAAACACAGCCTAAGTTAAGGCACAAAGGAAAGGGGGGAGATGGGACATTCAAAGTGGGAGAGGAGTACAGGGCAACCCAGAAACAATAGTCTTTGTAGGTCTGGCAGGTCCCCAACCACAGCAGACAACCTAAGAGAAGGCTTGGGTTATTTATACCTGCTGAGGGTTTGCTGGACCTACTGATTAAGACTCCAGGACGGACACTTGCTATGTCTGGTGGAAGCCTACCACTTTAAGGTTTGTGATCCCTTAGCATTTGTGTTTCCTGTCCTTGGTTCTGAATGAACATAAAAAGCAAAGCCCTCACCTCTTCATGGTTCCAAGGGGTTGATTCCAAAAATAAACCGAAGCGTTCGCCTTCGCCAGGACATCGTGTCCCCGGTTCTCTTTCCAGAACCCACAGGATGCACACGTCGCTCTTGAAGTCTGTCCACAGCACACCAACTGCAAGGTCTGCACTTGTGCCCTGCTGAGTGGCTGCGTTTGCCAAAGCTGCATTTTGTAGATAATTCCTGTGGAACAACTGCTGGATGAGTCATTTGTAGTCAGAGCACTGGCTGAGCCTTGAGATTTATTTAGTCCCGTGTTCTTCGTTCTTCATTCAAAAGAAGTAAAATTCCATGCGTTGAGTGAGGTTGTAAAAGTGCCTGGAAGTTGCAGCGTGGAAGCAGACCGCGTTGCTGGGGACTCTGCTGTGTGGATGGTAATATACTGTACTCTGGCCAAGCGAGTGCTAAGTCCTTCTAAGCCAGAAAAAAAAAATTAGAGAGAGGAAAAATTGTTACCCTGCAGCTCTTTGTGGCTTTGTTTTTTAAAGAATATTTTTATTAAATGTCTTATTATTTTTAATTAATGAGACACATGTACTCATGTGTCTGTGTGGGTTATGTATTTGTGTGCAGTACCCATGGCAGTCCAGAGAGGGCACAGGAGTCTCTGGTGCTGGAGTGACACACAATTGCAAGCCAGAGGATGTGGGTTCTGGTAACCAAGGTCAGGTCCTCTGTAGGAAGAGGATGTGCCCTTGTCTGCTAAGCTATCTTAGTCCTTGCACCTTTGCCACAAAATCCAGCAAAACACAGCAAAAAAGAATATTGTAAGCCTCGAGGTTGAATTTGGGATTAAATATCATTTGACACCAGACCTGTCTAAGATCCACACACCCACATTTGGATAATGCCACTGTCACCTAGAACTGCCTGCTCTCCTACAGACTCATACACAGTTGAGCTATCCCCACAATCTTTGTGTGTTCTCAGGATTGCCACCCTCTATACTCCTGTTGTTCTCCTGGCCCTAATGTTGTGTGTGTTGAGGTCTCCTCTTCCACTTTATCCGACTCCACGGGCCCCTTGCCAATGTCCGCCAAAAACTCCACTCATGCTGGTTCATCCAGCAGCATCACTGAAGCCTGGAGGTTAGCAAAGGTCCAAGGTGGAACCTCAGCTCTCTACCATTTCACAACCTGTCTCCTCTGCCTTCATTCATTTCGCTTGTTACATAGAGACAAAAACGTCCTTAATCCTACCATGCCGAGAAGCATTGCTCCCTTCAGTACTTGTTCCCAACAGTCGCACGTTCAAATGCATCAAGATGCTGGTACACAGGGTCTTCCCGTGGCCCCTGTGGAAGAGAATGGAGGTTATGCCTGCAGGAAAAGAAGTCTCCGGTTATAGCTCTCGAAACACTCAGTTTGCTATATTCCAAGATTCGCAGGAACTGCTGAAATTGTTAAATTGTATTGCTGAAATCTATTAGTAGATAAAGAGTTCACAGAACTTCGAATCATGTCTGATATTTTTCGCTATTTTGCTGGAGATGACGGTGGTGATGGTAAAGATGATGTCCATGGTGATGATGATGGTGGTGGTGATGGTAAAGATGATGTCCATGGTGATGATGATAGTAGTGGTGATGGTATCCATGATGTCCATGGTGATGATGATGGTGGTGGTGATGGTATCCATGATGCCCATGGTGATGATGATGGTGGTGGTGACGGTATCCATGATGCCCATGGTGATGATGATGGTGGTGGTGATGGTACCCATGATGTCCATGGTGATGATGATGGTGGTGGTGATGGTACCCATGATGTCCATGGTGATGATGATGGTGGTGGTGATGGTATCCATGATGTCCATGGTGATGATGGTGGCAGTGGTTCTTATTGGATAATTAGTGTCTGTAGTAACCTACTTTTCTGAGTAACATTTACAGCAATTACAAAGACTTATTTATTTAATCATTTTTAATGTCTGTCTTCTCCATTGTGACTGACTGTTAAGATCCCCGAGGGTAGAAACTATTTTTATCTTGTTTACCACTGTGTGTTACCAATGTGTCGTCTGCGTCTGGCTCACATATTTAACTCGTTGCTGCACGAATGAGAGGTAAATAGACAAGTGGACAGCTCTTAGTTACAAGGGGGTTTTCGTCTCTTTCAAGTTGTAGCTTTCCAGAGGTAAGCATGGGACAGCTGAGGGATGCCGAACACACTTTAAATGCTGTAAGAACCTCGGTGGCTCTATTAAAGTTTGGGAACAGTCAGCAGGAGCCAGTTTGTCAGTCACTTCTAGCTCATATATAATTTCTGTTCTTACCATGACATCAGCCTCCTTGTTAAGTTTATCAGTATCCTAAAAGATCTTATAAAAACAGCACAACTAAGTCTCATTAATATAAACCTTGTCCATTAGGTTTTCAAGACACTTCAGGAAACCCACGAGGGCCACAATTCCTTTGAAATAATTGGGAATTTCCCCTACTGTTTTCTGTGATGGGTGTTTTAGTTTTTAATCCTCTCTGTTGAGTTACTCGTGGAACCAAGAGTTAATTGTCGATCAGATCTGTGTTCTGACTAGAAAGGTGAGCTCTGTGCAGCAGCGATGACGTTGGCGAATCAACTCGGAAATGTGTGTGCCTGCCGAGAACCAAAGATGGTGGATCTGCGGCCACCCTCCCCAGGGAAGGATGCTCCCCCTCTCTGCTGAAATGAGAACTCTGGGCTCACACTACGAGCTGGTGTGTATATATAGCAGGGTTCTGCCTGCTTCCCCTGACCAGAACATCTCCTGCTGGTTTAGGCTGAGGAATCCTAGAAGTGTGTAGTGTAACAAAGGCTAGAAGGCTGGAGAAAAGACTTGCTTTGTCCCAAACAAAGAAAAGGAAACCACAACAAATACTTTCCAAGTCTGTCTATCTATCTATCTATCTATCTATCTATCTATCTATCTATCTATGATGCTAAGGGTCCTACGTAAGCACATGACAGCTCTCCCAGCACACTGCTCTCACCATGGTTACTGCCATCCTCTCTAACTAGGATGATTCTTGAGAACTCATTACATCACACCCTGGTCTTGTTCCACATGGCACCCCACTGTCGTTCTACTTGTCAACCAAAAGAAGCAGCTCCCCCCCCCCAAAACCCCCCACCCCACCTCCCACCCTAGCTTTTAAGATGTTCTATACACAAGGTCACTGAAGCATCTTCCTCTTTAGCACTTCATTTTTCTCCTAGGCAGGATCCTCCCCTCACCCAGCAACAAAGACACAGTTCCCCGGGGCTTTAAACCGCTTGGGGATTTACTTCTCTTTTAAAAAGTGAAGTCAATGAGAAAAAAAACGGTGATTATCTCTAGAACTGATTTGACGTCAGACGCCCAGGAGAGCTCTCACCCACCTTCATACATGCATGTGTCCTGGGTTTGCAGTTCTGTCTCCTGGTTGACTTACATTTTCAACATTTAAAAACTCTCCCTAATGTGTGCCCACACAATATATGCATGGACATGCACTGCTGAATGCTCATTTCCATGGCCTGGAGACTTAACTTCTAATGAATTGTACATAAACCTTAATTAATACGAATAAGCCCATCCAGAAAAACACTTTAGAAAGTGTCTTTTCTGTTGATATCATTGTAATTGTTTTCCAACAGGGAACGTAATGATTTTCCATAACAGCTTAAAATGGAATTATAGGAGGCATGGCCAATGAATGTACAGATCCAATGACCACTCCAGAGTAGATGGAGAAACCCAGTCAGCAATATGAAAGGGGGCATGTCAGTATTCTGAAGTTTCAGGCAATATTTTCATGCCTTGAGATGCATTTTTCATAAAAAAAAATCACACCTTCCTAATAGGAACATATCTTAGACCATTTTTTTGTGCTAAACAGTGTGAATCCAAAAGTCGCTTGAGTTTGGTTTGACAATGATGATGAGAAGTTCAGTAACGGCTTTTGAAAAGTTGAAGAGTTAGCCGGACGTGGATGTGGTGGTGCACGCTCGTAATTACGAGACAGAGGAAGAAAGATTGCTAAGTTCATGGCAAGCCTAGGGGGACATGGTGAGTTCAAGGCCACGGTCTGGGCTACATAGCAAGACTTTGCCTCAGACAACAAGCCGAGAAGTAAGATGTAAAATGCTCTACCTACTAATACAAATGGAAGGAAGAACTGCACTGTGCTCCTCAGGCAAATATATCTCCCTGACTTGCTGTATGGCAGCCTCACACTGTCGGAAGAGCACAAAAGCTACAGGAAGAAAAGGACATGTGAGACTTAATGGGAAGAGGCCTAGCACGGGGCCACGGGCAGGAATCTGGGGTAATGGGGGAGGGTCACAAAAACACACCGTTAAAAAGTCACCATGATATCTAACACCTTATATGCTGATTTAAATGAAAAAATAGTAATAATCTCTTTACTATAGGTTTATTTACTTCATAAAGTGTATTTATGTCACTTTCATTTAAATTAAAAATACTAAGTGCAATTAAACAGATACCACGGGGCCACACCCCTTCCCTTCTGTGAGTTATAAAGTACCTTTATTCAAAAGTTGGAAGGTGAACCTGGAAGTAAAAGGTAATCTATTCATTTCTAAGCCGCCCTGTCGTGTAATTATCAATATTCCATTTACATTTGACCTCTGGGAGGCTCTTCACAGCTATCCACAAAAGAACTACTCTGTCGTAAACAGAACTGTTCATACTCAATGTTTGTTTAAAAAAAGAAAATGCTCTCACCAAAGAAAAAGCCGCACAGCATATGTTAAAGAAATGCGTCTGTTTATGTGTGTGTGTGTGGTTCTCACTCACAACCAACACAGTTTAAAATTTTGAATGTTCTATGTTAGCCGTGTTATCTTGTAAGATAATGGTGGTGAAACCTCATTTATCTCAGCGAAATCTTAATTATTTCTTCTAGGAGAGTCTTCCTTCATCACATCTCCCCATCTCTTCAAAATAAAAAGAACCAATGGAGAGAAGCCCTCTCATTTCCTTTTTTAAGTATTAATTTCCCATTGCCTGGGTTCCCCGTGTAGTTTCTTCACTCTTCCACTGAGTGCCTCCAACCAATCACTGCTTAGAGATGGGCGGCTCTGCAGTTCCCACAGGCGTTCCCATGCCTCCCCGCCCCCTAAGGTTTGAGTCTCTTCCCATCTACACTCTCTCCTGGAGTAAAGCCCTCAGTTAGGGCCCTCGTTAGCTGCTGCACACAGGATCTGATTGCCTTCCCTCGCTCCTTTCTCTATGATGCGTCGGCCACCCCGCCGGCCTGAGGTCACTGCACTGTTCTAACGGACATTCTTCCCAGGTGTCCGTGATAACTGCGGAAGGGACAGTCCTCTGAGTGACAGGAAAGAAAAGAAACCCAACCACTGTCCATGTGGCCATTGTGAAGATACTCACAGGGAGATCGGAGAATGTTTTGGAAGTGTGGAGGTGGGGAGTGGGTGAATATCAGAGAATTAGGAAACGCTGACCGGCTGGGAGCTGAGATGCTAATTTGAACTGGAATCTGGGACTGAATATTCCAAGCAATGAGTCAGCAGAAGGGAGGGCCCTGGGCACACGTGCCCACAGTACAGTTTGTGAACAGAGAGACCCTGGCTAATAATAAACCCAGAAGGCAGGTGGCTCAGGACCAAGGTTTTAAGGTTCTGGGACTTTAAATTAGAGGCGGGAGGCAGTCCGTCCTGCTTTTACTTGATGTTCTCTGAGAGGCATCTTAATTGACCACAGAAGCCTTTTAGACACAACAGGCAGAGCAGCTAGATTAGATCATGTAATACAAGCTGCGGTAACAGAAGCGATATGTCTTAACCAAGAAGGATACTTCAGCGCAGTCCAGCTGGAGGAGAGTCCCCAGGACGTCTGGAAATCAAATCAGGCAGCCCGGTTACCACCGTAAGAGCAAAGGTGCGCACGCTGGATTTTTGCAGTTCAGAAGACAGAATTTGTCAAGTGCAGCAGGCCGGTGTGGACACGTTCCTAAAGTCGACCTACAGTCAGCATCCTCTGAATCCCTGTCTCCATTCTTTTCCTCTTACTATGTCTGGGCCTTTCAACACTTTCCTCCCCCTACCATCTTGGTGGGACAGTCTCTCCCTCAGCTGTCTTATGACCTTGGTCGGTTAGAAAAAAGAGAGGTGAGAGATATCAACCTCCTGTCCTCAGACTCTTTAGACCAAGACGTTTGTGTATTATTAAGAGCTCTAGAATAATGGTGCTTCTAAGAACTTGACAACCCACAGTTAGTGGTGAATGCTACCTACCTAGAGAACATTTCCAAGATCATCTTGCAAATAATTCCCAATAATTTAGTGAAGGAAAATGTTGTTTCTGTGTATTTAGTTTTAGACAATGCTGCTTATATATGTTATATACATGTTATATATGTATACATATATGAACATATATGTATATTTCATATTGAGTCAATTTCTCATACTTAGCAATGCATTTAAAACTAAAAATGACTAGCTATTTTCCTCTGGGCTGCCATTCTCTGCTGCATTATTACACATAGTCTTCCTTTACATCCTTTTACAAAATGCTGGCATAAACCAAAGGTCTCATTCATTTCAGTTCTTTGAAGTCAATACATAGGCCTTGGGAAATAATGGCACAATTTTGAAATATTTTCTATCAGACAGAACCAGAGAGCAGTGGCTTTCTTGCTTGAAAAGGGACCCTGGAGTGGGTAGCAATCTTTTGTCAATTCCAGGAGTCTCCCACTAGCACCCCGTTCCTGGAACCCCATATCTATTTCTTTCTTGGGGTCCTAGAAAGTGTTCATAAGAAAGACTGACTCGATGGAACGTAGCTCTGGATCTTAAAAGTGAAAGGCATCTCTACCCAGGGGCCGTGAACTCGGGTCCTCGTGCTGCATCTGCTACTTGCCCAGGCAGATTTGCCTTTGCCTCTAGACTTGGGAGTTTCTTTGACTTTAGCAAGTAAGATACAAAGTTGAGGAAGGTAGAATAGACCCATTGCTAACAGAAATGGCTTGCTAAGGAGCTTCTTGGAGGGACTCTCATCTGCATATCTCTCACACCATGATTATGACCCGACATTGTGTGTCCATGTAAGACATGAGACTCAATTCATAATGTAAGCCTAGTACTGTGACAGCTTACAGCTGGAAGGGGACAACTTTGAAACTGATTTCTAGACTGTCTGAAGTCAAAATATATTATACTTCACATATAGGAGCCTTCTCAATTCCCAGAACCCCTGTCACTGACCTTTGGACCTGTGCATACCAGATTTAGTGGTCCTTTCTCTCCGTGCCTAGTTATGTCAGTGCATAAGCTTGGATTCATTCAGGCATTAAAGCCACTAGGTTCGGTTAAATTCATCCATGCATTGAATAGCAGTGCAGTGGTGGGGCCACTTGCCTGTGTGCCCAGCACCTCCGGGAAATGGCTTGAGTAAGTACTCAGGAAAAAATGCTTTGTTAAAAAACAAAATGACTTGTTCAGTCTGGGACACAGCCTCCTGCTTATTGGCCTGTGTTGTGTTCTTACCAGATCTGGGGACACTTGTTCTCATGAATTCCCAATTCTAAAGCCAAGAGAGAGTCTAGAATTTGAGTATTCAAAGTTCCAGAGGGTACATGCATTTACATATCACCACTGTGATATTTTTTGGGACTCTCAAAAGTGTACCCAGGATGCTTTAAGGAATGATTTGTTATAGATAGCTTTGTTTTGTCCAGAAGTATACCTGTGATTAAGGCCCAGTCACTATAAGTCAGAGAAAGTCACGTGTGTGACTGCGTCTATGTATCTGTGTGTATCTATCTGTGTGTATCTGTGTGTATCTGTAGGTGTATCTATCTGTCTGTATCTGTGTACACGTCTGTGTATCTGTGTATATATGTGTATCTGTGTGCATGTGTATATATATGTGCATCTGTGTATATGCATCCTCAAGGGTCTGTATGAATATTTGTGTATATGAATCTATGTATCTGTGCACATATCTGTGTGTATCTATGTGTATGTTTGTGTAGCTGTATATCTGTGTGCATGTCTCTGTGTGTATGTGTGCATATATGTGTATCTATGTATATGTGTGTGCATATCTGTGTGCGTATATCTATCTGTGTGTATCTGCGTGTATGTGTGTCTGTGCTTGTGTATTTATTTTTGTTCCATTTATAAACTCTAATTTTGAGATTATGATTCAAAATGGGATTTTTTTTCCTGGTTCTTTATGTAGGCCCATTTTGCATATGCACAGTGTATTTTTTTTTGTCTTTTAGAGCATGGTAATTAAAACATACCATATAAAAAGACCTGACATCTTAGTTGGACTAGGTCATGATCTGCATTTGCACATTCTTCAGTTAGATAGTTACTCTTATGCAACAGAGTTACAATATCTATGTATCCTCCCACTCGGGTAGTCTGATATGAAGGCTAGTGGTGTGTCAATCATTTTTCTTGTGATGCCTTGTGAACTGAGGTTCCCAGAAAGCCATGCTCGTGCTAACACTTGTACCAGGCTTATTGGAACGTTTCGGAATGTTGGAACGCTGCAGATGCAGAACCAAATTGTCATGGCTGTCTTTATTTAGTCTGCTTCGTAGCCAGTCACCGCCATATCTGTTCCCCACCATCCTTGCTACTATCACGGAAACATCGTAGGGTAGGGGGTATTAGCAGGCCACTCACTAGCTTTCAGCAGTCCAAAAGATAGAGTGCCATCTGCGAGCATCTGAAACCTATAGTAGATATTTCCCCACCTAGCTGAAACCTGCCTGCCTGATATTTCCATGAATGTATCTAAAAAGCACCTTGATTTATGACTTTGCTGCTATAATGCCTCGTGTTCTTTGGGGTAAACTGAGCTCATGTTCCCAGGTCCTGCTCTCTTAGATTTGGCTCCAGAATAAATAATCAAAACCTATTAAGTATATAAGTGATCAGAAATGCTATCAGATGGATTTTAATCAAGAAGCACCGAAGCCTGGAAGAGCTTATGTCAGTGTGGACTTTGACCACGGCCCTCTGGGGGGAACCACACTTGGAGCACAGTTGGTATAGTGACACTTGTGGACTCAGTTTAGGTGCTTCAAGAACATTCAACTTTGATTGTGTGGTTTATGCTAACTTTAGCATTTGCTATAGTCAATAAATGCTGTTCAAATATATGTGGTAGTAAGATATCTGGGTCAAAATGTTGGCCTGTAGGTCACTTAGACTGGTCTAAGCACAAATTTCAATACTTTAACATCCGTACAGCTTCCTTTCCCCATCCGCTAAACCATGTGACCTGAGAATCGACTAATGTCATAACAGTTAGGAATGGCCATTTAACATCTCAGAGTCTGGGGAGAAGTGGGGAGGTGGTCCAGCAGGACGGCCAATGAAGTGTGCTGCCTCCGGAGAGACCCCCTGATTCTGAGGCTTCCAGCAGTATAAGCCTATGGATGTTTCTTAGCTTCTCGCAACTTAGCGACTTAATTTGAAGCATATTATCCTATAGTCTTGTGAGTCTAGAAATTGGAAACAAGGTACCCCACACAGACCATGCAAATCCAGGGCGTCAGTGTGGCTGCCAACAAGCCACCTATAGTCTTGTGTCATTTTTCCAATCTGTAAAAACTGCTTGCTTTTCTGGGCTGTCATAATTACTCACCACCCAACAATTATTTAAAAGACGTTGTCCTTACCTCAATCTCTTCACAATTTTATTACATTTGTGTGTGTGTGTGTGTGTGTGTGTGTGTGTGCACATGAGCACATGCCAAGGCACATTTATCATCAGAGGACAAGTTGTAATTGTTGGTTCTCTTACACTGTGCAGGACCTGGGGATAGTACTCAGGTCACCAGGCTTGATGGTAATCATCTTTACCAACTGTGCCCTCTCACTGGCCTTTGGTTTCTTTCATCAAATCTGTTAAGTTTTCTCTGCCACAGAAAATCCCTTAGTCCCAATTTCGGGGAATTACGCCACGAGTGGCTCTGGGGCTGAGGAACTCTTCCATCTGCCTCCTCCGCCTTCACCTTCTCAGTTGGAAAGCACAGTGATGGCTGGAGAGAGAGAGCTGGCTGGTTAAGACCCCCTGCTGCTCTCTCAGAGGCCTGCAGCTGCAGTTCCAGCCCCTTCGACACATACCAGTAACCCCAGCTTCGGGGCCTCTGATACCTTCTTCTGACCTCTCTGGGTGCCTGTGCATATACCTACACAAACACACACACACACAGACACACACAGACACACACAGACACACACACACGCACACACACACACATGCACACACACACACACACACAGAGACAGAGAGACAGAGACAGAGAGAGACAGAAAGAGACAGAGAGAGACAGAGACAGAGAATTTCATTTTTTTAATTAATCATAAAACATGTTGGTGAAATATAAGCTATTTCACAATTCGAATAAGAAATCAATAAACCAACCCTTGTTATTAGTCAATTGGTTACACGTCAATTAGTTTTGAGCCTAGGCACACAGAGGGGCATTTATATGTTGGCCATTGTGATTACACTAAGTCCAGAGGCCTGAGAGGCCCTTCCTGCTACAGAACCCAGAGCCATCCGTGCCTCTGCTTCTCCAAGATGTCTCGGGGCTCCTGAACAACCCAGCCTATTCCCAGCGGCTATTCTGCAGCTCTCAGATTCTTGGCAGTTACCAACTGAGAGCCATGGCTCTCTCCCTGAACAGATTTTTTTTTGAAGTACTCCCTCAATTCCAGATTGAATTGTCCTCAGTGGAAGGGCTATAACTGAAGGCCTTATAACTCAGAGGAACAGATCCAGAGGCAAAAAATAAGGGCTGCCTCTGTTTCTTCTCTTCCCCTTCCATCATCCTGTCAGGACACTCAGCCCTCATCCAGAAGAAAGGACCCTGGTGTGCAAAGTGGCCCTGTTCGCTGCTGCAGGGCCTGTGCTTGGCTCTTGGCTGCACACGCCCTCGGCCTGTGTCTGCTCTTGGTGACCTATTTAATTTTGGCATCTAAATGGATTAACCCTCTGTGCCTCGCAATAGTGTCCCTGGGTTGAAATCATTAGTGTCCCCCAAGGCCTCTGCTGTCTTCTAAGTTGTCCATATTTAAATAGGCAAAAAAAAAAAATAGTGTAATAGTAATTACTATGACATTTAACTACAGTAAACTATTACATATTTTCTTCACAAGGTAAGATAGATTGAAAATTTGTTAGACCCAGAATGGTGCCTCAGGCCTGTAACTCCGGCATTTCAAGAACTAACAGAGGAGGACTGTGAGTCCCTGGCCAGCCTGGGGTAGAGGCAGACTGCCTCAAAGCAATCACATTACGAAGTGAATGTTTGCTTGGGTTCTAATTTTTAAGTGTGTTTTAAAATGTTTGAGCATGTGTGCTAGTCTGTGTGTGTGTCTGTGTGTGTGTGTGTGTGTGTGTGTGTATGGTCTGTGTCTGTGTCTATGTGTGTCTGTGTGTCTATGTGTGTCTGTGTGTCTATGTGTGTCTGTGTGAGTCTGTATTTCTATTGTGTCTGTGTGTCTGTGTATGTGTGTTTATGTGTCTCTGTGTGTTTATATGTGTATGTTTATATCCTTGTGTATATGTGTCTGTGTTTGTCTATGTCTGTGTGCATATGTATATGGTATATATGTGTCTCTGTGTGTTTATATGTGTATGTTTATATCCTTGTGTATATGTGTCTCTGTGTGTGTCTATGTCTGTGTGCATATGTATATGGTATATATGTGTCTATATGGATATCTGTGTATGTTCTGTCTATGTGTCATTGTGTGCCTATGTATCAATGTGTGTCTGTGTGTTTGTGTGTCTCTATGCCCATGTTTGTGTGTGTGTGTGTGTGTGTGTGTGCATGCATGTGACTGTGTGTGCCTATGTCTGTGCATTTGTGTATGGTGTGTGTATGTCTGTATGTATGTGAATGTGTGTCTGGGTGGTTGAGACGATAACTTTATAGGGTTGGATCTCTCTTTCCGCCTTTGTATCAGTCCCAGGAATGACGTGAGGCTGCCTGTCTTGCCTTGTAAGCACCATATATGCTGAGCCACTCCCTAACCACTCAAATGTGTGCTTTCGAGAAACAAAGTAGGATCCCAGGTTGCTGGTGTGTGCCTTTCATCCCAGCACTCGCAAGGGAGAGGCAAGTGGATCTCGGTGAGTTCCGCTCCAGCTTGGACTACACAGTGAGTTAGGGCAGGCGTAATGACATGGAGACATTCTGTCTCAAAACTCAAATGAAATGGTCCATCTGGCAGACGAAGGTGATTGCCAAACCAGGGACCCAGTGGTGGAAGGAGAGAGCAAGTTCCGGAAAGCTGTCCTCTGACCTCCACATGCACATTTCCTGCCCCCTCTTCCTCTCCCTCTCCCTCTCTCCCTGCCCCGCCTCTCTCATGTACAAACGCGCGCACACACACGCACTAAATAAATAAAATATAATTCTAAGAAACAACCCCATCTACACTGTAGGATTTGTCAAACTTATGCTTTAAAAATAATTGTTCTGACACAAGTAGATTTTCAGAAACATGTAGCTAGGTCCATGGTAGGCAGTGAGGAAGGGGATTGAAATATCGAGTAGGCACATCTTCTGTCTTTGTTCCTCTTCTTGTCCCTAGAAGGAAGCTGTGTCATTCATTCATTACTAGTTCTGTATCTGTCACCAGGACAGACTGATGTCTTCCCCTGTCTGCCTTAAACCTGTTTCCATTTTCCTTCCCATTACTCTTCCCCCAGCTAGCTCTGTGTGCTGCCTTTGAGTGCCACCACCCATACCCTGCCTCCTAGAAAGCACAAGGAACATCCTCTCTTTCTTCTTGAATGACTCAAAACCACCACCTTCTCCCTGTGCATGTCTGGGCCAGGAGTGAAGAAGGAAGTAACTAAAGTAGTTCCAGGGTGAGCTTCCTCGTTTCCCCAAGGAAGCTTTAAGAGAGCATAGGGTACACTTCCGGTGAGGAAATTTTGATATGTATTTTAATGACACATACATTTGAGAGTTTTCTGCTTCCACAACATGATCTCCAAGGAGGTGACTGCCCTTCTCTGTGTGTGACACAAGGTCCCAGGTGAAGGTGGGCAGCTGTGAGAAGTGCCAGCAGGTTTCTCCATGGGACTCACAGGTGCCCGACTCTGTCAGGTCCCTCTTGTTACTTCTCTTCCCTCTCTGCTTACATGATCTTTCTCAGACTGAGAAATGTTAAGGTTTGGGAGGATTTGACTGATGTTCCTCAATGCATGACGAATCATACCACCAGGCTAATGTGAGTGTGGCACTACTGCATACCACTGCTTGGTACGTGGTTAGCTGCGTTTGTAAAGTGACAACTGTTTTAAGGAAGAGTGTAAGTACTTTGGTTGCTGATATTTCTTCTCTCAGTAGAAGTCTGACTTGGTGTCCTGCTGCAGGAAGCAGATACTCTCCTGCCTCCTTCCTGCGAGCTCTTGCTCACACTCAGGATACCTCCACCTTAATAAAGAATGAGACAGAGTCTGGGACCAACTCAGTCAGTACAGGGCTTGCCCAGCATAAAGCCCTGTTTGAGTCCCCCCGGACCACACGGAGCAGACATAGTGATGCTTTCCTGTCATCCTCAGGGCTTAGCAACAAGAGGATTAATCACATTCAAGGTCATCTTCAGCTATTTAGGGAGGCTGAGGCCAGCCTGGGCTACAAGAGCCTCTGTCTTATGCAAAGAAAGAAAGAAAGAAAGAAAGAAAGAAAGAAAGAAAGAAAGAAGGAAGGAAGGAAGGAAGGAAGGAAGGAAGGAAGGAAGGAAGGAAGAAAGAAAGAAAGAAAGAAAGAAAGAAAGAAACCTGTAAAAGCCACAGCTTCCCGGGGCTGACAGACATAGCTCTTTTCTGCTCATTTCTTTCATCTTTTACCCAGTCTTCTGCAAGAATCATCCTCCCAGAAGTTCAGATAAAAATTAGCCCAGAGAAGATATATATATATATATATATATATATATATATATATATACACATATATACATATATATGTATATATATTGTGTATGTGTGTACATATACATATACATCATATACATATACATATACATATACATATATATACATCATACACATACATATACATCATATAGTTTTTTTTCTTCAGCATTTTAGAATTGATCATCATTTCCAAGTTTTATAGGGCGAAAGCTGAGCCCAGAGTCCGTTGGCTCAGGTCTGAAATTCCAACCCTCAGAAGACAAAGACGGGAGAGCAACAAGCCTGAAGTTAGCCTGAGCTACATAGCATAGCCCTGACTCTAAAATAAATACATAAATATTTCAAAATCCTTAGCAGTCCCACAGGAAGGACAAAGAAGACTCCATCATTAGGTGCATCCAGCAGGACAAAACTGCCCAATTCCTGTGACATCCTTACTCATAAAGAAACATAGACAAAGACTACAAGCATTGTCCAAGGCACATGGCCCCTGGAAAAGATCTAAGGTCCCAGTGTCAGACTCGAAGCAGAGGGTCAGAGGATTTTTTTCCTCATATTCACCTCCCCTTAGGGATCCTTGAGTTCTCTTCTAATTAGCATTACCCATGTGTCTTGGGCCCTTCTGGAAACTGCACTTCACACGGAGGAGTCTGAGTATTATCATTCTTCCAAAAGCTTTCGTTTGGTCTGTGCCAGCCATACTCCACAGTGTGTGCAAGGAAGGAAACAGACGTCCTTTCAAACAAATGCTCTCCTGAAACATCTTGTACAACCTTAGTACAGAAGGTTTCTTCTGGACTCAAAATATGGATAGATAGCAGTTCCTTCTAAAATAAGAACGACCTTCTTGCTTTTAAATGACATGTTTTAGTTTGTAAAGCCTACCTTCTTAGGTACCTTTGTCAGTATATGCGTAGTTACATTTTCCCAAAGGAATTAATTATCTTCTTCATTGACTCAAAGTATATTTTACAAACTCTTATGACATACAAAAATAAATTGCAAAGCAATGTAAGGATGCCACTCTAGTATACAAATAAGTTCCTACTCAAAGTCGGCCAGCATTAGATTTCTCGTTCAACCTGTCACCAGGGTTTTTAAGGTGAAGGCTCAGGCTCCAGCAGCCCCAGCAGGATAAGCTCAATCACTGTTCCCAATTGGCCAATTAAACAGTCTAGTAGTAGAGAAAATCGGAGACCTATTCAGTATGGCCACATCGGGAAGAGGCTCAAATGACTCCAAGCCTATCTTAACGACAGAACCTGATCAAGGTGTGGTCCCACTGATCCTTGACCCATCGTTGTCTCTCTCCACCTCTGCATCACAAAATGGTCCAATGAACTGCTAAGCTATCATCTATTTTTGGCTAAAGGTGCATCCTTGCCCTGATGAATAATTATCATCATTTGGAGGTATGGGTTCTGCAACATGAAGTCTAGTCTTTCTTGAACTTCAAGGTGACTCAGTAGAGCTCAAGGTCAGTGGGTTGTCTCTGTGTTTTCACCTAAGCACAGACAGAGAATGAGGGCGGCGGCATGTGGCTTTCATTTTGCTTCTAATATCTTATGAGTCAAAGCGATGCATAAATGCTTTTACACAAATGTCGTTTCCTAATGTCTGTTTCAAACTCTGCTGTGTATCCAACCCATCTGGAGTACCTCTGAAAGGCCCAAGTGTTCACTATGACTCCACTTTCAGTAGACAAAGAATTGGTACTCTGGGTAAGGTCTCTGGACTTGGCTAATAGGCAGCAGAACTGAAAATTGCTACATTGGATACTTTGGATAGAACAAATTGCTAGGAACTCACCTGGCTGTTCATTACACTAGAGGGGGATATCTTCCCCCACTAAGTAGATAGGTATATAGGTAAATAGGTAGGTAGATAAATAAAGAGATAGAGATAGATAAATTATAGATGGGTAGATAATAGATAACAGATTGCAAATAGACTATTGATGGATGAATGAGAGATGATAGATAGGTAGATAGATAGATAGATAGATAGATAGATAGATAGATAGATAGATGATAGATAGATGTTAGATACATACATACATAGATACATAGGCACATAGATAGATAGATCGACAGATAGATGTTACATACATACATACATACATACATAGACAGATACATAGATAGATACATACATACATAGATACATAGATAGATACATAGATAGATTAGATACATAGATACATAGATAGATAGATTAGATACATAGATACATAGATACAGATAGATAGATAGATAGATAGATAGATAGATAGATAGATAGATAGATAGAACCATCAAGCAACCCTTATATCAACCACAGTATTTTCCTATTGCCACAGGCTGGTGTAAATAAAGGCCTAGAGAGGAAAAGCAAACACAATTACAGTTAGACTAAAAAACATGTTCTGAATACTTTTTTTTTATATTGGCAAAGGTTAGGACTTGATTGTAAATCTGAAAAGGTCATATGAGAAGCCTTCCTTCATAACGAACGTGGCAACAGGTGTTCATATTGCACCAATAAACCAGTTAAAGGAGGAAAGGAGCTAGAGATGGGATTCACGGCTGCTATTAACTCCTGGCCTGCACTAAGGCATGATCACCCACCCCAGCATTTTTTTCACCCACCTGGAGCAAACGGGAAGGAAATAAACTGTTCGCTGAGTGTCATAGACACTCAGTCTGCAAGCACTTGCTAAAGAGAGAAAAGCAGAGGCAAACCAGACAGCTCTACAAACACTGCGGGCTTACACAGCTTCCGATTGTGAATGTGAATTCGTGTGTGAGCTGCCGTGCTCACACATGTCTGGAGTTATAGAAACCCACACGTCCGGGATTGCTTTACTCTCCACAGCTATTTCCAGTATAGCAATGCTTTCAAACAGGAGGCAGCCATTAAGAAATGGCATGCAATGGTGTGTCCCAGCAAACCTGAGAAGTCTGAAACTCTTTTCAGTTAAGTCACCTAGTCATATTACCTTTGTTTCAGCTTACCAATTTCAGGAAATCTCGATCCACATTGTGCAGAAACATCTAGGATGATGTGCCTGGCAATCAGACCCCATGTAAGTCTAGGAATTTAAGAATTAAAAAACAAACTATAACTGGAGTTGATCTGCCCTGTCGTGGGCCTTCTCACCATTTAACTTTACCTGCCTGAGGCTCAGAATGTTGAGTTATGAGGCAGGAACTATCATGTCCCCCTATTTCCTCCTAAGGTTGTGAAATTTTGAAAATTATGCAAAAGTAAGACACAATTAGTTTAAGTTGTTCCTTTCAAAGTATATGTGTGTGTGTGTGTGTGTGTGTGTGTGTGTGTGTGTGTGTAAAATGAATTAATAAACTAAATATTTATTTGGACAGGGTTGAATTAAAGAGAGGTCACACACAGTTAAATGGCTTGAGGGTGTGGCATTTCAATGTGAACTTATCCCCACTACGCTAAAATGCAATTTATATTTCTCCTAACATTTTGCATCTACATGTGTTATTTTATACTTTTTCAGTTAAATTTGTTCTTTGACAGATTCGCGCATGTGCAGAATGCATTGATTATCTCGCCCACCAAGCTCTCACTCTCCCTCCAGCTCCTGTCATCCCCCTCTATTCTATAAGGCCCTTTACTCCATGTGTGTCTTTGTTTTGTGACCCACTGGTTTTAATCAAGGCCATCTGTGTGACCATGTGTTGGAAGTGGCCATTGGCACATGGTAGTCTCACTGTTGGTACACAGCTAAGGACAATGACTGCCCTTCCTCAAGAATCCTCAAGTTGCCAATAGTTAAGCAGGGAAAAATGTGTGGCCCCCACGAGTCAGTTCAGGCATCCAGGATTGCTGTGAGACCAGGTGTATACACAGTCTGTGTCCCACCTAGAAAATAGCATTTTGCAGTCCTTCTATGGCCTCTAAAGATTTATTCTCTATTTCTTACTGGGTCACAAGCTATTTGATGTTTCTTTTCAAACTGATCCTGTGAATACAGAAGAGTTGGGGCCTTTCTTATCACATTGAAGTTTATCTTTAAAATAATTAGCATGCATTAATTTCATAAAACAATATGTTTCATTTTGACCTGTCATTCCTGTTACCAATCGTGCCTGTATACAATACATTGACAATATTTAACCCTCTAGTGGCTAATCTTGTCCCTCCCACCAACTTCCATCATTTCCCTTTCTATTTTCACATCTTTAAAAACAAAAATCTAAATTTCAAATCTGAGAGAAAAGTTCACATCTGCAGTAATTGTTCTTCCAAATCTGGCTTCTTTTGCTTAACCTAGCAATCTCCAGTTCATCTATTCTCCTGCAAATGACCTAACATAAACTTTCTTATGAATGAATAACACTCCACCATTTATATAGGCCACATTTTCTTTATCTGTTGAAAAGCACTGTCTTAGTTAGGGTTTTCTTTGCTGCAGTGAAACACCATAACCAAGAAGAAAGTTGAAAGGAAAAATTTTATTTGGCTTACACTTCCACACCACAGTTCATTACCAAAGTAAATTATACATAAAAGTAACTTTTATTCACCTGAAATAATTGTCATCTCTGAGACTTACTGCCTTTCTCTGCTAATGTAGCGTTAATCCAAGAAGCCTCTAGGCTCTGTACAATCTTTTCTAGGCCTAGACTGTTTTCAGCCTCAGAGACATACTGCTGAATATGCTCACCCTTCATAGCTTTTTCTGAACATCTGGCTGGCTGTTTCAAATCAGCTGTTCTGGCTCAAACTCCTCTCCAAGCTGACTGATTAAATCTGGTTTTTCTCATATTCTTACTGAATTGCTCTGCTTTGCTTCATACTAACTTTGGCAATATGTTCTAATCTTCTGGCTTCTTCTCATTCTCTGGCTTGTTTTGTCTTACCCTGTGTTTAGCTAGTTCTCTCTCTGCAATCTGTCTCGGTACAACTGTCCCAGTAAAACTGCCTCCTTCCTCTCTCCCTCTGCACCACTCCCTCTTACAGAGTTCCATGTCTTTGTTCTCTTCTCCTGAGAGTTCAGCATTCCCTATTCTGTCAAATCTTTCTCTGTTTCATCACTTTGTCTGCCACTCAATTAGATTTTTCTTTCAAACATAGGTGCTTCCTTCTGCTAACCAACTTTACCTTCATTATTTCAAACTAAAGATGTGTACTAATGGTGTGTCTGTATTCCAGCCAGAGGTACTAATGATGTGTGCTAGGCCTGAGCCACACCACAACTGGAAACAGGTTTTTCCAGGAAACAACACACCCCCAGGTTCACAGTGTGATCAATATCCAGGAACATTTACCCCCTTTTATTATATCAGAAAGTCAATCCCACATACAGTCCAAATGACCTTATGGAGATCCATGGGTAGGATGCTCCTTTATAACTGTATTCTTGATCATCTGTCTTCAGCAAACACTCACTTCAGCATCAGGGTTTTCCACTCTGCCAGTCTGATGAACAGTCCGTCCTTCTTCAGTGGGTTTGTTGAGCCGTCTCCATGCAGAGAATCTGCTCTCTGTGTCACCTGTGTGGCTGCCTTCCTGCATCTCTTCTTTCCTAGAGTCAAGCCTTTCATGTGGAAGCTTCTCTTATTTAAATCTGATCGTCATTAATTTTGATGGAACCCATAGTCTTTCATAGGCAAAACCTGTTCCCCCCAACTTAACACATTTCCCCGAGTTCCACTCTGCTATTAAAACATCTCAAAAGTATACAGGTTGATCTAATTCAGCATATTTTTTTCTATTATCCAGTGTCTTTCAGCTAATCTTATTCCCCCTTTCTGTTTATCAAGGTGCAGTTACATCGTTCTGAATACATACATAGACTGGACATTTAGGTAGTTACATCCCATGCCTAAGACAGGAAATCAAGGAGGAAAAAATAAAAAGTTGGAGGCAGGAGCCAATGCAGAGGCTGTGGAGGGGTGTGGCTTACTGGCTTGCTTCCCATGATTTTCTCAGCCTCCTTTCTTATAGAACACAGGACCATCAGCCCAAGTTTGGCACTGCCCACAATGGGCTGGACCTTCCCACATCCATCAATCACTAATCAGAAAATGCCCTACAACCAGATCTTCTGGAAGCCTTTTTAAAATTAACCTTCCTTTCCTTCAGATAACTCTAGCTTATGTCAAGTTGACATAAAACTAGCCAGCACAGGCACCAGGTTGAAGCTTCCACTTAATAACTATGTGCACAAAAATCTTGTTCTAAGACACTGAAGAGTGCAGCTAACTGAACTCTTGCTGTAACACCAAGATTCCACACCATTTTCCTCACTCCCCAATCCTTCTTTTACTCAACCTGGTAAGAGTAGTGTTGCCAAAATCTAAACTTCTAAGCATGAACGCTCTGCATAAACTTTAGGTGATACCCTGGCTCTCCCCTGTAGGAAGAAGGACCCTATGTGGTGTAGACATCAGACTTTCCAAATTTAATGTTACTTCATTTCTCCACATCCATTCTCACACTTGTACCCAGCAACGACGCTGGTTAACTCCCAGTTCCCCATGGGCCATACCCTCTTGAAAGCTATGTGCTTTCCCATGACCCTGTCTAACTCTGAGTACTCTTCCTGCACTCTTCCAGCTAAGAGAATGTACTGTTTGTTCTTCGTCCTCTGTGCCAGGTCTGTCCTTTCTTTGATGTCCTTCTCAGATCTCATAAGTCAGCTACGACTTCTAGCAGTGCATGCTTTTGCTTGGTACACATTACACTAGGCTATAAATACTTAATAGAAAAAATTGTTTCCCATCTCTAAACTGAGATCTTAGAAAGCACAGAGCTCTATAAGGTCAATGATCATGTCATTCTAATCTTTGGATCTTAGCAGACTATCAAAGTGTCTGACAACTTACTACTTTACATACACATGCACACACACACACACACACACACACACACACATCACTTTGCTTTGCTGGAGGCCAACAGATGCCCTGATGGATGGTCATGAGCCACCATGTAGTTGCTGGGAATTGAAGAGAATTGCACTCAGAACCTCTAGAAGAGCACTGGCTCCTCTTCTCACCATCTCACCAACCTTAGTCCTGGATTTTAATAAACATAAAATCTGTTTTCTCATCTTTCAAATAATAGACCTCTGAAATGAGTGTGGCTTGAATTTTATTTTTCTGCATCATATTGTGGAAGCATAATTGGAAAGTCTATTTTATGGAAAGAAAATTTAGCTTTTTTTTTCCCCACCTCTCTCCACTTCTTTGCATTCCCTGTTCATTTATTTCTCCAATTATACCTGTGAAGAACCTTGAATGAATGAGGTCACTATCCTCAACTTCCTTCAGAAACGCACAGTTAGCGTGGAAATGAGACATTTCAGCACTTGGGTGTGGCTCAGGCAGTCAGAACAATGACTTCGGATGCAACTGTTAACCTAGGGATATTCTCATTCAGTCCCCAGGCTGCGTTCCCTCGCGTTTACTCTGGGTTCTTTCTGTCCTGCCCCAGAACATAGACAGACACAGGAAAGTACCACGGATGTCTTCCCCGACTCCCCCCCTGCCCCCTTCTACTTCTGAGCCCTTAAAATAAAAGTTGGGAGCTATATCCAGATGTCGGGTGCAATCTACCCACTTCCTCTGCAGTGAAGGAGATGGAGATGCGGAATCAGAGAGAAGAGGAAAGGTTTTTCTCCAGATCAGTATGCATCAACTCTACCTGCTTTTATGTTCATGGTTCTCTTTACCATGGAGTAAGCAATCCACAAGAAGGGTCTCTGACTCAGCACCTGTGTGTTCTTCAGGGGCCGGTATATTTCATGGAGGATACATGGTACTGAACAAAGCTCTGTAGAAAACATGATGTGGAACACATCTGTACATACTACAGAGGTTCAGAATGAAGGCCATCACAGAGTTGTGGGACATTGCAGATTAAGACACAGCTAGACTTAGGCCAGAGAGTGGCTAGCTACAGGTTAGAGAAACATGGACAAAGCCCTTTCAGAAAGGGCAGGGTCCATCCAAAGAAAAACCAAAGATCCAGCAGGCGTTCCGCTGTGTTCACTATGCCTGAAAATCAACATGGATGACATGATGCTATACACGCATATGTATGGTTATAGCATCTAATAACGTAATTAAAGCCAGGTATGGTGGTATATACCTGAGATCCCAGCTACTCGGGGAAGCAGAGACACTGAAATGAAAACCACGGGGGGGGGGTGGGTGTGGGGGGGAGATTAGCAAGACTGTTTCAAAACAGCATCAGATACCTGAGGATATAGCTCAGTGGTAGAGCACTCACTGAGCATAGGGATGAGCCTGAGTTGGTTTTTGTTAAAGTTTAACCAGATATAATAAAATCCAGCTCGTTAACTCATAACCTAAATATTGATCCTAAAACCATCCCTGTTAGTAAGTGGCATTTCTATAAGCTTGATCTTCTTCCTCAAGTCCAGTTTTTATTATCTGTCTTAGTTGTTTGTGTTTCAAATTGGCTTGTAGGGGATGATGGCACTGTTGAAGAAAGAGATAAGAGCTCAACCGCCTGTGTGAAGTAGTTATGGACAGGTTAAGTTATACTTAACTTAGGAATTGGCAATAGAAGATCACCTGCTTCTAAACTTAGGTTGTGGGTACACACAGGACAAGCAGCGGAAGAGAGCCTGGAGCTCTGAGGTTCTGCACCCTTCATTCACAAAGTCGTTGAGTCCTCGATGTGCTAGAGTCAAGATCTTTGCGTTGGAATCTAAATAGGCACTTTCAGAACTGTAAGACATAGTCTATATTTTTATTTTTTAACTTTCTTAATGCTGTGACCATTTAATGCTTTGACCTCATGATGTGATGAGCCCCAACCATAATATTATTTTTGTTGTTACTTCATAACTGAAATTTCGCTATGGTTATAAATCATAATTAAATATATGATAAACCTATATCTGATGTGTGATCCCTATGAAAGGGTCATTTGACGCACTCCCCAAAGGGGGCATGGACTTACAGGTTGAGAATCACTGCTCTATACGAAGTACTACAGCACCTACCATTGAATAAATAGTGGTTTTAATGACTCATCTATTACTGTGATAAGACAGCACAACCAAGGAAACTTACAAAACATTTCTTAGGGCTCACGGTTCTAGAGAGTTGAGAGTTCATGCTCATGAGGCAGAAAGAATGGTAGCAAGAAGTAAGGGTGGCACCGGGGCAGGAGCTGAGATATTACACCTGATCCACAAGTAGAAGGCAGAGACAGAGAAAGCTAACTGGGAATGCCGTGGGCTTTCAGAACCTCAAAACCCCACCTAGAGTGACATGGCATGCCTCCTCCAACAAGGCCACACCTCCTAATCATTCCTGAAATGTTCTGCCAACTCATCAAATATGAGCCTATGGGACCATTCTCATTCAAACCTCCACAATGGTTGTACTTAGCTATAGCATATAGTAGTATATGATGATGCTTAGTAATTTTTATGTCCTGGGTTACCTGACTGTGGTCAGCAGGAATGTCAATCAGGCTGGGTCAGAGGAGTCACAGCAACACTGAGGCTGAGACAAGTTTATTCCAAGCAATCAGATTTTTTTACACACTTATCAAAACAGAATCTAATACATGTTCCAGGATACAATGACTGTTGCAAGCAAGACAGAGTACACAAGATTAATGTCTGAGACTAGTTGCTCAGCCAAGCTTCTATATGCTTTGCTGACTTGAAGGGACAAAGAAATATGAGTGGCCTAAATGCTTCACTGCCTCAGGGGGTGCCTTGGTTTCCTGGGAACTGAAAGGCACACAGTGCCCCAGGAGCTGAGGACTCTAATCTAAAAAGCCCGTAGTGTGTGCTTCTCAAGGCCGCAAAACCAGGCCAACTCTGGAACTCCTTGAATGTTAGAAAATAAAAATATTTATATCTCTTTCAACAGCTATATGTCATATGGGATGTAAATAGTATGTAATGTAATATATATAGTAGTCTAAATGAATGATATATTTCATTTATAAATGTATAGAAGTATAAAGGTTATACTGTTGTTTGTGCTTTGTATATATATTAGGGGATCCATTCGGAGGCCCTACATTGTGACCAATTGTCTTCCTTGGTTCTTCTCCACTTTATTTATTATTTATTGAAGCAGGGTCTCTTTAGACCTGGAATAATCCAATGGGGCTCATCTGTCTAGCTAGCTTGCCCCAGGAATCTCCTGTATCTATTTCCCAAATAATAAGAAAAGAGGCAGGCTGGGCAGTGGTGGTGCACACCTGTAATCCCAGCACTTGGGAGGCAGAGGCAGGAGGATTTCTGAGTTCGAGGCCAGCCTGGTCTACAGAGTGAGTTCCAGGACAGGACTACACAGAGAAACCCTTTCTCGGAAAAACAAAAAGAAAAGAGAGAGAGAGAGAGAGAGAGAGAGAGAGAGAGAGAGAGAGAGAGAGAAGGAAAGAAAGAAAGAAAGAAAGAAAGAAAGAAAGAAAGAAAGAAAGAAAGAAAGAAAGAAAGAAAGAAAGAAAAGAGGCGGAAGCCAACCCCGCGCTGCTTTTACTTGGGTCTAAGGATCCAGACCTGGCCATCATACCTAAGTGCCAAGTGCCTTACCTACTAATCTAAGTGACTGTTACCATGGCACAAGTACACTAAAATGTGTACTTGCACAGAAATGGCAGCTTGCCTTCTTAGCATGAGAATAACACGCGTTGTCACAATTTTGTCCCACAGAATGATTGAAGATAGTGGGAAAAGAGGAAATACCATGGCAGAAAGAAGACAGCTGTTTGCAGAGATGAGTAAGTATGAAACTGTTGAGGAACTCACTCCAGTGTTCACTGAATATTTATGAGAAGGCCAGAAAGAACCACGTAGTCCTCAGGGCATCTGGACTTCTCCATAAAAATCCTCAATTCCTTCCATAAACTATGCATTTGGCCATTTTAGCCTCTCATTAGGGGAGGATTAAATTACTCTGCGATTTATTATTATTTGCTGCTACACTCTCTGTCTCATAGGTTGTCGTTGTACACGAGCAGACACGCTTGACAGCACTGCTCAGTGTTGACTTTCATACAGCCCACTAGCGTTCGCAGCCTGCACTCACCCGCCTGCACTAATTAGCATACAATTTCTAAGACGCGCCTTTGCGTGTCTCCCCTGGAAAAGGACTTAATGCATTCAATGAGGAAGAAGGATGAAATGGGAATATTCTTGTCATTTGGACCTCCTTTGGTAGGCAGTTTGTCACCAAAACCATTAAAAAAAAAAAAGCAAGGATAACAAAAGAGGAAAGCAGTTTGGGGCTGACATATGTAAGGACCACAAACACAGATGGCATGTCCTGATGGTTGGCCTATGAACATGTGTGATGGTATGTAACGGGTGCTAGTAGCATCTCCCTTATGGACCTTTTCGATTGTTCATAAAAAGAGGGGAAGCATCCTCCTCAAGTTACATGTTATAAAGAACAGCATTGCAGTTTTCTTGTTCTATAGGTTTCATTTTTTGATCTTTCCTTCATGAGTAAAGGCAAGAGTACTCAGGGGTGACTCACACACTCTTCCCCTCGAGAGGGAAAAGTGATAGAAAATAATTTTATACTGAAAATGGGAGGGATGTGATTGGCAGGGAGGGGGTCTGGAGAAAGGTTCTCTGATCATACGGTTGGGATTTTAACATCCTTTCCCACCATCTGGTAGCACCCATGCAGTGTTAGGATTAACAGAGGAAGAAGAGTTAGAATGGATGTGGGGATTCCCAGACATCTGCCTGCCTTTCCCACTTCACATCCCAAGTGTCTGTGAGAGTTTCAGTGGAGACTTCCTAGCATCTCCGGCGTGTTAGATGCCGCTATCTTTACTTTGGAATGACTTATTGATCCCCTGGAATTGTGACTTTTTTATAGGCACACATCTGGTTATGGTCTTTCAAGATCTTAGTTAGACTAGAGCAATCAGTTTCCATAAACTACCATACTGCTGTTAATGATGTCTTGCATCTTTCAAACTCTCTATGTGGAATAAATATCTAACAGTATCCCCATCAGAAATAAATAAACAAGAAGCAAATAAATAAACAAAATATGAAATATTAGTTTGCTATACTAAATTTTTCTACATGGATCATGACAGTGTAGTATGTGCTACAAAAGTACAGATCATTTTTTAAATTGAAAACAAAAGTTTTTAAAGGAAAATAACTGTTTGCATAATTAAAATACTAGGGAAAGATATTAAAGAAAAATCATCTATTTCGGGGTGGGGAAAGCCTGTCTTAGCATCTGAGCAAACTCCATCATGGGAAAATATCTTGCCAGACATAAAAAGGTAATTCGTATTTTCTATTAAGAAGAAGAAGAAGAAGAAGAAGAAGAAGAAGAAGAAGAAGAAGAAGAAGAAGAAGAAGAAGACCTATCAAATCATTGAACTTAACTTTGAAATACTAAACATTTATCAGCTGGCACATTATAGGATTTTCAAAAATGTGCTTATGCAATGACTTTAGCAACACTTTTGTACAGTTAAATGCCCAGTTTCTTCCCTAACTGGTGCAGTTCCTGGCACAAGTATATAGCAGTGCTATACATGCCTACCAAAACAAAACTATCAGGCTCAAGGAAAGCTTGACAGAAATCTTATCTTCATACACACAGAACAGTTCGCAGCCAGACATCTTGTCATTCATTTGCAATATTAGCACTAGGGAGACAGAGGCAGGAGGATCGGAGCCCAGATTCATCCTTTCCCATTTAATGGGTGGGAAGTGATGGGCTATGTGAGATCCTGCGAAGAGTGTGGGTTACAAGGGATAGCTCTAAATTTTCTTCGAGTAAATAAAACATAGGAAAACTATTATTCAATTATAAGTTTCTCATGTCCCTGGACTGTCAAGGTACTGTGTTAAATAGCGTGGTAAGCTGTACAGATGTTATGATTTGTATATGTTTGGCTCAGGGAGTGGCACTATTAGAAGGTGGTGTGACCCTGTTAGATAGAATGGGTGTGGCCTTGTTGGAGTAGGTGTGTCACTGTATGTGGGGGCTCTAAGACCCTCATGCTAGCTGCCTGGAAGCCAGTATTCTCCTAGCAGCCTTCACAGGAAGATGCTCCTCCTGCACCATGCCTGCCTGGATGCCGCCATGTGCCTGCCTTGATAATAATGGATTGAACCTCTGAACCTGTAAGCTAGTCCCAATGAAATGTTGTCATTAAAAGATTTGCCTTGGTCATGGTGTCTGTTCACAGCAGTAAAACCCTAACTAAGAGAGAAGTTGGTACCAGGGACTTGGGTATTTCTGTGATAGGCCTGACCATATTTTTGATTGGAAGAATGTGGATTTGGGGACTTTGGATTTGGAAAACCATGAAATGTTTTAACTGGAGCTTAATGAGCCATCCTAGTAGGAATGTGGAAGACTCTGTTGCCCGTGAGTGATTTGAACTGTACAGACCTGGCTCAAGAGATTTCAGTGGAGAAGAACTTCAGTATGTGGCTTACAGACTCCTTTTGTGGTATTTTAGTGAAGACTATGGCTGCTTTTTGCCCTTGTCTGAAGAGTCTGCCTGAGGCTAAGGTGAAGAAACTCACGTTAATTGCCTTGACAAAGGAAATCTCAGAAACACCTATCATAGACCTTGTTCTCTGGTTACGTCTCTTGAAGAATGTTTTGAATAAGCATAGCAAGCTGAGAAAGGGAAAATATAAAATATATAGTTTGAGTATTAAAGGGGCACCAGAAAGTGAAATGAAGATGAATCCTGTGTTCAAGGATATTAAATTAAATTAAGGAAGTGGTGACCTTGGGGCAAGATCCTATCTAAGTGTAGATCCAGGCATGGTGGTACACACCTTTAATTCCAGGAGACAGGCATGAAGATCTCTGAGTTCAAGGCCAATCTGCAGAGCAAGATCCAGGACAGTCAAGCTTAGGCAGTGAAGGAATTGGAAAACAGTAACAATGAAATAGAATAAGGGGGCCATGTTCCAACTCCTGCAAGCAGCACAACTTGGGCAGCTTCGCCCATGTGGCTCTGGCTTTAGAGTGAAAAATAGAAGGAAATGCTGGGACAATTGATGCTGGTTAGCTGGAGCTAAGAAATTAGCAGTGATTAAAAAGAGACCAGCATCACTGAGGTAAAATCTTTTGGCAAGTGTTTTCTGAAAGCACAAAGAAGCTGTGTTCCAGAGATAGCCAAGGTTGTACCTCAAGCTGCCACTGTACTTGATAATGTGTAAGAGTCACCCAGGTGGCACTGGTTTTGAAGGCATGAAGGGGTCATGAAGAACAGCGGAGACTTGGCACTCACTGTGAGAGGCCTTGGAAGGCCATTGGTGAAGGTGCAGCCTCAGTTGCAATTGATGGCCCAGGACTGAAGAAGTCATGCAAAGGAGTTGAGGCTTGGTAGCATGAAGAGAGCCTATGAGAGGCTATTGGTGAAGCCTAGTTCCAGCAGAAGATCCTATTGTATTGGAGATGCCAGTACCATGGGAGGATCCCCAATAACAGCAGCAGCAGTGGAGTGGATCAATCTGAGCTGGAGAAGTGACCCAAGCCCTTTGGAGGAGCCTAAAAGATCATGTGTGGATCCCAGATGTTGAAACGGGAAGCTGTAATATTGAAGTTGTCTTGGAGACCCCCAAGATGTTCAAGATGCCAGAGCCATGGGCTATCTGCTAAGGAAGGCTGCTAACAGGGAGTGAAACCAGCCTAGAAGAAAGAAATTGGTTGCAGTCAACAAAGATGAAAAAGGAGTTGGAGATCTGAAGACTGCTTTGACGTCAGCCATGGAGATTCAGAGTTTGGAGTTCGCCCAGCTGGTTTCCTGTCTTGCTCTGGGGATTACAGTTAAGTAACTGAGTGAATCTCAGAAGAGACTTTGAACTTTGACATTTAACATTGTTGGGACTAGTAGAAACTACGGGGACTTTTGAAGTGGGACTAAATGCATTTTGCATTTTGTTATGTTTAGATATGGTCCCCATAGACTCACATGTATGAACAATCTTATGGGGGCCAGGCAGTGGAACATTAGGGTTGGTATATACTTGGCCCAGGGAATGGCACAATTAGAAGGTGTGGCCCTGTTAGAATGGGTATGGCCTTGTTGGAGTAGGTGTGTCACTGTATGTGGGGGGCTTTAAGACCCTCATGCTAGCTGCCTGGAAGCCAGGATTCTGCTAGCAGTCTTCAGATGAAGATGTAGAACTCTCAGCTCCTCCTGTGCCGTGCCTGCCTGGATACTGCCATGTGCCTGCCTTGATGATAATGGACTGAACCTCTGAACCTGTAAGCCAGCCCCAGTTAAATGTTGTCCTTATAAGAGTTGCCTTGGCCATGGTGTCTGTTCATAGCAATAAAACCTTAACTAAGATAACCGATTAATGATTAGAATAAATCAGTAAGCCAAATACATAGGTTCCATTCTTCCCACATAGCCCAAGGATGTGAAAAATATCTGGCCTTAATAATCAATAGGCTTCACCAGCAATGTTTAGCTCATCACTGTCAGTAGCAGGGGAACGATAGCCTGCATGCAAAGGGAGGAAATGTTATTGATGGATGGACTGTCGTGTGGGCAAAGTAAATCTTCTTGACTGTGTTACAATATCTAATACTTAAAAAATAACATTTTCCAGGAATCTGTGATGTCCAGACAGAGAGCAAAAGGGGACTAGAAAGTTTTAAATGTGGTTAATTATGTTTTTTCTTGAAATAATTTTTTTGAGACAGGGTTTCTCTGTGTAGCCCTGGCTGTCCTGGAACTCACTCTGTAAACCAGGCTGGCCTCGAACTCGGAAATCCGCCTGCCTCTGCCTCCCAAGTGCTGGGATTACAGGCGTGCACCACCACCACCACCTGGCCTATTGAAATAATTGTTTAAGCAAAAGAGAAAAGGTGAAGAGGAGGCAGATTTGTTGTTCTGAGTATTACAGATGTGAGATTATTCTCATCTCAGGATCACATATGCTAAATGCACAGCTAAAGATTTACCAAAGTATTGCAGTGAGGACAAAAGATAATCCTGCTGTATCCAAGGGGTTTGTGCACTGAAGAGAGTTACTGGATTTTTTTTTAACTAGAAGGTTGTTCAATATGGTTAAGCAATCTGATTGCTAACACTGACAATTAAGAAGTTAGGCTCTGGTGCATATTGTATTAGAGAAGAGGAAAGTAAAAGGTGAAAAAGAAAAGGGGAGAAGGAAGAGGAGGAACAGAAGGAAGAGTAAAAAGAAGAGGAAGCATAGGAGGAGGGAGAAGAAAAGGAGGGGAAGGAAGAAGAGGAAGTGGAGAAGGAGGAGGGGAGAGGAGTAAGAGTAGGAGGAGAAGAAGGAGGAAGAAGAAGAGAAAGAGGAAGAAGAGGAAGAGGAGGAGGAAGGAGGAAGAAGAAGGGGAGGGGGAGGGAGAAGGAGAGGAAGAAGAAGAAGAAGAAGAAGAAGAAGAAGAAGAAGAAGAAGAAGAAGAAGAAGAAGAAGAAGAAGAAGAAGAAGCAGAAGAAGAAGAAGAAGAAGAAGAAGAAGAAGAAGAAGAAGAAGAAGAAGAAGAAGAAGAAGGGTGGTGAAGTGGTGGCTCTTCCAGGGAGACTGAGCAATAGCACTGGGCCCTGTTGGTTACCTTCTCTGAGGCTGACCCAAGATCCTTTGAAAGAAACTCTGGGGTTGTAAGAGAGTTACAACCTCTGGCAAGAGATTGAGAAATTCACAATCAAAAAGAACACTAGTTAATACTAACAATGAAAAGTTGTTCTAAAGTTAAATGCTCAGGAAAAATGGAAGCTCAGAAGCCTCAAGGCCTGAAGAAACATTTCTCAAGTTAGGCAGAGGAAGAGAAAGTTTCAGGCCCGGTCTGTCTGACAAAGACTAGAGAGCTTGCTCATTCCAGCTATCTGTAGCACAGGCCTGTTGTGAATGATTACCAAAGCCAGCATGGTCTAGTCAGTAGCAGAGGGATAGTTCTACACTGTCACTGTCAGCAGCAGCAGCTTAAGCAATCTGCTTCATCTTTTTTGTCCTTACTCCTTTTGCTTTTGAGGTTATAATGTAATTGCATCATTTCTCCCTTCTCTTTCCTTATTTCAAATCCTCCTATTTACCCTCCTTGCTCTCTTTTAAATTTATGGTCTACTTTTCATTAATTGTGAATGCATATATGTTTATTTAATATATATCATGTTTAATAAATTCATTATATATATATATATATATATATATATATATATATATATATATATTCCTAAATATATCCTGCTCAGTCTGTGTAATGTTATTTGTATGCATATTTTCAGGGCTGACCATTTGGTATTGGATAACCAATTGATGTACTCTTCCCTGAAGTGTGCAAATGGATAAATCTACAAAATGGATAAAATCCCACACCTATGACCCAGAGTACATTGTGGAAGAAGGGTAGACCATAAGAGCCCAAGGCTCAAGGAATGATGTAAGGAGCTACACCCATAAAGTCTCACCAATGTGGTTGCCTGAACCTGAACTGAACAAGAACAATAGACATGCCAAATGGACAGGGAATGCCCACAAGACTTAAAAGACAACTAAGAAATCCCTTCATCTTTTAGGGACCTTTACTCAGGCGAAAATAGGATCCTTGGCAATACAGAGGAAAGGAATTTCCGGGTAATCCAGTATGAAGCAGAGCTAGAATGTATTTAAGAAAAGAAAGGTGCTCAGGAATAAATAAGACATATCCAACAGTGTAGATGTAAGCATCTCAAAGAACATAGATGCTCAAGTGGTGTCTGTATTTAGAACACTATCTCATTCCTCCTCTGGGTCTCTTGTGTGTACAACACACACACACATATACACTCATGAACACACACATGCACATACACACACACTTATTCAATCAATCATCAGGCATAACAAATAGATCACACACATAGTTTATAGGTTTCATCTTCATTCTAAGTGAAAAATTTAAGTAAACAACATGTTTAACACTGTAAGAATATTCTTAGTAAAATATTTTACAATGAGCTTTCAAAACATAAATGGTAATCACTTGTGGAATGTGTGAAACTTTCAATGTGAAAAGCTAGTGTAATAAAGCAAATATTAAAACTAGTAAAGACTGGCTGGTTGGTTGGTTCATTGGTTTGTTAGTTGGTTGGTTGGTTGGTTGGTTATTTGGTTGGTTGGTTAGTTGGTTGGTTGGTTGGTTGGTTATTTGGTTGGTTGGTTGGTTATTTGGTTGGTTGGTTGGTTATTTGGTTGGTTGGTTGGTTGGTTGGTTGGTTGGTTGGTTGGTTGGTTGGTTTGGGGGTTGGTTTAATAAATAAATGGGGAAAAGGAAAGAACAGCTATGTTCTAATAACAATAATAAATAATTGAAAATCTCATTTATTCAGTGATTAATCCTGATATAATCTTTCTGTTACTCAAGTCACAGCTTGAGTAGATCATTCTAGAAAGTGGCAGACACAGCAGAGAGAAGCTGTGCTCCTGGTCCATGATCATGGTTAGCAATCTGATTAGACACCAGATCTCTCTTCCCTGGGAACTTGAATATTGGATAGACCTTTCTGGGCCTTTAACTAATATTTATATTCTAACCAAAGTACCAATAAGTGTATGTATTATATCTGCAATTGTCTTATTTACAAACATTACAAGCTCCTATTCACACACATGGCATACCATATGTGTACTCTTTTCCCCACGACTAGGGGCTCAAGATCTGGATCGCATCCGACTCTCCACCTACAGAACAGCATGCAAGCTGAGATTTGTGCAGAAGAAATGCAATTGTAAGTGTGCCTTTTGTTTGTGTTAATTACCTGCATGAGTACTATCATTTACACTTGTTACTGGGCTTATTAAAACCAGTTATCTTACAAGGATTGAAAAACATATGCTTGCTCAAGAATGAAGTGGGAACAGGGTATGAATGGTAGAGAAACAGTTGCTAAGCAACTCTGAGGGCTGATTTATTCTTAACTACTGAAGTCTTAGAATGGATGAGCCTCTTGAGATCTATGTCTATATGTACCTCTCTCTAGATATAGAAATATAGACTAGTTGTATAGATGTATTTAGATAGATAGAAATATAGATAGACTGTTAGATATATACATACATACATATTATATACATACATACATACATACATACATAATTGAAAGGATAGATATAAATATATGTATGTATATAGATATTGATAGAAGATTGATAGATAATAGATACATAAATAATAAATATAGATGTTATATGTATGTATATAGGTATATGATAGACAAGTAGATAGATGGTAGACAACTCTAGAAAGCAAGGGAGATTTCCAAATTCTACGTGGAGTGTTTTATCTCTTCTCTACCTGGGGCATTTTAAATGCTATCCAAGTACTTGGAAAACCATCATACATAAAATGGTCTCAGCATGTCCACTTCTAACTATCAGTGTTTACAAACATTTAGAAAAATATTAAAGCTTCTTTCTGAAGCTATAAATAATCAATGTGTTGATTACATTTGTGGAGAAGAACAGCAGAAGAGACATAGCTCTACAAAACACAGGAAACTGTTTCTGCTTGTTGTTGACTTTAAAACCTGCACACAACAAGCGGATGGCCAATCACGTGACCAACTCAGTGTTCCCTATGGGTTGCCACGCTCCTCTGTGCTGCCACAGCTGCTTTCTCTGGCACAAATATTACTTCGTGGCCCATTTGTATCAATTTTCTGTTCTTTTTTTTAAAAAAATTGACTCTGATTCAAAATTTATAACTTCCCGTTTACTAATTAGTAAAGGACAGACTTGTTTTCTTTTTTAAGCCATAACATTCTACACAGAATGTACATATAGTTCTTGAATTTCTAACATAGGAATTAGACTCTTAGTGAATTCAGAGCCAGCCACTTCTCCAGGCCTACCCTGCCTGAATCTCTACAGTAGGTAGTTTTCCAGTGCCCTGGGCAGCTACCCGGACCCACGCTTCTGTATCCAGGGCCTGGGTGGGGTGATTCGGTCTCTCAATGTGCTTACCTAAAGTCAGTTCGCCAGCCACTGTGATAAGTAATAAGAACTGGGACAGGATAAGAGGGGAGAAACCACACACACAGCAAACTAAGCAGATAGTACATGGTCAGAAAGAAAAAGAATTCAAGATTATTGTTAACTACGTAACTGATTTTAAGGCTGTACTGGAATACCAGAAACCCTGTTTTCAATAGTTAATTAACCTGATTTTTTTATTACATATTTACTTTATTTACATTTCAAATGGTATCCTCTTTCTGAGTTACCCCTCCGAAAATCCCCTATCCTATCCCTCCTCCCCCTGCTCATCTTCCCCCGCCCCTGCTAATTTGCTGACTTGCATTCCCCTATTCTGGGGAATCGAGCCTTCATAGCACCCATGGTCTCTCCTCTCATTGATGTCTGAAATGGCCATCTTCTACTACATATGTAGCTGACGCCATGGGTCCCTCCATGTGTACTCTTTGGTTGCTGTTAACCTGATTTAAAAAAAAAAAAAAAAAAAAAAAAAAAAAGACGTACCTGCATTTATATTCCCAGGCATGAATGAACCAGTAAAATCCCATTCTGTTACTAGGTAAGGAAAATACTTCCACACAGAAAAGCCTCCTTTTCCCCTCACTGCCATCCAAAGTAGAACAAATGGGGACCCTCCAAAGTGAAGACGTTCTCCCACATTCTTTTTTGGTTTTTTTTTTTTTTTTTTGGATCAAAAAAAATTTTATTGGATATATTCTATATTTACATGTCATTTCCCTTTTTTTGTTTCCCCACCCCCCTAAGGTCCCACATGCCCTTTTCCCTCCCCTTGCTCCCTCATCCACCCCTTCCCACTTCCCTGTTCTTGTATTCCCCTACACTGATGCTTTGATCCTTTCCAGCACCAGTGTCCACTCCTTTCTTCTTGTCAGACATCATTTGGTATGTGGATTGTGTCTTTGGTGTTCCAAGATTCTAGGCTCATATCCACTTATCAGTGAGTGCATACCATGGGTATTCTTTTGAGACTGGGTTACCTCACTTAGTATGATGTTCTCCAGCTCCATCCATTTCTCTAAGAATTTCATGAATTCATTGTTTCTAATGGCTGAATAGTACTCCATTGTGTATATATACCACATTTTTTGTATCCATTTCTTCGCTGAGGGACATCTGGGTTCTTTCCAGCTTCTGGCTACTATAAATAAGGCTGCTATGAACATAGTGGAGCATGTATCCTAATTGCATGCTGGGGAATCTTCTGGGGATATTCCCAGGAGTGGTATGGCAGGGTCCTCCGGAAGTATCATGTCCAGTTTTCTGAGCATTCTCCCACATTCTTATGGCTTATTTCAACCCCTGGCCCTTCAGATTGAGGGGGTGGAGGGGGAGAGAATGGACTGAGAACTCCACCCCCCCATAAACCTTTGCCAAGCTTTCTGTAGGCTTCTTTCAGGAAAGGTGGGGACCTCCACAAAATGGCTAAGAGGAGGGAGCACATGAGTGGGAGAGAAGATAGAGAAAGGAGCGGAGGGAAGAGTAGGTTCCCCGTCGCCCGGTCACCCGGTCACCCGGTCACCCGGTCACCCGGTCACCCGGTCACCGGCAACCCTAAAGCCAGCATTGCAGCGTTCACTCACTGTGTGCTCCATGCCTGCCCGTGCTGCTGCTCCAGCGTCCTGTGGGCCACACTCCTCCTAACGTGAGAGCCTGTTCTCCTTCTTACACACTTCATTTTTCTTCCATTTCTTCTGGAGTCTAATCCTTATCCTGCATCCCAAACTGTGTCCCGGCCTACTTGGAAAAGAGTATAGAAGCAGAGGGGACACTCATAGCCCATGTATGGGGAGACCCGGGAACCTAAAAGATGCCTAGTGTCTCCTTACAGCATTTCTTCAAGTTTCCTCTTAACTCAGTAAACATGTACGGTCAGGAAACAGAGACAGTGTGACCGACCGTGAGATGCAACCTTAAGTCAGCCTAGGGTTTAACTGGGTAACAGGATTGTTGGGAAGTGCACACGCCCATATTAAGAAATGATACTCAAGGGGTCCTGGACAGACAATGCCCTGTTGTGAGGAGGGACTTTCTTGAAGAAGAATCTGGACTGACATTAAGCAAACAGAAAAAGAAAACCACTGTGTGCTTTACAATGTACCTGATAGATTTCGTGCATTTTTAGAATGAGAAAAAAAAAAGATCACAGTCCTAAAAAAACTAGCTAAAAGTTAAAAGCCCAGAAAAGAAAAGCAAGCACAGCTAGAATGTTGCTTTAAAAATGCTTTCCACGCTGATCAGAACATCAAATGCAGGGCCGCATTTCCTCCATTTTCTTTCCTAACAATAGATGAAACAGTGTAGTAGTGTTCAGAGTTGTGAAACGTTAACCCGACTGATCTTGGCTTACCTTAATCGGTGTTGGAGTCTTCTAGAAATGTAGACAAAGGGGGTGATCACCTTAGCACCATAACATTCACCACCGGGGCTGAATTTACATCCTTGCATTAGAGCAAGGTGATTCTAGTCTACAGTGAAAGCCAACATGATAAATTGTGGTGCCTTGTCATGGAGTTTGACTCCATAGCTAAGGGCATAAGATAAAAATCAGAAGGCAGTGGGGTTGCCTCTCCGGAGCACAAAGATGCTGATCACCTCCAGTAGCGAAGAGAAAGAGCAGCGGTTTGCTAATTCGCGGCGAAGACCACAAAGACGATGATGAATCCCTGAGCGAGGGAAGCCAAGGACACGCCTGATCTGAAACACAGCTCGACTCCAAGCTTGCTTTCAGTGGGGGCAGCAGAGCGCCTGTCCCGGTGGTGGTTGGCTAGCACCTGCTAACCCAGAGACTTACCGAGATATCTTGGCCTACCTTCGATACTATAACAAAAATGTCCTCTTATATGTAGTTTGTAAGCAAAACAAATGTATTTATCTTTTCATAGCGACAGTGGCTGGGAAGCTCAAAGATGAAGGTGCCAGTTCAGTTGCTGTCTGCTACGGACCCAGTTTCTTAATCATAGGTGGCATCTTTCTTCTCAAGAGACCTCAAGAGACTGAGGGGGCGATGTCACAACCTAGAGCCTCTTTCAGAAGGGCCTGGGCCTCCCCTGTGAGGTTCCACTTTAAAGACTTAATCACTTTCCTAAAGATCCCTCCGCCTACTGCTGTAAATTTGGGGATTAAGTTTCCACATGTAGTCGGGGGAGGGGAGACAGGTACAATCAGGTCATGCACAGGACAACTCATTATGGCATTTATTTCATGGGAATCATTGGGCCGTAATCAAGCACGTGATGTTTATTTTTAGGTCCAGAAACTCCTTAGAGGTAAAATTTATTCTGCGTATTAGCAAAACTAAATTTAAAACCCACATCATAGAAGAAAAGTATATGAAATTGGCACCTATAAAATCATCCCACAGAGGGAAAAAATTGCCTGAATACAGCAGGAATGTATGTATTTTTTTTATTTACTGAAATCAAAGAGCACACATGTTAGTTAATTACCAATCCTACCCACACAGAGCTCAGACTCCCATTACAGATGCCGAGGCCACCTCCTTTGACCCTCGGTGGATGCTGAGAATACAGACTCCCAGTGCTGTGGAGAGGACTTAAAGGCAGGCTAGCAAAAACTCTTTGTATAGACAAAGAATTATTTCTTAACAGGGGACAGTAATACGTAGACGTGATTAAGTAAATTGTTGCTCCTGCAAATTTAATCCTCATTAGAAGCCATTATTTAGAGAAAAATTATACTCACTCATTATATGTTTGGTTTTATCAATAAAAATAAAATACCGGGGACAAATTCTCTCTCTCTCTCTCTCTCTCTCTCTCTCTCTCTCTCTCTCTCTCACACACACACACACACACACACACACACACACATACATGTTGCTGTGTAACTTCCCTCATTCTCTCTAGAACACAAAGTACCTTGGAGTCCCGCCGGCTTAGAGGAACCCACTCTTGGTCAGGTCTTTTCATTCATCAAAGACATTTACCAATCTTGCTGATAAAGGAACAGCTGTAAGAAATCCATCTCATTCTTATGACAAAAGACTCTCAGCCCTCCTCTGTCAGAGTTATTTTCCACATCACTACGTCTGTGATTTGTTCATCCTTGTATCCGTTAGAACTCCCCTCCCCGTGACATAATTAACAGCACTCCCTAATAGGATAACAGAATGGATGTCTCTAAAAATCTAAGGGGCATCATCAGGCTGGCTATTTTATATCCTAGGAAGAATGGGACAGGGACGTAGAAAAAAATTATTTCTTACTCGCTGCTCCTTCACAAGCCTCTCTTTAGTTTCCAGATTATTTAAATTTCTGGAAAAAAATAAACAGCCAATAAACTATTGATAAGCTCTGTGACGTGATACTGCTCAGTCTTTATTGTAAGCAAATAAATACTTCCTTCTCGACCAGTATTTCTGCGATCAGCAGTGGCGGGCTTAGTGACCCAGGCGCCCTGCAGTGTCAGCACATCTTTTCCCTTCCAAACTTGCTTTGGAGTCAGTGAAACGTAGCTTCAAGTTCACGGTCAACAGAGAGGCAACATAAGAAACAAATCGGAGGCACAGAATTATTCCTGTCTAATAAAGGGAAGAAAACACCCCAGCAAGGGGATGTTTGCTCCTCCCCCTCCGCCCCCAGCAAGAGCTACCAACCCCTCATTCCCTCTGGCCTCAGCTTTGGTTTTCTCTCCATCAGTAGCAACAATTAAACTGTTCTTTAAAAAGAAAAGATGCCCTTTGCAGTCTAACTTCTTGAGTTCTTTGTATATATTGGATATTAGCCCTCTGTCAGATGTGGGGTTGGTGAAGATCTTTTCCCACTTTGTTGGTTGCCGTTTTGTCCTTCTGACAGTGTCCTTTGCTTTGCAGAAACTTTGTAATTTTATGAGGTCCCATTTGTCGATTCTTGATCTTAGTGCGTAAGCTATTGCTGTTCTGTTCAGGAATTTCCCCCTGTGCCCATGTCCTCCAGGGTCTTCCCAAGTTTCTTTTCTAATAGTTTCAGTGTGTCTGGTTTTATGTGGAGGTCCTTGATCCACTTGGAGTTGATCTTAGTGCAAAGAGATAAGAGTGGGTCAATTCGCATTCTTCTGCATGTTGACCTCCAGTTGAACCAGCACCATTTGTTGAAAAGGCTATATTTATTCCACCGGTTGGTTGTGGCTCCTTTATCAAAGATCAAGTGACCGTAAGTCTGTGGGTTAATTTCTGGGTCTTCAATCCTGTTCCATTGATCTGCTTGCCTGTTGCTATACCAATACCATGCAGTTTTTAACACAATTGCTCTGTAGTACTGCTTGAGGTCAGGGATATTGATTCCCCCAGAAGTCCTTTTATTGCTGAGAATAGTTTTAGCTATCCTGGGTTTTTTGTTGCTCCAGATGAATTTGAGAATTGCTCTTTCTAGATCTATGAAGAATTGAGTTGGGATTTTGATCAAAAAATGGGGCACAGAGCTAAACAAAGAATTTTCACCAGAAGAAATTCGGATGGCCGAGAAACACCTTAAAAGATGTTCAACATCATTAGTCATCAGGGAAATGCAAATCAAAACAACCCTGAGATTCCACCTCACACCAGTCAGAATGGCTAAGATTAAAAACTCAAGAGACAACAAGTGCTGGCAAGGATGTGGAGAAAGAGGAACACTCCTCCACTGTTGGTGGGATTGCAAAATTGTAAAACCGCTCTGGAAATCAGTGTGGCGGTTCCTCAGAAAATTGGGCATGTCACTTCCAGAGGACCCTGGCATACCACTCCTGGGCATATACCCAGAGGATTCCCCTGCATGTAATAAAGACACATGCTCCACTATGTTTATAGCAGCCTTGTTTATAATAGCCAGAAGTTGGAAGGAGCCCAAATATCCCTCAAAGGAGGAATGGATACAGAAAATGTGGTATATTTATACAATGGAATACTACTCAGCAATTAAAAATAATGAATTCATGCAATTTGTAGGTAAATGGTTAGACCTGGAAAATATCATCCTGAGTGAATTAACCCAATCACAAAAGAATGCACATGAAATGCAATCACTGATAAGTGGATATTAATGAGCCCAGAAGCCCTAAATACTCAAGACACAAATAGCAAGTCAAATGATTCCCAAGAAGAAGAAAGGAGAGGACCCTGGGCCTGTAAAGATTGCATCCAGTTTAGTAAAGAAACCGAGGGGGGAGGGGGAATGATTGGGGAATAGTTGGGGGGGAGAGGAACTATGGGAACTATGGTGGGTGGGAACTGGGAAAGGGGAAAGCCTTTGGAATGTAAACATAGAATATAGAAAAGAAAAAAAGAAAAGATGCCAAAGTGTCTATAATTGCATCTGATCTTTCATAGCTTCTCAAAATGTCTTCACCAAGTGAAATGCCTTTTGAGAATACCTCCCCACCCCACCCCCACTCAAAAAAGAGTTGGTTAGAACTTATGCTTTTATCTATATTAAGGTCCGTAAACATTTTTCTTTCCGGGATTTTTGTAGGCACCAGAAACCATAGCTACCTATTGATAGACTTCTCTCTTATCACAGCAAAACTAGCCTAAGATCACATTTCAGTAGTTTCTAATAACATTTCTCAGGCAAGCGAGTGGATGTGGGCGTAGATTTGTGTTTTCACTAGTACTGATTCCCGCTTGCTTTCCTCATGGGAGTGCACACGTGTGTCCTGTCTGCCTGAGTGTGCTAGTGTGTCTCCCTGCACCAGTGGTCAGTGTGCACTCGTGGCTCTTCTGTTGTTGTGCACTCAGTTCTTAGCATCACATAGGCTGAAGTCTGCCTCCCTCGTCCAGGACTCAAGGTCCTCCTTCCCATCCAATGTTGGTGGGGTTCTTGCCCTTGGGGCTGTGGGACTGGTGTCCCTGTTTTCTTGTTGGGCACCAGCTGAGAACGGCTTTTGGTTCTTAGCGTTTTCTTGATTCCTTGTTACCTTATCCCTATGGACAGGTGATCGCTGTTGGAGAGAGTCTCTCATCTCCTCTTCTGTCACCAAACAGCCTTTGCTTTTAAAGGGGGAGTTAGTTGTTTGTGCCAGGACTAGCCAGATAATCTTTTGATTTTAAGGTTACCTGATTTAAAACCAAAAACTCACCTGCGGGGGGCGGGGGGGGGGGTGGATCCCCTGACATGAATATCAGAATTACGGTTTCATTGCAAAGCTAGGGGAAGGCAGGCGGCACCGACGGGTAAGCAATCTTGAGATAATCTTGGGAGTCTACCTACCAAAATGCCCAAGGACACAGATCTTCAGTGTTTCCAGATAATAATGTTAAATGTAAAAGAATTTTAAGTTAAAAAGAAAGAGAAAGGAAAATTGAGAGCATTCTTCCCCTGGTCAGAGAGTGGGAGGAAGAGCAGGAGGTATTCCAGTTAGGTGTGTAAGGGGCAGTCGGCTAACAGGAGCAGAATCAGCCTGGTATTGTTTCAGATGTTTTCTGTGCATGTTTTCATTACTGATGTTCGATGTTCTAGACCCTTGTTTAGAATAAAGAAAAGTACATTGCGCAAGAATACAGCGTCCTCAAAAATTCCCTGTGGGGGAAGTTGCTGCCTGCAGGGTATAAACAAAGTCATTAGTGACACCCATTTAAGTTGAGTATAAGGGAGGGAGAGGCTCTGGAACCCCGCACCTACGGAGAAGTGGTTTCCCCTTCATCAGAGCAAACCCCCGACAGAATGTAGCTAAGACTTCAACATCCTTACGGTGTGGATGTGGCTTTCAGCAAAGTTGCTTTTATTTACTTGTTTATTTGTTTCTTATTTGATACAGGAGATGGAGGGTTTGTTCTTTGATGATATTTTTAGTTTTTGAGAATGTTGACTGTTTCGTTCAGGGTCTCACCCGAGCACAGCAAGCTAACACCTGTGTCCGTCCTAGAGGTGGGATGCTGCCGTCCACGCCCCCTTGCCTCTCATCTGCTCCTGCTCCTCGATGCTCCTGGTGGTCTCATCCTGCATACCTGGATGCTATGCAGCCAGACGTGTCCTCTTTAAGTTGGGGAACATGAAGCACCCCTAGTATTTTAAACTTCCCCCAACTGTGTTTAACAGATGCCAATCCAAAAGTCAGTGGCATTTCCCTTAAGATTTCCTTGTTCCCTTTCTGCCACAAACACAAAGTCAGTCAACAGAATGGGGAGTGCCCAGAATGTGTTCTCCCACGAAGAACATACGTTGGCACTCTGGAGCACACTAACAGAAAGCAAAACTATATAGGTGGTGTCTCCCATAAAGCCACACTGGCTGTTCCCATGGAGACGCAGTCCCAGTGTTATGGTTTGCTGTCCCATGAGGTTCCCTCCATGCTTATTGTTAACAAAACACTTCATTAATGATGCATTCGGCAAATAAGGATGGCACACCAAGTTTAACATCAGGCTAAAAGGTGTGGGTGAGGAAGTAGAGAATTCAGAGCTCTCCCTATGCATGTTTCTCTTTCACGAAATTTAAATGAGTGGATTCTACCTTCCAATCTATCACGGGCTACCTGTTAAAAACCAGGAAAAGGGAAGGTTAGAAGCTGATTAATAGAATTAAGAGATAGATTAATAGAATTAATAGATTAATAGTGGGAGGTCATTTGCCCTGGACATTAAATGTATAAATCTCCTTAAATCTTGTCTCCCAGTTCAGAATGTAAATATCGTAGTACCTCTCCCACTGCATGTCTACATGCCTCTTAAGTTTTTACCACCTATCTGAGCTGATCCTACATATTTGATCAAAAAATACTTCACAGTATGCAATGACCCTCAGACTTTCCTATCCACTGGATAATCCCAGGACTCTAAGTATGAGAGAATTTACTACTATTTTTACATTATTTTATTGTATAGTTGACCTTAAAAGTAGAGGGATTATCTGGCTCCTCCTAAACTAACTATATGAGCCATTAAAGAGCAGAGAACTTTCACAGGTAGAGTAAAGCTATGCCTTTTACGTCATGTCAAGATAAATGTGGGCACAGGTGCAGTTACTTTTAGTTTTAAAAATTACCCGGATTGCAGTCTGAAATAGCCTGCAAGATATCTTATCCCTTGGGTGGTAATTCTTCCAGGAAAGCCAGAGATTTCAAAGGTTGGATATGCCACCGCTGTCTTGAAGATTAAAAAGAACATGTTCAGCTCCTAACTGTTGAAAGATACCTATCATGTAAAGCCATAAGACACACTGAGAACAAAATGAGTAAATATTTGGAACAAATTTTCTCCAGAGCATTTAAATGAGAATTTAACTCCTCCCCTGGTTCTACTGTCTGTCATTCTTTTCTCCCTAAAATATTTAACACATCCTAATAGGTTCAGTGTTATATAAATTACTTAGTTGTTATTTTTGTGTTATTGGATCACATGTGAACGTCTCGAGGACAGAGATCAATGTGCGTGTTATTTATTGCTGTGTCAACAGTCCCTGGTGTGTAAGAGTTTATAGAAACTTATTCAGATGAACCAGCCTTTTGAGACTGAGAAAATCCTATCATCATCGAGTCAATGATGCAATAGCATGCGTGACATCATATCTATTCATTTAAACAAGTAAAATAGCTCTGATCTCCTACTCAGTAGACGTTAATACTGTGTTTCAGAAATGCAAAGTATTTATTAGAGCTAAGAGGTGGCCCTGTGGTTATGAGAGTGCTGTGTTCCCACAGGGCCCAACATCTCACACCAGGACCAGCAAACACTGAGCGTTGCATAACCTCTTGTAACTCTTGCGCCGAGAGATCCAACACCCTTTTCTAGCCTCCACCAGCAATGCACTCGCATGCTCAAATCCACATAAAATCTGAAGAAAATATTTGTCAATCTCTTCTAGGTTTACCTCAAGACTTGGTAACTCAAATTCTGTTTTCAACTTCCATTTTCTTGTGACGCGGTTTTCAAAGCTGTAAGGTTAATTTCCATGTTCGTAAGGAAACTTTGGTCATTATATGATGCCAAGAATAGAAGAATGGGTTGCATACCCTGAAGCCCTGTGGGTCTCTGAGGGTTTTGGGGGGGATGAAGGTTTTATACCAGACTGAGATCCCTTTTTCCATGCCTTGAGAAACGTCAGGATATGACTGAATCCTAAGTGCTTTCTAAAGCTCAGTGTATACATGTTATTACCAAACATATGGATGGATACGGTAAGCCATAAAGTGTTCACACCCATAAAACAAGCTGCTTTATTGCCTTAAAAGTAATAGCTAATGTGTTGAGGCAAATCATTGCATTATTTTTTGTTTGGCGAAGGCTCAGTGAAGTGTGGTATTAATTATCTCCACCTCATTATTACTTTAACGCAGCCATAAATATATCCCATGGCTGTCTTCAAATTGTTTGAAACTATGTAACATAAAATGTACCTTCAAAGCCATTTAAGCACACCCATTACTTCCATTAAATACATTCACAAAGTTCCTCAGACATGGCCAGCCACGCCCAGAACTTTTGCACATGCCAATTAAAGCATAATGACCGTTAATACAAAATTACTGAATTTACTTTTAGAGATTTATTATTTTTATTCACGTGCATCGGTATTCGTCCACATGTGTACGTGTATCATGCATACTGATGCCTGTAGAGACCAGAGGTCAGCAAAGCCCCCGGAACTGGAGTTACACGAAGTTGTGAGCCACCATGTGGGTCCCAGATCCTGAACAAGACCAGCAGGTGCTTTTCACCACTGAGACATTTCTCCAGCTCCCTTATTCACATTAATTTTTTTTAATTTGTGTTTATGTGTGCATGCACTCATACATTCATGTGCATGCATGCACATATGTATACACACACACACACACACACACACACACACACACACACGAATGCCAAAGCATGGATGTGGAGGTCAGAGAACTACTAATGGGAATCAGCTTCTCACTTCACCTGCTGCGTCCCAAAGCATGAACTCAGTTTGCCAGTCCTAACGGAAAGTGCCTTTGACCTGCTGGGCCGTCTCACCAGCTCACATTAATAGAAATGTTGTCTAAGACAACATTTGTCTCCGGTTATAGCATCAAATATGTCCCACTCTAGTATGTAAGCTAAGTACCCCAAAATAACGTGCATGTTTAAGTGCTATTGGCTGTACAGGGAAGAAGGCACAGCTTAAGCTATCACGAAACTCATTTAGGAAACATGTCCAGCAGATTACCATGACTAAGCCTCTTGTTCTGTACATAGAGCAATACTAAAACAGAAAAAAAATAACACCTCTCGTTACAGAGTCTGGCAAAGAATATTGTTTTAGATAGGAATATGCAATCTATTGAAAAGAGGCAAAACCAGAAAGGCCTGTGTGTTCTCACTGCATGTGCCCTCTGTGTCCTGACTCCACACTCGTCTGCAGGTAACTTTATAACATGTCTACTGAGTGATGCTGTGGACAGGACATCTTGGTTGGTACCTTGAAGGATATGAGGGTGATTCAGATTTAAAGATTTACCTTACAAAACTTGCAGGTAAGAAACCTATTGTGGATGATATATTGCTTCCATTTCTAGAGTTGGCTTGCCCAGCATTCTCTTTGGCCTGAATTTACTTCTAAGGTTTTTAGGTGTTTTTGTTGTTGTTGTTGTTGTTATTGTTTGTTGTTGTTGTTGTTGTTGTTGTTGTTTTCCCAATTATATTTCCAGGCCTTTGCCAAAATCTCTACTTGGCATGTTCTGCACAATTTACTTGAAAGGTTTCAAAATGGTTAACAGAGCAGGCAAGCTGAAGACATGGACTGTCCAAAGGGAGCTGTTAGTTTCCTTTCCCGTTTAAGATCTCCCTCCCCCCAAATAATATTGCCGCATCTTTAGGAACACTTAACATGTCTGACAGTCATAGCGCCAGTTCTTGGAATCATCAAAATTTTGCAAGTAACAGTGTCGATGGAAACTGCAGTGTGACATGAGCCTGGAGCTTTCGCCTCCGTGGATATCTTCCAGAGTGAAAGCATTTAGGAAGAAAATAGCCTCAAGGTTAGAACCTAATGATCTGTTCTACCTGGTACACATCCAGGGTCTGGGAGCATCAAATGACTCTCTAAAATATCACTGCGTGAACTGATATTAAGACTATCAGTCCTGAATCAACTGGTAGGTTAGATTCTTAAGTGTGTGTGTGTGTGTGTGTGTGTGTGTGTGTGTGTACATGAATGCAGTGCCTAAGGAGGCCAGAGGCATCAGATCATCTCAAGGGTGGAGTAACAGGAGGTCGTTAACTGCCTGGTGTGAGGGCTAAGAACTGAACTCTGGGGTCCTCTGCAAAGCCATTGCTCCAGACCCGTCAAATGTCAGTGTCTCCCAGGAAGAGAACTTGAGAAATTCAACAACTAACTCTAAAACACTCCCCGGTACCTGTCCAACTTCCATGCCCATCATTATATCCCATTACCACTTTTCATGTTTAATTCTATTGTGAATTGACCAATAATATGCACTTGTAGAGTACAGCGTAACATCATACTGTACGTGTGTCTTGTGGATTATCAAAGATTAATTACCATGTGCATTTCTTCATGTTCTCTAGTAATTATCCCTCTTAATGCTCTCACCGAATATCTCAACAAAACACAAGGGAAGGATTTATTTTGGCTCACGGTTTGAGGGAACACAGTCATCGAGATGGGGATCACATGATGGATGGCAAGTAGTTCCATGGTGGTAGAGGCCTGAGATGGCTTGGCCACACCTCAGCAGACCAGGAGGTGGAGAAAGGGCAGCTCTGGTGCTCACCTAGGGCGTTCTTGTTTTATATTTTTATTCAATCTCTGACACTCTGGGTGGGTCATCCTTCCTCAATTGATCGATCCTTGCTGGAAAACTCCTTGAAGATACACCCAAAAGTACATCCTATTAATACCCTAGGTGTTTTTTAAATCCAGTCATATTTACTATCACATTGACCTAAGGTCAATTATTTCTGGTGAAAACATTTAAAATATGCTCTTTTAACAGTTTTTACCACTACCTTACTTCAATTAATTAAAGTCATTCTAATTGGTGTTATGTCACTAGAATTATCCCATGACTTTTCAATGCTAGAGATCAAACCCGGTCAGGAGACAAGCTAAGCCACATTCTTTATCTCATATCTTTTGAAAATTCTTTTTCTAATGAAAGCTATATTTCTTTTTCAAAATTTTTATTAGATATATTCTTTATTTACATTTCAAATGTTGTCCCCCAAAAAAACCCTAACCCATTTCCCCTCCCCCTACTCACCAAGCCACCCACTCCTACTTCCCTGTCCTGGCATTCCCCTATACTGGGGCATCAAGCCTTCTCAGGACCAAGGACTTCTCCTCCCTTTGATGTCCAACAAGGCCATCCTCTGCTGCATATGCATCTGGAGCCATGAGTTTTTCCATGTGTACTCTTTGGATCCTGGTTTAGTCCCTGGGAGCTCTGGAAGTACTGGGTGGTTCATATTGTTGTTCTTCCTACGGTTCTGCAAAACCCCTTCAGCTCCTTGGGTTCTTTCTCTAGCTCCTCCATTGGGGAGCCTGTGCTCAGCTCAATGGTTGCCTGAGAGTGTCCGTCTCTGTATTTATCATGCTCTGGCAGAGCCTCCCAGGTGACAGCTGTATCAGGCTTCTGTCAGCAAGCACATGTTGGCATCCACAATAGTGCCTGGGTTTGATAACTGTACATGGGATGGATCCCTAGGTGGGGCAGTCTCTGGATGGTCTTTCCCTCAGTCTCTGTTCCACATTTTGTCTCTGCATCTCCTCCTGTGGGTATTTTGCTCCCCCTTCTAAGAAGGACCAGAGCATTCATACTTTTTTCTTCTTTCTTCTTGAGCTTCATTTTATTTGTGAATTGTATCTTGGATATTCCGAGCTTCTGGGCTAATATCCAATTATCAGTGAGTGCATACCACGTGTGTTCTTTTGTTATTGAGTTACCTCACTCAGGATGATATTTTCTAGTTCCATCCATTTGCCTAATAATTTCATGAATTTATTGTTTTTAATGACTGAGTAGTATTCCATTGTGTAAATGTACCACATTTTCTGTACCCATTCCTCTGTTGAGGTACATCTGGGTTCTTTCTAGCTTCTGGCTATTATAAATAAGGCTTCTATGAACATAGTGGAACATGTGTCCTTATTACATGCTGGAGAATCCTCTAGGTACATGCCCAGGAGTAGTATAGCAGGGTCCTCTGGTAGTATTATGCCCAGTTTTCTAAGGAACCACCAAACTGATTTCCAGAGTGGTTGTACCAGCATACAATCCCACCAGCAATAGAGGAGTGTATTTCTTTAAGGGAGTTATTTATGACCTTCTTGAATTCCTCTATCATCATTGTGAGATGTGATTTTTAGATCCAAATCTTGCTTTTCTGGTGTGTTGGGGTAACCAGGGCTCACTGCTATGGGAGAACTGGGTCCACATGGTGCCATGTCGCCATAGTTTCTGTTGGTAATGTTCTTGCATTTGCCTTTTGCCATCTGGTTATCTCTGGTGTTAGCTGGTCTTGCTGTCTTTGACTGTAGCTTCTCTGTCCTGCAAGCCTGTGTATCTGTACTCCTGGGAGACAGGGTCATCTCAGGTGTGCAGACAGAAACCAGAAGGATCCTGTCCCCAGCTGATCTTTGGTTCTTATGTCCTGATGGCTCTGGGCAGGTCCCTCTTGGGCCAGGAATTTGAAGAGAGGTCTTACCTGTGCACACAGGTATATAGGCACTCCTGGGAGTCTAGCTCTCTTGTGGTGGTATTTGTGTATGTAGCTCTGTGCCCCAGGATCAGCTCTGGGTGCAGACGGAAATCAGAAGACTCCTGTCCCAGGCTGCTCCTGGGCTCTAGTGTCTTCAGAGTTTAGGGCTGGTTCCTCTGAGCAGCAGGGGTAGTCCTACCCACACTCTCAGGCCTCTCCACACTCCTGGGAGGTTAGCTATCTCCCTGTACAACCTGGATATCATGCTCTGTTGCAGAGGATGGTCCCTAGCCAGAGAAAGAAACCTAAAGGCTCCCACCTGAGGGACCTGGATGGGTTCCTCTGAGCAGCAGAGGTGGTCCTGAAAGATACATTTCATACTCTATATCCTATGTGGCTATATCTATGACCTCACCAGGTTACCTATAAATCCCTGTATTTCTAGTGACCTCTTCATTCCCAGTGCTCCATTACAGTGCTGTATGCACTAGTAAGTTAGACCATAGCTACTTTCTGAACAGATAAAGGAAATGCTACTTGTTTTATTATTTGCTCTTACTGCATAGATAATGACATATTATAATGGATATGGTTTCATTGCAGTAAAACTAAGACTTCAATTTCTAGATTCTATTCACTTGTGATTCCCAGTGTTCCCTGCCTTGTGTCTAGTGTCCATGTTGGCTAGATGCGCACTTCATGCCTAATCAGAAATGCCAAAGGCTTTAAAGGGATAACAGAAGACAATTCCTCATGGGTGCCAGAGCCATGACTGTTCTTTCTATCTAAATGAGGTCTTTAGCATTTAAGACTCTGGCCATCTCGAACCATAGACTAGGGAATAGGAGGTAAACTAGAAAACCAACATTCAACAAAAAGTGTGGGGGGGTATAGAATACCAAGCTAAAGAAAGAGTTTCCAGGGATTTTATGTTGCATCTGATTTGCTATTTAGAAGTGCTCTGATCTGTTCAGTTCACCAAGCACCATGGTGCATCTTCTTTGAACAGGGTATTTATAAAGATTATGAACATGAGCAATATGTAGTTTCATCAAGGTACTTATTATTTGATTCTCTGATCCACAAACTTATTTCTCATATATATTTTGGACAAGCTGATGAAATCCATCGATGTTCCCTTCCCAAGATACATGTGACCACACACAGAACATTTAGCTCATAAATCCCTCTCCTCCACACTCCAGTCATGGACCTATCTGAAGAGGTAAAGAAACAAAATTTGTGTATTAATGACTGGAAAATTCAGAATGCTATAAATGGTCTAATAGATACATGAAGGTTGCAGAGAATTACAAAAGAGGGAAGACATACCTGTCTGAAGGTAGCAGAATGAACTTCCACTCTGGGCTACAGCATGTGTATTCTACCCTGAAGGGTCACAGATCAAAAACAGCATCTGAGGTAAGGAACAGACTCAGTACAGGTGTAGATAAAAATATCAAGGGGTAGTCTGGCATTGTTAGAAGTCTGATGCACCTGGAACATAGGAGACGTTGAATAAGCTGGAGAGTAGTAAGGAGATTAACAATGAGTAGGCTAGAATGTCAACACTGGTTCTCATTGTCACCATTCTCTTGGGTCTTATCCAATGGACAGTGGAGGATGGCCTGGCCAAAACTGAGCCTCACAGTCTTTCTTGGGATGAATAGAAAGGGAAAGGAATTAGATGTAAATGGAAGGCTTGCATCCAAAAAGGCAGTAAAAGCCCAAATTTGGAGGCATTAACAATATATGGAATGGTAAAGCCACATAGCGGGAATCTATAAAGAATTATGCAATGACAGCTACAAGCTCTACACAGTGACTGGCCACAGCGGGGAGAATGTGTTAGAGCCTCTTGCATCTAACATCAGTAAACACATTCTGCACAAGCTAAACCGGCCGAGGAGAATTTAGATATTGTTCTTTTTTTTCCATTTACATTATTCCCTTATTATTTTTATAATTCCTGGTACAACGCTTTGAAAATAATAGGCATAATAAGTGCTTGATTGGATTGAATTTAGTTCAATTTAATTTATAGTGTGATGGTTACCGAGCCAATAATTATTATCTCGTTTTGAATAATGATGTCAGTCTCTAAACATAATTTAAGAATTACTGAGTATTTTTCCCTGATAGGCAGTGTGCGTCCTGGCAGGCCTTTGAGGACTGGCAAGGTGCTCGATTTGATTTTACATGGAAATGTGTTGTAGACCGTGTTCATGACGCTTTATGACAACACCTTAAGCAGGAAATTAAAATGAAGCTGAGATGTGATCTCTGTGAGATACGATATTTCTCTCCGAGGACTCTTAGCAAAAAGAAAAAAAAGAAAGAAAACCTACCTTGGTGATAAAAAAAATTGTGCTTTAGGGACACAGAAGGTGTGGAGATTGGAAAACATAAAACAAAACAAAACTGGTAAGGTTCTTAGGGGCTATTTGTCTTCACATCTTATAAGGACTTACCTCAGGACCATTAATCAAAAGAATCAAATCCAAACACTCTGTTCTTACTAATATTCTTCGTCCAAACTGCATGCTGGGTTGATACACGTGGAGCCCGGTATCTGCAGTGTAGTCACATACAGTACCTCTGTGGACTCTGCCAGGGGTTCCCCTTTAATAAGTTTTTTCATCCCACTAAGTTTTTGAACATTAGTTTGGGACAGGGTTTTAGTAAGGTACAGAAATAAATTATTTAAGAAAAGCCTCAATAACCGACTACTTTGCACAGGGCTTTCTTGATTGCAATGCTTCTAAGATTTTAAGGACATTTTGAAAAAAAAAATTCCTCTGGCTCAAATGAGCATGTTTCCTGTCCGTTCATTTCCAACTCCAGCTTTTAAGTCACGCCCTATCCCAGACATTCTTAAACTGCGTTGTAAATTACAACCACCTGGAGTGATGCTTGAATCTAGGGATGCCCCGGACACACCAAGGCCTGTGGTCGGAGACAGCATAGTTCAAAATCTACCAATTCTGTGAAGAACAGTCCTGGTTCACGCCACCGATTCATTCCCTGCAGGTGTAGACATGAGTGACTTGGCATGACAGTCAAAAAAGAAAAATAAACATTAAAAAATGTGTAGAATTCAAATTATTGATAAAAACGTATAAATAAATAAGCATAAATTTTTATTTCTTTAATTTATTTCTTTATTGAGTATCATCTTCATTTACATTGCCAATGGTAAAACCTTTCCTGATATCCCCCCTCCCCTAAGACCTCCAACCCCTCCCCTTCCTCCTTCCCCCTGCCTCCATGTATATGCCTCTACACCCAACACACTCCCTGCCCCCCTCCTTGGTTTCCCTTTGTTCTGGCCTCTGTTGAGCCTTTACCTGACCAAGGACCATTCTTCTCACTGACGCCCAACAAGGCCTTCCTCTGCCACATTTTTGGCTGGAACCATGTGTGCCCCTTGGTTGATGGTTCAGTCCCTGGGAGTCTTGGGGCATCTGGGTGGCCGAAATCATTGTTCTTCCCATGGGGCTGTAAACCCCTTCAGCTCCTCCGGACCCCATGCCCAGTCCAATAGTTGGTTGTTAGCATCTGCCTCTGTATTTGTAAGGCTCTGGCAAGGCCCCTCTGGAGACAACCATGGCATGCTCCTTTTGGTATACACTTCTTGTTGTCCATAGTTGTGCCAGGGTTTGTTGACTGTTTATAGGATGAATCCCCGGGTGGCCTTTACTTCAGTCTCTGCTCCACACATTGTCTCCCTTATTGCTCCTGTGGCTATTTTGTTCCCTTTCTAAGAGGAACAGAAGCGCCCTCACATAAGTCCTCCTTCTTCTTGAGCTTGGTGAATTGTAACTTGTTTATTTTGAGCTTTTGGGCTAACATCCTCTTATTAGTGAGTGCATACCATGTGTGATCTTTTGTGATTGGGTTGCCTCGCTCAGGATGACACTTTCTAGTTCCATCCATTTGCCTAAGAATTTCATGAATTCATTGTTTTTAATAGCTGAATAGTACTTCATTGTGTATATATACCATAGTTTCTGTATCCATTCCTCCATTGAGGGACATCTGGGTTCTTTCCATTTTCTGGCTATTATAAATAAGAACATAGTGGAGCATGTGTCCTTAATACATGCAGGAACATCTTCTGGATATATGCCCATGAGTGGTATAGCTGGGTCTGCTGGTAGTACTATGTCTAATTATCCGAGGAATCGCCAAACTGATTTCCAGAGTAGTTTTAGCAGCTTGGAATCCCACCAATAATGGAGAAGTGTTCCTTTTCCCCCACATCCTCTCCAGCAAATGCTGTCCCCTGAGTTTTTCATCTTAGCCATTCTGACTAGTGTAAGGTGGAATCTCAGTGTTGTTTTGATTTGCATTTCCCTGATAACTAAAGATGCTGAACATTTCTTTAGGTGCTTTAGAGCCATTTGAGTTTCCTCAGTTGAGAATTCCCTGTTTAGCTCTGTACCCTGTTTTTAAATAGGGTGATTTCACTCTCTGGAGACTAACTTCTTGAGTTCTTTGTATACATTGGATATGAGCCCTCTATCAGATGTAGGATTGGTAAAGATCTTTTCCCAATTTGTTGGTTGCCGTTTTGTCCTATTGATTATGTCCTTTGCTTTACAGAAACTTTGCAGTTTCATGAGGTCCCATTTGTCGATTCTTGTTCTTAGAGCATAAGCCATTGGTGGTCTGTTCAGGAACTTTTCCCCTGTGCCCATGTGTTCAAGATTCGTCCCCACTTTCTCCTCTATAAGCTTCAGTGTATCTGGTTTTATGTGTAGATCCTTGATCCACTTGGACTTGAGCTTTGTATAAGGAGCTAAGAATGGGTTGATTTGCATTTTTCTGCATGCAGATCTCCAGATGATCCAGCACCATTTGTTAAAAATGCTATCTTTTTTCCACTGGATGTTTTTAGCTCCTTTGTCAAATATCAAGTGACCATATGTGTGTGAGTTCATTTCTGGGTCTTCAATTCTATTCCATTGATCTTCCTGCCTGTCTGCATACCAATACCAAACTTTTTATCACTACTGCTCTGTAGTAGAACTTGATGTCAGGGATGGTGATTCTCCCAGAAGATCTTTTGTTGTGGAGAATAGTTTTTGCTATCCTGGGTTTTTGTTGTTGTTGTTGTTGTTGTTATTGTTGTTGTTGTTATTCCAGATGCATTTGAGAATTGCTTTTTATATATCTATGAAGAATTGATTTGGGATTTTGATGGGGATTGCATTGAATCTGTAGATTGCTTTTGGCAAAATGGCCATTTTTATTACATTGATTCCGCCAATCCATGAACATGGGAGATCTTTCCACCTTCTGATACTTTCTTTGATTTCTTTCTTCAGAGACTTAACGTTCTTGTCATATAGATCTTTCACTTGCTTCGTTAGGGTCACACCTAGGTATGACATATTATTTGGGACTATTGTGAAGGGTGCCATTTCCCTAATTTCCTTCTCTTCTTGTTTATCCTTTGAGTAGAAAAAGGCTACTGATTGGCTTGAGTTAATTTTATATCGAGCCATTTTGCTGAAGTTGTTTATCAGCTGTAGGAGTTCTCTAGTGGAAGTCTTGGGGTCGCTTAAGCATACTATCATATCATCTGCAAGTAGTGATATTTTGACTTCTTCCTTTCCAATTTGTATACCTTTGACCTCCTTTTGCTGGCTGATTGCTCTGGCTAGGACTTCAAGTACTATATTGAATAGATAGGGAGAGAATGGGCAGCCTTGTCTGGTTCCCGATTTTAGTGGGATTGCTTCAAGTTTCTCTCCATTTAACTTGATGTTGGCTAGCGGTTTGTAGTATATTGCTTTCACTATGTTTAGGTATGGGCCTTGGATTCCCAATCTCTCCAAGACTTTTATCATGAAGGGATGCTGGATTTTGTCAAAAGCCTTTTCAGCATCTAATGAAATGACCATGTGTTTTTTTTTCATTTAGTTTGTTTATGTAGTGGATTACATTGACAGATTTCCGTATATTGAACCATCCCCACATCCCTGGAATGAAGCCTACCTGATCGTGGTTAATTATAGTTTTGATGCATTCTTGGATTTGGTTGGCCAGGATTTTGTTCAATATTTTTGCATCAATGTTCATGAGGGAGATTGGTCTGAAGTTCTCCTTCCTTGTTTGGTCTTTGTTTGGTTTAAGTATAAGCATTATTATGGCTTCATAAAATGATTTGGGTAGTGTTCCTTGAGCTTCTATTTCATGAAAAAGTTTGAAGAGTATCGGTATTAACTCTTCTTTGGAGATCTGATAGAATTGCCCACTAAACCCATCTGGTCCTGGGTTGTTTTTTTTTAATGGGAGACTATTAATGACTGCTTCCATTTCCTCAGGACTTATAGGACTATTGAGGTGATTTATCTGATCCTGTTTTAATGTTGGCACCTGGTATGTACCTAGAAAGTTGTCAATTTCATCCAGGTTTTCAAACCTTGTTGAGTATAAGCTCTTGTAGTAGGAGCTGATGATTTTTTTTAAATTTCCTGTTTCTGTTGTTATGTCTCCCTTTTCATTTCTGAGTTTATTAATTTGGATACTGTCTCTGTACCCTCTGGTTAGTCTGGCTATATCTATCTTGTTGATTTTTTTCAAAGAACCAGCTCCTTGTTTTCTTCTTTGTATAGTTCTTTTTGTTTCTGTTTGGTTGATTTCAGCCCTAAGTTTGATTATTTCCTGCTGTCTACTCCTCTTGGGTGTATTTGCTTCCTTTTGTTCTAGAGCTTTCAAGTGCACTGTCAAGCTGTTAGTGTATGCTCTCTCCAGTTTCTTTTTGGAGGCACTCAGAGCTGAGTTTTCCTCTTAGCACTGCTTTCATTGTGTCCCATAAATTCTGGTATGATGTATCTTCATTTTCATTAAATTCTAAAAAGTCTTTAATTTCGTTCTTTATTTCTTCCTTGACCAAGCTCTCGTTGAGGAGAGCATTGTTCAAGGTCCATGTGTATGTGTGTTTTCCATTGCTTTTGATTGAGCTTAAGACCAGCCTTAGGCCATGGTGATCTGATAAAATACATGGAATAATTTCAATATTTCTGTATCTGTTGAGGCCTGTTTTGTGACCAATTATATGGTCAATTTTTGAGAAGGTACCATGAGGTGCTGAGTAGGTATATTCCTTTGCTTTAGTGTGGAATGTTCTATAAATATCTGTTAGAACCATTTGGTCCAATTAATTTCAGTTAATTTCACTGTATCTCTGTTTAGTTTCTGATTTGTCCATTTTTCAGAGTGGAGTGTTGAAGTCTCCCACTATTATTGTGTGGGGTGCAATGTGTGCTTTGAGTTTTATTAAAGTTTCTTTAATGAATGTGGGTGCCCTTGTGATCCTTGTGCCTTTGGAGCATAGATGTTCAGAATTGAGAGTTCATCTTGGTAGACTTTTCCTTTGACCAGTATGAAGTGTCCCTCCTTATCTTTTTTGACAACTTTTGTTTGATTTTATCAAAAGTCAATTTTATCTGATATAAGAATGGCTGCTCCAGCTTGTTTCTTGGAACCATTTGCTTGGAAAATTGTTTTCCAACGTTTGACTCTTAAATAGTGACTGTCTTTGTCACTGAGGTGGGTTTCTTGTATGCAGCAAAACGTTGGGTCCTGTTTACATATCCAGTCTGTTAGTCTATGTCTTTTTATAGGGAATTGAGACCATTGATATTAAGAGATATTAAGGGAAAGTGATTGTTGCTTACTGTTATCTTCTTGGTTAAAGGTGAAATTCTGGTTGTGTATCTATCTTCTTTTGGGTTTGTTTAAAGTTTACCTTGTTGATTTTTCTATGGTGTGGCTTGCTGCCTTTTGTTGGTATTTTCCACCCATTATCCTTTGCATGGCTGGATGTGTGGAAAGATATTGTGTAAATTTGCTTTCATCATGGAATGTCTTGATTTCTCTGTTTATGGTAATTGAAAATTTTCTGGGTACAGTAGCCTGGGATGACATTTATGTTCTCTTAGGGTCTGTATGGCATCTGCCCAAGCTCTTCTGAATTTCATAGTCTCTGGTGAGAAGTCTGGTGTAATTCTGATAGGTCTGCCTTTAAATGTTCCTTGACCTTTTTCTCTCACTGCTTTTAATATTCTTTCTTTGTTTAGTGCATTTGGTGTTTTGATTATTATGTGATGGGAGGTTATTTCTGCTCTGGTCCAATCTGTTTAGAGTTCTGTAGGCTTCTTATATATTCATGGCATCTCTTTCTTTAGGTTAGGGAAGTTTTCATCTATAATTTTGTTGAAGATATTTACTATGCCTTTAAGATGCAAATCCTCGCTTTCTTCTATACCAATAATCCTAAGGTTTGGTCTTCTCATCATGTCCTGGATTTCCTGGATGTTTTTGGTTACAAGCTTTATGCATTTTGCATTTTCTTTGGCTGTTGTCAATGTTTTCTATGGAATCTTCAGCATCTGAGATTCTTTCTTCTATCTCTTGTATTCTGTTGTTGATGCTTGCATCTATGACTCCGGAATTCTTTCCAAGGTTTTCTACTTTCAGAGATGTCTCAATTTGTGATTTCTTTTTTGATTCTATTTCCAGTTTCAGATCCTGGATAGTTTTGTTCAGTTCCTTCACTTGTTTGTTTGTTTGTTTTTTCCTGAAATTCTTTAAGGAATTTTTGTGATTCCTCTTTAAGTGCTTCTACCCTTGATCCATATTCTCTTGTCTTTCCTTAAGGGATTTTTGGTTTCTACCTGTTGACCCATGTTCACCTGTATTTCTTTAAGGGAATTATTTGTGTCCTTCTTGAAGTCCTCCATCAACAATATGAGATATGATTTTAAATCCAGCTCTTGCTTTCCTGATGTGATGGAGTATGCAGGATTTGCTGTTGTGGGAGAACTAGATTCTGCTGGTGCCATGTTGCCTTGGTTACTGTTGGTAATGATCTTGCGTTTGCCTTTGGCCATCTCGTTATCTCTGGTGTTAGCTGGTCTTGCTGTCTCTATCTTCTCTGTCCTGCTGGCCTGTGTTTCTGTACTCCTTGGATTCCTTTTCTCACCAATGCCCTGCAAACAGTTGGTTCTCCAGGAAGTATCAGGTGATAGGGTCTTTCCTATGGCAGACTTGGCAAGGGTCGAATGCCTTGCAGGCTGTTATTTCTCCAATGTTCTGCTGCTGCCAGATTTCAAATGTTCTCCTGATGCTTGTTCTTGAATGCCCCACTTCTACCAGCTCGAATGCACCTTCTGGTGCTAGTTCTCGAATGACCTGCTCCTGCCAGTTCTTAAATGCCGTGTTCCTGCCTGTTCTCTAGAAAGTATCAGGAAGTAAGCTCTTCCCCGTGTCAGAAGGAGCACAGGTGAAATAACCTGTTCCTGCCAGTTCTCCAGAGAGTATCAGGAAGCAGGATCTTCCCCATGTCAGATGTGGCACAGGTCTACCACATCCGATGGATGGGACAGTGGTGATTAACCTGCTCCTGCCAGTTCTCTAGAGAGTATCAGAAAGTGGGATCTTCCCCATCTCAGATGTGGCACGGGTCTCTGAGAGCATGACTCCCTCTAAGCACAGGACTCCCTGCAGGTCAAATACCCTCTTGCAGGATATGTACCTGGACAGCTGTAGAGCTGCCCAGCTCCTACATGCAGAAGGAACCCAGGTGGACTGTGTCCCGAGTGATTGTTCACTCTGTTGTTCCCTGCGTACCTGGCTGAACTGGCTACTTGTTCACAGAAGCCAAGATGGTGGCAACCTCAGATTGCAGGGCTCCCTCTATGCATGAATTTTTAAATGGAGCCATTTGTCTATGATAACAAGGAATATGAGATGTTTTTTAGTTACAGACTTTGCTTTAAGTTCCAGATCAATAAGCTTGTCCTTGGGTCCCATCAGGACAGAATCTGAAACATCATCAGCCCTCCATGCTTTACGCTTTTCACCGCTAGCAACCCTCATCCTGGGGCATGACACACCCCATCCCCAGCTGCGACTTCCCAATCTGCTTTCAGGAGGCCATGCAAGGTTTACCTTCTCCTCCAAGCAGTCCCAAGTTTCCAACCAGTGATGGCATCCCTGTACTTAGAGTTCCTGAGGCAGTTTAAGTTTTCTCACCATAGCTATGGACTTATCCTAACTCAGAGGTGTATGTCAACTTCCCCTTGAGCCTGACTGTGATCTCCCGTGGGCATCACCACCCCTGTGGGTAGGATTTCATGTCAATCACAAATCACATCAACCACGTGGCAATCCAGATCCTTAAAAAGTATCCATTGGATTTCATTTCTTTTCAAACTATTATAGACTCTCATTTTTTCTTCCCAAGTCTGTAAATATAAGCATATGACAGCCTTTCTCCATATGCTACAGCCACAACATGTAATAGATATACGGCTAATAAGGATGCATTAAAATATCCTGTCTTCTTATGAATAAGTTGAACTCAAGAGAAATGTCTTTTAAATGTGTGTGTGTGTGTGTGTGTGTGTGTGTGTGTGTGTGTGTGTGTGTGTGTGTGTGTGTGTGTGTGTGTGTTTCGTATTAGGGAGGTATTGTTCATGCTCCAATGCTTGTGGAAGTCAGAGAACAACTTCATGGAGTTATTTCTTTCCTCCAACCCTGTGGCTTCGGAATTGAGCTTGGGTCATGGTATCAAGTGTCTTTGCCTACTGCTCCATCTTATTGACCTAGGCCTGAAGTTGAAGTTAAACTATGAATCCTCTGATGAGTGTCATATTTCTAACACCTTTTCACCTGTGAAAGCAAAACCAAAATGAAGTCATAGAAGAAAGCTTATAATTTAAGGCGAATATCTTTGTAACTGTGGGAGAAAAACTGAGGGCATTTGGACAGGAAGGAGAATGAGAGTAAATTCCAGTATGTCTCTGTTTTCTCTCAAAAATAGCATGCTACCTAAAGTGAACAAGGCTTGAAAGAAGGGAGTTTTGAGTCTCTGAGCTGGAAGCTAAGAAAGAAGGTCAATGAGGAAAAGCCTTCCTTGGTTCCTGACACACCCATATGACTAGGGGCTGAACCCTGGTCGCCACCTCACACCACCATCCATTTCCATCAGGCCTATAGAACTCCTTAAAGTCATTCATACATTATGCTGACTTGACCCTTTGAATATTGAATGAAATTTCTCATTTGAGAATTGTCAGGAGGAAAAGTTAATGCCAGTGTGTGTGTGTGTGTGTGTGTGTGTGCGCGCGCGCATGCAATCTTTTAGCTCCGAGGACGTGAGAACTTCATGTCTTCATGTCGTAGTTACTTTTCTCACTGCTGTGATAGAGTACCTAACAGAAACAAATTAATGCAGGAAAGGATGCTTTCAGCCTCTGGTTTCAGGAGGTTGCAGCCTGCTGTGATGGTGAAGGCAGGGGGAGGTGGCTCTGGCCACTGAAGTGAGTCATTCCTTCTGACCCACTTCAGCCAGCCAAGCCCCACCTCCTAAAGGCCTTCAACATTATTTCACAGGAATCTGTGGGGAAATTTTCAGTTTCAAGCCATAAGAGGTAAGAAATAGAATGAACGATTGCAGTTTGATTTTTTTTTTTTTTACAAAATCATAAATATTGGGTTAAGAATACACAGTTCGAGGACTGGAGTATGGCTGTTTTTAGAGTGCTTGATTTGTGTGCATAAAGCCCTGGGCTTGATCCTCATTCCCATAGAAACAAGGCCAGATGGCATGTGCCTGTGATCCCAGCACTCAGGAAGTAGAGGCGAGAGGATCAGAAGAGATTCAACCTTAACCTCAACTACATATGTAGAAAGTTCAATGACAGCCTGAGATACATGAGATCCTGTCTCGAAACAAACACAAGCAAAACATAATGCACATCATGAAAGACCCATCATAGTATTTCATATCCAGCACTCAGAGTGATCAAGACAATTACCTCGCTTTGGTTCTTCTACTCTGAGGATTATGGTTGCCTTGGAAAATCCACATGGATTGTGGCTTACACAGAAGATTGGGAAATTAATATCTGGAGAGGAGAGAGTTGCATGGAGTTTGAGGGGAAAACAATGCACAGTAGATCCCTGTTGTTAATGGACCTTGATTAGGTCACTTATCAACAGAACTCTCCCTGCACATACCTGCATGTATCACCTTACATGGGTGGTCAATACAACCTCAGCGGCCAGGCACCACCACTTTAAGCATGAAGGGCAGGGGTAAGCCATGGAGGGGTATGTTTATAGGTGGGTACCCATGTGTGTATACACACTATTCATTTGGAGAATGTATACCTTGACAAGTTACATACAATTTCAGTCTAACTGCAATTTCTTTTTTTTCCTAATTTAAAACAAATCATAATGCAATGAATGTCCTGCTTATAGATCAAATCTCTCTAAAAATTAATATGCATGTAATTATATAACTCATTCCTGAATTGCCTAAGTTGATGAAAATCCTATTCTTATAATATAGTTGGCCTGTTAGGACATACCAGGCTGTCTTCATGCCAAAGGACAGAAGAAGACAGACATCAGTCAGTGCATGAGTGTATTTACCTGGAGATGCTGTTATGTGATGTCTTCTGCTTCTCTGAGTATGGGGTGGGGATTTAGGTATGATATATAACAGGAGCATCACTAGGGAGCTATTTTACAGCTTTGTAGGTGAGCCCAGTGTGCAGCCAGAATTGAGATCCACTACATCCAAATGGTGGAAATCGTGGTAGTCCATAATCATTGACTTCTTACATCTCCAGCTACCAGCTCTGTGAGAATCTTACAGGGTCTGTAGTTCTGTGGTCCTGATAGGTGTCTGGAGAGCTTCAGCAAGCCTTCCCCAGCTCTGCTACATCTTAGACTGGAGCCTCTACCTCCAGTCTAAGCAAGTGCTTTAGAAAAAGGATAACACATGGCCCAAGAAAGGTCAGCTTGGAACCACGTCATGACATGCACTAAAACCCCGAGGCTGTTTTTTATCGTCCTCTCATTACTATACCTTCTCCCTCTGGTGTTTAGGACATTAAGCATCTCTATCTGGGAGTAACTGGGCTTACACACATTATAAAGTATAAGGTTATTAAATAGTTCCGTAGTGGTGTGTGCTATGGTAGCTCAGTATCTCGTCTGAAGCAACAAAGCCAGGACCTCTCAGGAGTACAGCACCTCTTGCCCTACCCCAGAGTGGCTTTAGATGAGAGTAGCTCTTCCTTCCCTCCTTCCTTCCCTCCTTCCTTTCTTCCTTCCTGCCTTCCTTCCCTCCTTCCTTCCTTCTTTCCTTTCTTCTTACCTTTCTTCCTAACTTCCTCCCTTTTAGTATCTGTCACTAGTAGTTTACCACAGACACTCAGATTTATGTAAGCCTAACTCTGAACTTAGATTCTGTCTCCTATTAAAAAGGTCTGTGATATCAGCAACAGATTACAAACATCTCCATAGCAACAATTTCTACTATTTCCTCCATCCCCATCCTGAAGGTTCTACCTGCAGTTGCCTGGGTGTGTAGAAAGGTAGTGAACCTGTGTCTGTGTGCACTTATTTTTAAAGACAAACTCTTGGGTATTAATCAGTAAAATCAATTCTAATACTCTTTATGATTATTATATGACGTAGGATTGCCTTGAGAATGCTTTTGTTCATTCCGCATATGGTTAATGTAGGGAGGTTTGTTATTCCGAATCTGCCTTAACAAGGGGAGCGCTCTAAAATGCATGCAGTTGTATAGCTGAGAAAGCCCAACTTCCTCTCCCTTTTGCCAAGTAGCAGGTGTTCTCCAGAGCCCTTAATGGTCCATAGATGCTTCATAAAATGAGCACAGTGCCATCTAGTGGTCCATTGTCAGGATTGTGTATCCTAAATCATTTCCTGGAATTGAGATCACACCAAGTAAGCCACCAATAGGTACAACTGTTGGGGCTGAAACAGACTTCCTGCTGACTTCCCACTGAACCCCAACTTAACATTTCTCGGTGCTCCTGCTTAAATGGGAAAAATACTGATAGGACTTTTCTTCAGTGATTAATATGAGGCTGAAGAGATGGTTCAGCAGTCAACAGCATGGGCTGTTCTTCCAGAGGATCCAGGTTCAATGCCCAGAACCTACATGAATGCTTACAACTGACTGTACTTCCGATCCCAAAGGATCCGATGCCCTCTTCTGGCCTCTGTGGGTACCAGGCACACATGTGGTACACGGACATACATGTAGGCAAAACACCCATCAACACTGAAAATAACCCAGAAAACTGCAGAAGCATTGTAAAATGGCAAAAACTAAGAAGACATGTATAAAGCCAGAGACACACAATCACACTAAAATGGACTGGATTCGGCCCAGTATGATGGCATAAGCCTTCAATCCCAGCAGTACTTGAGATGGGTTGACATTTGAGTCTAGCCTGGTCTACACGGTGAGCGCCAGGCCAGTGACAGGAGTTTCTCAACACCTTCATGCCCTGTTACTATATCCACTAAGAAGCTTTAGCTACTCCAGCTTCTTTCCTGTTTGTCGCCATTCCCATCTTCTCTAGACTTGGAAATGATATTTTCACACTGGACGTGATCGTGTAGCTCTACTCAAAGCCCATGTCTTCATCCTTGGCACAAATCCTGCTCATGGCAACGGTGTGTCCCCACTCCAACCTTGTCCATCTGGCTCCACTACAACTCTGTCACGATCCCGTTCTGTGCGTAGCACTCTGGGCCTTACCGTAGGCCACACGTTTTACTACCCATGTGTCTGAGTGACACGTGTGTCCTCACCAGATAATTGGTTCCATGAGTTGGGAAACACTTTTTTTTTTTTTACTGTAGAACTGTCAGCTTTACAGTAGCTTATTAACAATTATAAACCTGGTTTTACATAAATGGCTTGTAACTATCTGTCCTCACAGTTGGCTGGACCCAGTGCTTTGCTTCTCCGTGAACCAAGGCCTTTGGTGTAAGAAAACATACATTCTAAGCACATTTATTTTAAATGGTTTCAATACAACATCGAGATCTTTTATTTGCCCATAACAATAAGTTACTATTTTCTGTGACATGTGAAGTGTCGTCCAGAGATTGACTCTTTTAATCCACAGTATAATCAAATGAAGGGATTAAAACACTATGAGAACTGACCATATTGAATAGTGGGGATTCGGACCATCACTGTGATTCTTCCCAACAGTGACATATTGCCTCCTTGGGTTCACATATGCCCTTAGAAACCCCTGATTCATCGTTGAGTTACATTGACATTTTCTTACTTAGTTACCATGTGTGATTATACTCCTATAATATAAAGGAGCTGTGATGCATGCTGGAGAGGTGAACAGTTATCACAACACACACACACACACATACACACACACACACACACACACACACACACCCTGTGGTGTGTTCACTATGGAAACAGGTACAAAACTCAGAGATGGAAAAGCCAGAAAGACATTCTTGAAGACGTGGTCCTGATGCTGAGGTGTGATGAGACCTGGATGAGAAATAAGGAGAGGACCAATTTAAACAGACAAAGGCCCTCACAAGCCATGCTTGGGTTTCAAATTAATGGGGAATTATGAAAGAAATTTACACAGCAGACAAGTGACGCATCATATTGTAGTTCGAAAATGAAGTCAGCCCGAACTAATTCCCATTCTCATAACATCTTGCAGTCACACTCTGAGGAACAGACTCACAGAGTAAGCACATAATAATGACAGGGACCGTAAAACACTCAAGAATAAAAGTAAGCCCCCCCCCAAAAAAAAAAAAGCTTTCATTAACAATTGACACTTTTCTGGGAGTGCCTTGTAATGCTAATTAAGAGAGAAAAAAAGCCAGCCTGGAGAGATGACTCAGAGGTTAGGAGCTTCTGCAGCTCTTTTAGAAGACCAGGGTTTGGTTTGCAACTCCCACATAGCGGATCACAACCATCTAAACTCCAGCTTTAGGGAATACAACACTGCTTCTGGCCATCGTGGGAACTGCATGCACGAGGTACACACATATAAAAGCAAATAACCCTTTTAACAAGAATAAGGTATAAAAGAGTGAGGAAAACACTGGCAGCGAACTTCTACCCACTACGCTCTTAAACATTGGCCTCTAGCCTGTCGAGTCGATTTATTTATAAATATTCAATAAGAAAATTCACAGAACAACCCTGTTCATCATTACCCATAATAACTGTTTCAGCCACAACCTGGATCAACTCAAATGTCCATCAACAAATGGGTCAGTAACCAAACTGACGTTTCCATACAGGATATCACCCAGCAATAAAAGGGAGTGAATTATCAATGCATGCCCAATAGAGATGACTCCTAAAACAGTTATGCTAAGTAGAAGATGAACAAATGGAGTTCCAGTTATTTAATATTCAATAAAATGGTAATAGAAAGCAAGAAAATCAGTTGCCTGATTGCATAGAATGGATTACAGAGGCACACAAGAAGGCTTTCAGCGTTAATTGCTACTGGGGCATCATAGTAATACTTCAGGACAAACAGAAAAGGACTTCCTGAGTATTTCAGGAGAAAATAACCAAGCTTATAATTTTTGACCAGGTTGTTCAGTAAGCTGTGACTTGGCTCCTTAGTGGTGTGACCTTGTCCGTCTGGGCTTTCCTTCCTCCCGCTCTCTTATCAACCTCTGTATATACATATATATTTATGTGTGTGTGACTGTGTAAGCATATATATGCAAATGAACTTACTTGAAATACTCAAAATGGATTCTGACCTCCTATGGGCACTTAGCGCTTAGGTTCTTATGTTCTTTTCATTCCAAGCAGTCACTGGGCTCAGCGGGGAAATTTTTTAAGCCCGATCGACTTGAATTTGACTACCAACTTTGCTAGTGACCGTTCTTACACTGACGGTTAACGACCCAGTTCCTCGGTTTTCCTGCACGTAACATAGGAGGAACGACCATATTTCAAGGGTGGCTGTAACACAGGAAGTGATGATTAATATTAGTTGCCAACTTGGCAGGGTCTAGCCACCTCGGAGGCACACCTGTAAACATGCATATGAAGGAGATTCTAGTTCCGAAGGCCACCCTGCTGTGTACAGCATCCTACAGGATGGGTCTGAATAAAATGGAGAAGATGAGCAGAACGGAAGGGTTAGGGTCTCATCATGCTTCCTAATTGTGGATGCAATGTGGCCAGTCACGTGACTTCCCCATATGGCCTGCCCCACCCCCCCCCCGCCCCCCGAAGCCATTTCTTCCTGAAGTCGCTTCCGTTAGGGATTTTGTCACAACAACGAGAAGGTAGCCCATGTACTTGGTATTCAGTACGGCATTTGTTGCTAAGTGGAAGGTCTTCAAGTCCTGGGGACAGACTTCTGTTCATATGCATCCCCCACAGCGGCTGGGCGCATGTGCAGAGCCAGGACCACTCAGGCCAGCCACCACTGCCCTTGCGCGTGCTCTGGGCTCATGTGTCCACTCTGCTTCCGTTCTAGTGCACCTGGTGGACATTTGGAACGTCATTGAAGCCCTGCGGGAAAACGCTTTGAATAACCTGGACCCAAACATAGAACTCAACGTGGCCCGCCTGGAGGCAGTGCTCTCCACGATTTTTTACCAGCTCAACAAGCGGATGCCAACCACTCACCAAATCCACGTGGAGCACTCCATCAGCCTCCTGCTCAACTTCCTGCTCGCAGCCTTTGACCCGTGAGCCCCCTGTGACTGTCCATTACTCTCTCTGCGCTTGGGTTCTGTTCTGTTTTTGTTTTGTTTTGTTTTTACACTTTCCTTAATTTTCTCAAATAATTTTCTAGCTTAGTTATATTTTTTTCCTTATCAGATGTTGCGTTCATAAATGAAACTTTAAAGGCTTCTGAGACAACCAGAGAGTAAAGTAACACACAGGCATGAGTAGACGGTTGTATCTTATGAGAAAACCTTGATTTACCATATCATCCCGTGTGTTGCAGTATAGATGGGCGCTACGGAATGAGTTCTGATGGCTTACACGCAGAGTGATTCGATAAAGCATGAAGAAGGAGAATAGATTTAAATGAATTCTTTGCCATTTAACTTAAGACTGTGGTTTCTGGGGTGTCATAAGAACACCGTAGGTGACAGAAAAGAAATTGAAGAGTGTCTCGGCTAGCCTAGAAAAGTAACGATGACCAGCCTTACACGGACTGGTCAGCTGTGCGCCCCACACAGTGAAACAGCCTGCCCCCTGTCATGTACCACAGCTGAAATGTAGCCTCATTATCCCATAATTCCCCACTCAGAATCATAGAACCTTGGAGCTGGCTGACATCTTAAAGAGTGTTCACACAAATCTCATTTCACAGATGAAGGGCCCGAGGCACAAAGAGGTGGTCGCTTATCCAGTTCTTTACAGCGTGTCAGCGGAGGAATGGGGACTTGGGTATTCTGCTAAGGCTTTTTCCGTGGTGTACATGACAGCCACATAGCCGGTGAAAATTCCAGGCATTACACGATCCGCCTGCGATTTCAAAGGGCTGTTACCCTCAGCCCCTAGTATGGACATGACATCTCCAGTCCAGGTTTTATGGCGTTTTGAATATTAAAAGGGGAATTGCAAAGCTGACCTTTACACGATCGTATTTTAATTCTGAACATTCTGCTTATTCGCCTTGTCCGAGTTCAGAAAACATGTCCCGTGGCGATGGAGCTGTTCTGCCATGCTCGTGGCATTGCCCCGCCCACCAAAGCCACCAGCTGTCACCTTGCTGTCCACTTTGTCATGGAACCGCCTGCCCCCTGCTCAGTTTGACCAGCATATCGTATTATCTCCGTGAGGAGAGGATTGTGAGAAATTGGCAAGTTGAAACAAATGCTTTTAGAATCCGCTGCCCAAATAGACAGGTTTCTGGCCTTGTGCACAGTTTAGGACCGGATGGTCTGCTCTGGTCGGACCGCTGTAGAAATTGGGAGAAACAGTGAGCAAAGGCTGTAGCCTTGCGTGGCAGGTGATAAAATGGGACTGAGGCGTGGAATTTCTGTAACAGAGTCCCCATCCTGGACCTTTAACAAGAATACAACAGTCTCCAGTCCTGTCACTAAAGGCTGAGTGTCACTCATGTGCTGTAAGTGCATGCTAGCTAGTGTCTTATTACTAGGCCAGGTACCTGACATAAGTGACTTGTGGCACGTTGGTGCTTCACGGTCTGTGGGTGAGGCAGTAGAGCAAAGGATCTGTTCACCCACGATGCCCTCAGGAAGCAGGGAGAGGCCACCAGAGTCCCGTCATCCCCTTTGCAAGCTTACGCTCAGTGGCATAAATTCCTTCTATTCAGTTCCAGTGTGAAAGACTCCACCGCCTCCTAACAGAGTCATAAGCTGGAAACCAGCCTTTCGTATATGGAGTGAGAGAGGGGCTTAGGCTCTAATTCACAGCTAAATGTAATTGATGGGGAATATAAGAACAAAGATGGGGCAGATGACATATCTTCGTGGTTAAGAGAGCTTATGGCTTTTGTAGAGGACCCAGGGTCAGTTCCCAGCACCTACAAGGTGGTTCACAACCATCTCCAACTCAAGGTTCAAGGGATCCAACACCCTCCATGGGCCCCAGGCATGCGCATGGCACACATACATAAATGCAGGCAAGACACTTTTGAAGGCATAAAGTACCATTTTAAAAAAAGGAAATTTCATTCCTTCCTAAGTTCTAAATTATTTCCAGAAATGCAAAGAGTCCAAGTTAAAGCATAGTTTGTACCCAATTCTGTAAATATAGAAGCAGGACTAGATTTGTAACAGTGAAGGGATTGTCTTATGAAATACATGGCATTCAGCTCATAGGGTTAGAAACTTCCCGTTTGTTATTTGACAAAGCAAAACCGTAAGTGTTCCCTAACTAGCTGCTGAGAGTACTGCAGAATCATTTCCAAGACACCTGAGACGGATAGAGATAGAGATAGAGATGGAGATAGAGATAGAGATTAGATACAGATATAGATATTATATATTACATATATATGTATATATATTACACATATATATTGCATACATATGTAAAGATAGGTTAGATATTACACATATTATATATATTGCATATATATGTAGAGATAGAGATAGAGATTAGATACAGATATAGATATAGATATTATATATTACATATATGTGTAATATATTACACATATTATATGTTGCATATATGTGTATATATATGCATGAATACATACATATATACATACACTTTCATATTAGGAAAATCTTTTGCTAATAGAAAAGTATATATACATACATCTACATGTATGTTTGTGTGTGTATGTGTATATATATATACACATACACACACACACACATACTATGGTACGAAGAAATTCACAGAAATGTAAAGAAAATACTATCACCAGCTCTTCCTATAGATTAGAAGCTCCTGGATATTTGACTACTCCCCACTGAAGGAGTCTTATAAACACAGAACTGAAACTCAACTCTGGAAACATCCGTATCGCCTCTCACCTGGCATAGAATCGCTAAGTAGGAATATTGACTGCTGCCAGGTATTCCCTCAGACAGTTTCTGGAATTTCAACATGAAATGCAAACTATCAGGAAGCTCTGCTCACTACAAATGTAGCGTTAAAGAATAAAACAAATGTTCAATTCTATCTTATAATAGTAAACTTATGCTTACCCAAATGAGTGCCAGTGTGGTGACATGACGTCACTCCCTGCCACCCACTACAGGGCCCATGTTTAAAGCACCTTGTTCTATTTTAACAGATAAGAGTGAGCCTGATACTAGTGAAACAAAGACACGCCACTGTTGCTACACACTCGCTGACATCTCCCAGGGGCACTCTCTCTCATTTTGAATGGATGTATTTTTAAATGGGAAAACCCGATATGAAAAGGCAGAGGTGCATTAAGACCCTGCACTCTAAGGAGGCCACAGTTTTCAAAACAGGAAGGACAGTAGATAGATGACAAGCCATGTAGAAGGAGAATCTGTATTCAGAGAAATGTACTCAGTGCTTTTGGCAGGGCCTTGAAATTTATCAGACTCAGCCGTTTAGACCCCAAAATTATCGCTGAAGCCCATTTTAGTTGGCTATATCCTAGGACACCACATTTACCTTCCTACACCATAGCTCCCCAAGAACAGCATCTCCGCCACAGCTCAGAAATCTGGATCTCAGTTTTCATGCAGCATGCTCCCCACAGACAACGAACAGCTCTGTAGCCACACACCTGTGTCCTGACCTTCCTCATGAAAGTCACTGCCACCCACAGAGGGGACTTTAAATGTCATTGGCCTAATCCACTGGCTTTCCATCTCAAAATGGCGGTCCACCCACAAGCAACTTGTAAACAGATCTGTTCCGTGGCCATGGCCTCCCCTTCCTAGCATCTCTAGAGAACTAGATGGATGGTTCTGGAAAGAATGGAGAAAGAAGTGACAAGAGATGGAGACGGAGGCTGTGAGGAGAGAAGATGGGGTGAGAGCTTGAGCCAGGCCTTTCCCCTCCCCCCTTCTTTCTACAAACCCTCAGGAGGTGGCCTGCCACCTGCCCTCTGCTACCAGGAGCCATCCCAACACATCATCCTTCAGAATTCACCAGCCAGTGCTAACCAGCTATCACAGTCACCTTTTGCCCACATCCCAGTTAAGGAAATCCCTTCCCAGAGCTTGGAGGAGCTTTCTTGCTGATAATGTGTTTTTACATTAGGGTACAGTAAAGCAGAAAGAGAAATAACGTGGCAGGAAGTTGTAAGACAAAGATAATTCTTAGATTTCAAAGATATGCAGCCTCTGTGAGGTGGTCACTGACTCCAGTGTTCTGGGGATCCCGTTGTGAGGGGGTCCCTGGCTCTGGTGCTCCAGGGATCCCTTTGCCTTTCACGGTCAAGTTGACCGCCATTCCCCAAGCCTTCTGTTCATTGCACAGGATTCTCCTCCCATAGAGAGCATGTGACCGTCTCCCACAAGATACTACAGGGTGGGACTGTACCTCATTCTTCTCCTCATAAACAACTCCTGAGACCATACACAACCTGAGGATGAATCAAGCAAAATCCAAAGGCTGGCCTCTCTCAGCTCTTGCCTTAGCTTTTACTCTGACCATTTCTTTTTCTTTTCTTTCTTTTTTTTTAAGATTAATGTCTCTGTTGTCCCCTCCTCCAGAAACTCGCAAATGTTAGTAGTATAAAATTCATACTCTGTGCAAAATATGTTCCTGGCAACTAATATGCATGGTTGTATCGTTTAAGGTTCTTCAATGTGCATCTCTTATTTTCCCTCCCAGTTCTCTGAAAAACACTACTGGCAACTTGATCATAATCTTATTAGCTTTCAGTCCAGTTCCCTATTTCCCTTTAAGATGCTTCTCACAACGTTGGTTATATAGTGACAGTGGCCACCATTTTGGTTTTTTTTTTAATTTGGTTTGTTATTGTTTGTGTTTATTTGTTTGTTTTGTTTTTTAGCCAATACCATTCCCATATGTATCTGGTTCATGCAAAGTCCTTATATGGCAGTGACCAATACCACAGGGAGTACTGTTCCAAGCTGCATTTCTAATACTGATCCTCCAGTGATCACGTGGTTACATGTAGTTGCTTTTCTCATTTCTATGACAAAGTACCTGATGGCGACCTAAGGGAAGGACAGGCTTTGTTTGACTCACAATTTTAGAGTCTCCCTCCGTCACGGCAGATGGGTTCACACTGTCAGGAACTGCAGGAGTTTGCTACACAGATGGTTAGACGTACCGGCCAGGAAGCAGAGGGAGCTCCAAAAGCAAGGTTGGCCATACTCTACAGGCCTGTGTTCTCTTCCGCCTACTCAGCACCGCCTTCTATCTGTCACCCTCCCCCCCAAACAGCACCACCAGCTGGCAATCAAATATTCAAACACATGAACCTGTGGGGAGCGTTTCACAAGCAAACATAAGGGGCGGTAACAATGCCATAACTGTAAAAAGCACCGGGTGTTCTCTGTGGGTCAGTAATGGTGCTGATATGGCACTGTTATCAGACAGTTCCCAGGGAGGAGGTGGTACTGGGGTGACACTCAAACACTAAACAGCTTCATGTGGGGCAGCATCATAGTGGGTGGTGTGAACAAATCAATAATTCAATACATACATACATACATACATACATAATACATAAGTATGTACATACATATGTACATACATAATACATAAATACGTAATACATGCATACACATACATAATACATATGTACATACATACATAAGTACATACATATATACATACATATGTGTATATATACATACATACATACTATCACTTTATCTTAGGATCTGATTTAGTCTGTCTTTACATTTTCTATTTCATATTTTCAATATGAGAATATGCTTTCCCTCCTCTCAGACTTTGTGTGTTTCAGACCATTAGCATACTGCCCACATGTGTCACCTTTCTGGTATGGGAAAGAAGTAAGCTAAGCTGTTGTACATTGCTGCATTAGTTGTGACCACAATGCAGGACTGCCCATCATATGGTCATCTTACATAGAGAGCTCTGAATCCTGGCAGGCTGTGCCCTGTGTCACACGTCACGCCTTACAGGGTCTACTAAATAGCCATGCTCACACTGAGTCCCCGGTGCTTTAGGAAAAGGGCCGGGGCACCCTCAATTCCTGGGCTGTAACATTATCCTGGAATTCTGCCAAAAACCTTTCTGCCTTTTGAATTTAAAAAAAAAAAAAAAAGATTTGGATATCTAATGCAAGTATACTACAAAGTACAGAGCCATTTCTCCGTGTCCCAGCAAAGCATATTGGTCAGGCTTAAGACTGCAAGGACATAGGAAAGGGAGCTCAGAGGAGTGGCATGGACCCAAACGTTCCTTGTTTCTTACACCAAGGACACCCTAAGTTCACAGAAGCCAGCGAGCGATCTTCTCTAGAGATTGTCACTTTCTTTTTAAGCACAGAAAGCCTTTCGTTTTAGCTAGAAGAAAGTCATTTCCCAAAGAATACCTGTAGTAGTGAGCAGACTGAATGTTCTTAATCTCCCTCGTCTTTCATCAGACATACTCTTGGAATGGGCAGGAGATGGAATTTCAGGGAGGAAAGGGGTCAAGGGGTCACAGTCACTGGCTCCGCCCCAGCTGTAAAGCTCCTGGCAAATCCACCTTGCCCAAGAGCAGAAGTATTTCCCTGGTGTTGCACTACCTTTGCTGTGCAGATGCCAGGAGCCCGGGGGAGATGCCAGGGCCAGTCAGAGGGCTTGTGTTTGTTCATAAGCTACTACTCCCAATAGCCTCAAAAAAAAAAAAAAAACAAATTTAGATATCGTCCCTTCCAAATCTAGGGCATTAAGGGGCATAAAGTCAGTCACTTCATTTTTACTCAAACATTTCTGACACTGTAAGTCAGAAGGTTTCTTTCATTATTTATGAATTCACTAACTTGGATACTACGAGCTCTCTATGTGTGCGGTAATAAGCTGAGGACAGATAAATAACAAGAGGCCGTGAAATGGGGTGCCATTTATAAAATCTGTGCCCTAAACAAGCGCTTCCTGCTTGAGGACTCCTAGATGAGGGATAAGGACTTCTGCCTGCTCCCGAGAGCATCCATCAGAGTTTAGAGCTCACCTCACGTAAGGAGGTGAAACTTGGCGCGGAGTCCTGTAGCTTCAGACAGGAAACTCCCTTGGCAAGGCGGAGCACTTGAGTTCTGCGCTGAGGTCAGGTTGGTGGTGCCGGTCTGTCAGGGTCTCCTTGGTGGTGCCGGTCTGTCAGGGTCTCCTTGTTGTTTTCCTTCTTCTCGAAATCAGATTTCCCTTTCCATAACCCTCCCTCTCAAAGGAACGTCCTAGCTGAAGCCAGTCGGTTGTAATTAGACAGAGTCATGGGAAACCCTGCTCACTTTTGATTACAATGAAGTCCGCTTTAACAAAAATGATGGTTTCTAATATAGATTCCACAGTTACCCACGTATTTCTCAGACAAAGAGTACGTGTGTGCTCTCCTCTTCTCGGCTAGGAAAGCTGGCGTGCTTCCCGGGAGTGGCAACAAAGTATCAAGGAAAACAAAGGAGTTAAGAAGAAAACATGAATTCATGGAGCAGTTTCAGATTGTACCTTTGATAATTTTGCTCGGATTTATCTGATTCTCGGAAATATCTTGTTGGGTATTAAGTCCTAAGAGAACAATTTGATAGGCTGGTTTGGAATCAAGCTGTAACAGACAAGAACAGTTTGCAGAAGGCACAAGTCCTGTATCATTGACACAAAACCAGAATCTTCTCCGTGGTGCCTGGAGACAGTGTGGCAGGCCACGTTAGCAAGCATGCATTGCGAACTAACCTCGGAATATTGAAAAGGAAACTGTTACAGGTACAATTTTACTACTTTATTTTAAAAAATAAAGGTTTCATAAGAAATGACACACTAAGTTGCAGTTTCCGTTTTGGGCATCCTCTGAGCCTTTTGCACTAGTGAGGAATCAGTTGCACTCAGACGTCAACTTTACCGTGTCAAGCTGGTGAGCTTGTCTCTAACTACTGTCCCTGCAGTTGGATCCAGTGTATCTGCCAGGACACATGCCGCGCTCAGGCCCAGCCAGCGCCTCTCTCCCCAGACTCTTCTTTCTGTCATTCTTAAGAGTAGCAATCCCCGCAGCCATGAATATCAACTATGATATCCTTTATGATTCTAGTGATATTAGAATGAACAGTTTGTTCCAGATGGTGCATAGTTTCAGTGAAACACTGCGCTGCAAATACTCCTTATGTGTTTTGTGAATGGCGTGTTCTTTATACTCCATAAGTCAGTGATTTGGCAGGCTCTCTGTTAGTATTGGAAGAAATGAAACATCCAGAGAGAACCTCCCCACTTTTATAAATGTCAGGGCCATGTGTGCATATTCATGTGTGTGTATATTTGTGTGTGTGTATGTGTGGTGTGAGAGAGAATGTATATGTATGTGTGTGTGCACGTGTGCATATGGGAAAGTGAGTGTATGTTGTGAGAGTGTGTATGAGTGTGTTTGTGAATTGTGAGAGTATTGTGAGTGTGAGTGTATATGAGTGTGTGTAAATTGTATGCGTGAGGGTATGAGTGTGTGAGAGTATGTGTTGTGAGAGAGAGAACATGTATGTATGTATGTATGTATATGTATGTGCATGCATGGGTGATAGTGTCTGTGTGTGAAAGTATGAATGAGTGTGAGTGAGTGTGTGTGAGAATGTGTGTGTCAGTATATGTCTATGAGTGTGTGTGAATTGTGAGAGTGTGTGTGAATGAGTGTGATTGTATATGAATGTGTGTGAATGTGTAAGTGTATGTGTGTGAGTGGAATGTGTGAGTGTGAGTATATGAGTATATGAGTGTGTGAGAGTGTGTGTGAGTGTTGTGAGAGAACATGTATGTGTGTATGTGTGTATGTATATGTGCATGCATGTGTGAGAGTGAGCATATGAGTGTGTGTGTATGAGTGTGTAAGTGTGTGTGTGAGTGTGTATGTGTGTGAGTCAGTGTGCATGTGTGTGAGTGTGTGAGTGTGTGTATGAGTATATGTGTGTGTATGTGAGAGAATGAGTTATGTCAATGTGTGTATCAGTGTGTGTAAGTCAGAGGTTGACATTAGGGCCTTCCTGTTTCACTCTCCACCCTTTTTTTTATTTACTGGCTTTTTAACAATTTAAAAATTTATTTCATGTAATGTATTTCCCCTCCCCCAATTCCTCCCAGATCTTCCTTACATCTACATCCCTATCCACCCAAATTCACATTCTTTCTGCCTCTCAAAACAAACAAACAAACAAAAAGGCAAAAATACCCAAACAAAACAAAACAAAAGCACACACAGCCTATGTATCTGTTTGGTGTTAACCAACTGCTCCTGATCACAGGGTCTGCCCCAAGCTGTCCCACTCGTGGCACTCCGTTGGAAAGCCTTGTTTCCTCGCCCAGCAGGAGTCAGTGGCAGCAGCTCCCTCGGGGTAGATCTCCGTGCTTGCTGCCCCCTTTCTGTGCTGGGATGTTGTCTGCTTTGACTCGTGCAGGTCTCGCACATTCTGCGCCATCACAGTCCTCACGAGCTCATACGTGCACCTTCCCTGCTGTGTCCAAATGACACTGTTTCCTGGCCGTCATCTACTGTCTCTGGCTTACCATCTTCCTGTGTCCACTTTCACACAGAGGAGGGGGCTGATGAAGACATTTAATTTAGGAATGAGTGCTCCAAACTCTCCCACTCTATGCACACTGTCCAGTTGTGGTCTCTGTGTTAATTACCATCTATTGCGAGAGGGTTGCATATGTGTGTGTGTGTGTACATATATATGTGTGTATATATACATATGTGTGTGTGTATATACATATGTGTTGATATATAGGTATAGCATATGTCATTAGGAGTCAACTTACTGCTGTGTTTCTTTAACATAATAATAGTACTAGGTTTTCCCCTAGGGCTCACACCTATCCTAGTCTCTGGTGCATGGCCACTTTAGCGTGTCAAGTATGAATTCCATCTGATAGAGTGGGCCTTTAATCAGAAGCTGGTTGGCTACTCCCATAATATCTGTGCTACTACTCTACCAGTGCGCCTTGTAGCATAGGTAACAGGATTCCAGGCAGAGGCTGTTGTAGGTCACAGGGTTCCAGGCAGGGGCTGTTGTAGGACACAGGGTTCCAGGCAGGGGCTGTTGTAGGTCACAGGGTTCCAGGCAGGGGCTGTTGTAGGTCACAGGGTTCCTGCTTGAGTGACAGATGAATACTCATTATCTTCCATGGCAGGCATATTAACTTCCAGTACCATAAACACTAGTCAGTAGGGATGGCGCTTCTAGCTGAGCACAAGCTCGATGACATATATAGGTGATATCTTCAGCTAGAGGACCTTACTCTCATATTGTGGAGGGTCGCTGACAGCACTGACAATCATCTGTGGTGTTGGATATGGTCTGAGGGACTCCTTTGGCCAACAGCACAATGTGATGTTATTCATTTCTAGTATTGGAGGGTTTTAGTTGGTAGTATATGATGTCTATGTGTACCTTCACCATTATATGATGACTCCATTTAACTTCCGTGTGTGTGTGTGTGTGTGTGTGTGTGTGTGTGTCCATATACACACACACACATATATATATACACACATATATACACATACATAGACTTGGACATGGACATGGACATAGACATATGCACATGAGCTTCTATAGCAGTAAGTTTCCACATGGGTCTTCTAAAAGCCTGTAGTGTTAGTTGTCCCTCCTCATATTCCCTCCTTTTCCCTACCCTCTCACTCCTTCCGCATTTAATCCTGCTATTCCAATCTCCCCTTTATATCCCCCATAATACTATCTTCTCTGTTCCCTTTCTTAAGAGACCCCTTCCTTCCCAGTCTCTTACAAGAGGCCCGACCTTGGTGGTTATCCAGATTATAGCACACATATCAAACGCTGAAAAGCTGACGTCTATACATAAGACAAACACAGTATTTGTCTGTGGGGCCTGGTATGTCTCACCCCAGCGTAACTGTTTCTACCTCCATATATTTACCTACAAATTCCATAACTTCATTTTTTAGCAGTTGAGTAATAGTCCACTGTATAAATGTAGTGTATTTTCAGTATTCATTCCTCAGTTAGTGGACATCTAGGCTGTTGCCAATTTCTGTCTATTATGAATAGAGCAGCAGTGCCCATGAATGAACAAATATCTCTGTAGTGACACACAACCCTTTGGGCATATGCCCAAGAATGGTATAGCTGAATTTTGTAGTATATATATTTTCAGCCTTTTGAGGGACTTCCACAGGATTTCCATACCAGTTTTCTACCAGCACCGACTTGGTGTTTCTAGCATCCTTGATGATCTATGCAGTCATTTGTTTCATTGACCATGGCCATTCTGACGGGTATAAGGTGACATCTCAAACTAACTTTAATTTTCATTTCTCTAGTGGCTAAGGATATTAAACATTTTAAGAGTCAGCCATTCCTGTTTCATCTTTGAGAACTGGGAAATCTGTTTAGTTCTGTAACCCATTTGCAAACTGAATTGCTTTTTTTGTGTTGTGGGGGAGGGTTGTTTGGTTGCTTGGTTGATTGGCCATTCAGTCAGTCGGTCAGTAGGTTGGTTGGTTGATTGGTTGGTTGGTTGGTTGGTTGGTTGTTGGTTAGTTGGTTGGTTGGTTTTGGTTTTGTACGTTTTTGTTGTTGTCAGATGTAAGACTGGGAAATATTCTTCCCATTCTATAGGCTTCTGCTTCGCCTGGATGATGGTGTTCTTCACTAAACAGAAGCGGTTTTAGCTTCAAGCATTCCCACTTATTCGTTGTTAGTCTTGATGCCTGTGCTTTTGGCTTCCTGGTCATAAAAGTCTTTCCTGAGTTCAAGTGAATTCTCTACTTTTGTTCCTGTGCAGTTCAGGAAATTTGGTTTTGTGTTTAGATCCTTTACTGATTTGGAGTCAAGCTTTTGGTACAGGGTAATAATATACATCAATATAGTTTCCTTCTTGTACATTTTTGAAGCTTTCGGTTTGACCAGCACCATTTGTTGAGGATGCTTTGTTTCCTCCTGTGTAGGTTTTGGCTTCTTTTTAAAACTCAAGTGTCTGTACCTATATAGTGATGCTTGGGTCTTCAGGTCTAGTCCATTGATGGATGCATCTGTTTTTATGCTATCGCATACAAATTTTAATTCTATAAACTGTATTACAGTGTGAAATTGGGGATGGTGACACTTTCAGCAGTTCTTTTATTACTCAGGATTGTTTTTGTTATCTGTGTTTTTTGACTTTCCATATGAAGTTGAAGGTTGTTCTTCAACTGTGAAGAATTTTGTTGGAATTTTGATGGGGATTTTGTTGAATCTGTAGATTACTTTTGATAGAATGGCCATTTTCACACTATGAATCCTCCTGAACCAAGAGCATCAGAGATCTTTCCATCTCCTGGAATCTTCTTAAATTTCTTTCTTTAATATCTTAAAGTTTTTATTATACTTTAGTCTATCACACCCTTATTTAGAGTGATCCCAAGATATTTTTTAAGCAATTGTGAAAGGTACTGTTTCCATGATTTCTTGCTCAGTATGGTTGACATTTGTATATAAGAAGGCTACTGACTTTGTGTATTAATTTTAAATACAGCTACTTTGCTGAAAGTGTTTATCAACTATAGAAGTTTCCTGCTGGACTCTTGAGGATCTTAAATGTAAAACCATCTCATCTGCAAATGAGGATATTGTTCTCCTTTCTTTCCTATTTTTATCCTCTTGGTTCTTTTCAGATTTCTTATTGCTCGAGCTAAGACTTCAAGAAGTCTATTAAGTAGGTATGGAGCAAGTGGACAGCCCTATCTTGTTTCAGATCTTAGTGGAAATGTTTTCAGTTTCTCTCTGTTTAGGTTAATCTTGTCTGTGGCCTTACTCTATATTGCCTTTGTAATGCTGAAGTATGTACCTTATACTCCTAATCTCTCTGGGACATTTACCACAAAGGGATTGGATCATGTCAAAGGCTTTTTCTGCAACTAATAAGATGAGACGCTTTTTATCTTCCAGTTTGTGTATGTGGTGGATCACATTTATCAATTTATGTATATTGAATTTCTGCATCTCTGGGATGAAGCCTACTTGATCGTGGTGGATAATCTTTTTGATAAGTTTTTGAATTATGCTTCCAAGCATTGAACTGAGAAATCCTACATGTGTGTTTCTAACAAATATTGTTCTATTTTTTGACGCAAGTTCTCTTATTAGATCCTAGAGCTCATTATTATCCAAGAGCTCTTATTAGATCCTTGATTTGCCTAGGCTGGCCAATGCTCTGTCTGGCTCTGCCTTGTCTATGGTACCATTACAAATGCATACCGCCATAGCCAGCTTCGATGTAGGTGTTGGGGATCCAAACTTAGGTCTTCATACATTCATGGCAAGTACTTCACTGAGTCATCACTCCAGCCCCGGCTTCTGTGTTTTGACCTCTTAAAATACTAGCTGCCTTTTTAAAAAGCAAATATATCACACTCAAACAATTGGTTTATGTTTAGAAAATGATAGTAGTTGAAAAGAATGTGCTCTTTTCTTTTTGTTTGTTTGTTTGTTTGTTTGTTTTCGAGACAGGGTTTTTCTGTTTATCCCTGGCTGTCCTGGAACTCCCTCTGTAGACCAGGCTGGCCTCGAACTCAGAAATCCGCCTGCCTCTGCCTCCCAGAGTGCTGGGATTACAGGCGTGCGCCAGCACCGCCCAGCTAAGGATGTGCTCTTAAAGGTTGTCTCTTGAAGGGCCTGCTCTTCTGCAGGGAAATGAAGAGGGAGTGGATCTGGGGGTGGGGGGTTGGAAGAGTGGAGGGACGGGAAACTGTGGCTGGGATATTGTATGAGAGAAGAAACTATTTTCAATAGTAAAATAAAATATCAAATTAATAAATAAGAGTTGAACTTGAAAAAAAGAAGTCCACAAAGTTAAACCTAACTTATAATTTAAAAATTCTCTAAGGACATAAAATATGAAGCTTCTGAAGTCTGTTTGAATAAATTATAGAGACTGGAGTCATGCATAAGATTATTTCATGAAACCCAAAGACAAAAAGCAGAATCTGTTATGTGAAGCCATCACTACCTAGGGCCTCTTTCTCTGGCTACCAGCCTATATTTTGAGCAAGTGACATTTACAACAAATAAGCTAGAAGATTCTGATGTCTCTTGAAAAAAAAAGTGTCACATGGACAGGGTATCAGCAACGCGTGGTGAATGGTATTCACAATCTTTGCTCAAGTGTGTCTGCATAATGCATGCAGCCGTGTGTCCTACGATCTCTACAGAGCAGAAAATGTCAACATTATTTATTAGGAGTACCCTAAATAACATCATTTTTTTTTCTGTTATCATCAAACAGGGAAGGCCATGGTAAAATCTCAGTATTTGCTGTCAAAATGGCTTTGGCTACATTGTGTGGAGGGAAGATCATGGACAAGTTAAGATGTAAGTTATCCCCTCCCCCACTCTGCGAGTGTGTCTTACATCCTCTCTTATCCTTGCCGCGCCCCTGTCTATCTCTGTCTTCCCTCATTCTGTGAGAGCTGTTGCAGATGGAGTCTTCTTTGTCCTTTCAATGTTATATAAAACCATCTCCACACTGTATAAATGTTAATGAAATGAGCGTGCCCTCTGCTCTTGAATTACCATTTTTTATAACTTCCTGAGCACCTCCAACTAGAATCTTTCTGCTATTGAAGTATTAAATTTTCACTGATTTAAAATGATGTTGGTATTGGGATTTCACCCTAGTCATTTACCGTAAATAGTATGAGTTCGACACGGAATGCTGTGTTAGAAAGGGTGTGACCAGGGGCACCGATCAGCCATGTTGTGAGCCCAGGCACGCCACCGAGGCTAAGTTACACTGTGGACATGATTTTATTTCTTCAGTCCCTTGTTTCCTTCTGCAGCTCAACCGTGGGGTTTTATGAAATCCGCAGGGTGCCTCCCAGCTCTGTTAGCCGTAGAGTACCTACCTCCCTTTCTTCTTGTTAGATCCCAAGTGGTCAAAAAGGAAAGAGGAAAAGAAAGGAAAAAAACCTTTGCTCCTTTGGAATCTAGCCTGACATACTGCAGGAGCGTTTTCTCCCTGGATCACCAGATTAGGGAGAAGATGGCGAAGCCAAGGAGGCATCAGCATCCTTCACTTCCATAATTTTCTTTTCACGGAACAGCCAGTGCATCCAGAAGCCCGAGGAGCCCACTCAGATCCTGGGCCCAGTCAGCTTCTCTTTGGTTAGCCTATGAGATAAATCCATTGAAAAACTATCTCCTCCACTGTTTGACTGGGAAATAATGAATGAAAAGTTCTGGGAGCCCGTACCTTTCTCTTTGTTCTTTAAATGGCTTCAGAATCATCAAGGGGGCATTTCTTCAAGATTAGGCTTAGAGAAGAAAGTTTAACAAAAACGAACCGAGCCAGAGGTTAAAAACCCAGCGGAACCTGACTGCTACCTTCATGTCACAATTGGCCACTTATGCTGAGGACATCAGAGAAGCGTTTCAAGAATTAAAATCTTCAAAAGCATCTTCCAACGCTTATTCAATATTGTATTCACAGACAAATGAGTGACAGGGTCCTGTATTAGAGTAAGTTTGAGCCAAACTGATAAAAGGCCGTTTTCTAAATGTCAGGACCCTCTGAGCCATCTGTGAGGCCAGCAAGCCCTCATCCTGGAAGACCCAGGCTCTCCTACTCATCTCCCCTGGGACTCAGATGTTGTCATCCTTTGGGGACAGCCATCTTGGCAACGACCTGTCACTCTCTGGCCTGGCCAGTCTCATTATCATCCCAGGCCAGTCACTAAAGCAGCTACTGGTACAGGAAAAACATGGCAAACATATCATTCATTTCCACGTCCCGGGCTGGGAAGAGCCACTCTCCCTCTTAGGCAGGATCAGAGTTGAAAGGAAGGCTAGCAAGATAGCAGTGGCGGTCACACACAGGCCTGAAGACATGAGGCTAATCCTGGGCTTGCACAAAGTGGAGAAAGAGAACCAGCTCCTAGGAATTGTCCTCTCATCTCTACACACATGTAATACATTAGCATAGACACATACGCATGCATGGGCACACCCACACGTGCACACATGCACACTCATTTTTGGAATATGCATCAAATCCATGATTGCTAGGCAAGCAATTAACAGCATGAACACAGTTTAAAAGCATAAGCCAGCTTAAGTTGTGTGTGTGTGTGTGTGTGTGTGTGTGTGTGTAATTTTTGTTTGCTTGATTGGTTTTTTTGTTTTTGTATATTTGTTTTGGCTCTCTGAGTCCTTCTCCTGTAACCCCTGAGATCAGAGAAAGCCGTGTAACAGCTACAGTGCTTTCTCCTCACCCTGGCCATCATCCTCCCGAAAGCCAGGTGAGCAAAGCAGACCACACCCTAGTGACAGTCAGTCTTCTTCGATACAGAGAAGGAAGCAACCACAGCAGGATTCCCACTGGAGACCCAAGGTCACAAGTTCTAATTAGAAAAGGTCATGGTAGGACCACCACGTATCTCATTCCTGTCTCAAGAGCAGTGGACCTCAATTACCATCTTACTTCCCTAGTTCTCGGGCTGAAGAGTCTCTCTTAGATTGGTAATCCCAGGGAGATAGTTTGAATGGCTTCCAGGTAATTATGTTGAAGGCGGTTTGATCCTGACTGTAGTTGGAAGCAATTTTATTTCTCTACAAAATACTAGTGCAAAGTGAATATCCTTCATCACCAATATTTCTAGTTTGAATAATAGTTATTGATTGGATGAGACAATCCAGCCACGTACAGCCACGACTGTCTCTTGGTAAATGAGATTGAGGGATTTTTTTTAAATGAAGTTTTTCTATGCTGGCTCTTCGTGGTAAAACAGACAAGTCATGATTCCTTTTGTGAAAGGAAAAAGCAAAATGAAGTGTGGAGAGTTTTTCCAGATTTGGATTTTTGTTTTCACTTCTGTAAAATGTCTAATAATGTATTTAAGCTAATATCACAGCCATACTAGTTTAGCAATATTTCTATTTCTGTGCATTGGGAGAAAAGATATTTAGTTTGTTCCAACTTGTTTCTTTTTATTGGAGAGAACAGAGCAAGAATAATTGGCTGAATTTTTTAAAGCAAGGGGAAAAAAAACAACAGAAAATGAAGCCAATTTTATTAAATGATTCTCAATGCAATAAAGGGGCCACTAACTCCATTTTACATCATACTCTCTGCTACTTAGGGCCACCGCCAACCAATATGCATGGTGTTTACTGTGTTGCTTCTGGTGGCACTACTGGGACAGCCTATGGAGAAAAAGGGTGCTTTCTGGGGGTGTATGGCAGAGCTCCAGAGACATAAAGTGACCTAATATCCCCCCTTCCTGCTTAATCATTCTCATCTTGTAATTAACTGCTTTAATGGGTCGGAACAGTTGTCTCCTGAGCAGTCCCGTTGGTTGGTTCTTCTTAAATATGTCCAGTGTGTCTGCATGCAAGCACGTGTACATATGCCCATACTCCGATCTATGTGTGCAAATGTACTAGGCTGCATGTACGACGGAAGCCAGAAGACAACCTTCATTGTCTTATGGAGGAATTTTGTCCATCTCGTTTATTTGAGACAGGATTTCCCTTTAGCCTGGAGCTCACCAATTAAACTAGACTGCCTGGCGAGTGAGCTCCGAGGGTCCTCGTGTTTCTGCCTTCCTGGTTCTAAAATGACAAGCACGCCCCAGTGCCCCCAGCATAGGTACATAATTCTGTGGAGCAAATTAAGGCCTCATGCTTACAAGTCCAACACTGTGCCCACTCGGCCAACTCTCCAACAAAAATACACAGATCTTAAAGAAAGTCTAAGTCCAAGGGCATCAGCCTGGGATGTCATATTTCGTCTACAGTCTCTAAGTGTTCTGTTTGTTTTTATTGGGTTTAGGAGCTTTGTTTCTTTGTTTGTTTGTTTGCTTGCTTGCTTGCTTTACTTTAGTTCAGAAGACCCACACTATAGCGAACACACCTTGCATTCATCAGATCTCTCTCTCTCTCTCTCTCTCTCTCTCTCTCTCTCTCTCTCTCTCTCTCTCTCTCTCTCTCTCTCATTGGGTTGCTCTGCCTTCACAGACTGCCTCCAGGCTTGCTTTAATCCTTCATTATGCCCCTTGACATCATCCAGACACACTCTGAGCCACACAGCAGAAGTTTGAAGGCTTTTCATCTCGGGTGTCAGCATCCAATGCGTCCTGGTGCCCTGACCCCACTCCAGGCTCCTCGAAGGTCCTTGAGAACATTGTGTTTGCACTGACCAGCCCTTTGGCCTGACCCTGTTTCCCCATGCTGCCGACTCCCTCCCCTGAGTTCCTCCCTCTGCATCCACGCTGCTCTCCCGTATCCACACCACAGTGTTACAATCTGTCCTGTTCTATGTGGCGTCCTTCTGGCTTTTCTCAGTCCACCAAGTCTCCCAGAGGGCAAGAACCACATCCTGGTTTCTTGTGTATTACTGATTAGGGCAATGCTACCCAATTAGTGTGTGCCAGGTGGACTGTTGCTGAATGAACCAGTGAAGGCAAATCCATGTTATGGTGCTGTAAGAAGCACAAAGGGGTGGATAATATGATTTGGAGCCACAAGACAAACTCCCACAGGAGAAGGGGATTTCATATGATTGAATAGTGTCAGCAACAGAAAGTATACAGTATGGAATTAATAGTGAAAATATCTAAAATGTATATACTGTGTCCCACATGTGAAGTGTTATTCTGAATGCTTAATATCTATTGACTAATTGAATCCTTGAAATAATCTTTCATGTTTTATATATATATATATGCAACAAATTATATATATATGTATATATATTTATTTATTTATTTATTTATTTATATGCAACAGAAAGTTTGCCTAAAAGCTCAGGTAATATCAAAGGTGTCCTGGCTTAGAAAATCAAGGAAACTCAGGGTGACCCTGTTCGAATCATCCCACCTGCCTCAAAGCAAGCAAGGTGGTGTCTCCCATGGAAACGCCAGTCTGATTCCCTAAGTTTTCTTTTCTCTCTGTCCACTGGAACATTTCAACTTCTACATGTAAAACTGTTCAGCGTGTCTTCTGCTGGCAGCGTCTTTTTTATTTATTTGTTCTTATCCAGTCTGACTAGAGCCTGGGTTAAACCTCAGCCAACAAACAACATTGCAGGGGTGTGGCGGACAGCACCTTTAGCTTGAACTGAATTTCTTTTTTACTTGACATAAAATTATTTGCATTCATTACTTATGATACGGTTTGCACATAGATGCATTGTGAAATGGTTAAATCTATCTGGTTAACATATGCACCACTTTATGCAATATGTTGTGATGAGAACCACATTCATCAACTATATTAACACATATTTCGTTTACCTTGCCACCATACTATGCAGTCTCTCTCTTGAACTTGTTCCTTAGTGGTAACTACATATGGTTTGGTGACAAATGTCCAGGTCTTACCATGTTTTAAGCACCCCAGGATCTGGTAATCACCATTCTCCACTCTACTTCTGAAGTCAGCATGTTTATATTCCACATGAGTCTGAATATGCAATATTGGTCTTTGTGTGTGTGGCTCATTTCACTTAACAGAATGCCCTCTGAGCTCATCACACTGTTGCAGATGGTGGGAGTTCCTTCTCCTATGGCTGGACAATACTCCACTGGGGATAGCCCCGCCCCTTGTTTATCTGCCCATCTGTTCTAGTTGGGTTGATGATACATCTTCACTGTTATAGAAAGGTTATCATAAACATGAAAGCAAAGATATTTCATCAACAAACTAGTTTCATTTAGATATATATTGAGTATGCATCTAAAGTTATATCTAAATAAAACTAGTTTGTTTAGTCTTCCTGATGGGTCCTACCCCCTTAGGGGTTGTATTCCTTTCTCCTGTTCTTCCATAAGAGTGCCCAAGCTCCATCCACTGTTTCTCTGTGGGTGTCTGCATCTGTGGGAGTCATTTGATGAGTGGAACCTCTTAGAGAACAGCCGTGCAAGACTCCTGTCTGCAAGCATAACAGAGTTGATAGTGTCAGGGACTGGTGCTTGTCTATGGGACGGGTCTCAAGCTGGGCTGGTTATTGGTTGGCCATTCCCTCAGTCTCAGTTCCACCCCAGTAAAAGAATTACTGAACCATGTAGTGATTTTATTTTTCTAACTGTATTCCCTTTTAAGTCCTCTCCCACGGTTGTTCTCCTTGTGTTGTTTTGGTTTTGGTTTTGCTTGTTTGTTTGTTTGTTTGTTTGTTTTTGGTCTTTCTTGCTGGAGAATCTACCTGACTGAGGCTTCCTTTCGCACTTATTAGACGATCATTGGCCTTGAGCATTTCTGCAGACCTCTAACCAATTGTGTGCCCTCCTTCAGGGAATGTCTACTTGGCTCCTCAGCCTGTTTTCAGTCAGGTTGTTTTCTTACCGTTGAGTTATTTGAGTTGCTTGGGTCCTTGAGTATTGAGCTGTATTTTGGCTGTTAACCTCAGAATTTCTACACTATCACAATAGTAGCATCATTTTATCTGGAAGATTTAAAATGAAGAGAGTCAGGTCACATCCTAAAAGCACAATCCAGTAAAAAGCTTGTAATATGTGTAATTTCAGTATAAATGGGGCATCCTCGGGTTACATCTTGACCTTGAGAAATGGAACTCAAAGTGAACAGAGAAAGCGGATGAACTTCCTAAGCTTTGTCCTGCAGCTTCGCTGGCGGAGTGGCGTCTACTTAACATTAGACCAACTAATGGCCAATCCCCTCATTCTGGTAATTCCGGAGGTTATGAGGTGCCGTGGGAACTGAGCTGTTAAGTGTTCATTAAGCCCCCATCATGGCAGGACCGAGCTCACAGGTTCAGTGAAGCCAGCAGTATTCTGGGAAATCATCTGAAATCCCAATCTTACCTCACAGGTCAGGCAGGCTTCTCGTCGCCGCCCAGAGACCCTTCCTGATAAGTCTCATGCCCCCCTCACTGTCGGACCCTGTGATTTACAAAGCTTTTCTGCCTCTGTGGGAACTTACTCAAGTGTTGGCTTTTTTTTCTATTCTCTTTATTTTTCAAGTATATTACGCCAAATCCGGAAATTTTGGTAATGGTACAAATGGTTAAGTTTCTAATCAGATAAATGGTACATGTGCACCTTCCCCAATTCTCTAGTGATAATTTCATTGTTTCCTAAGAGGCTGGCATTTTTGCCTTCCCTTTAGGTTGCCATGATAAAATGTCCCGAGAGAAACAACTTCAGGGAGAAAGAGTTTATTTAGGTTGGTGGTTCCTGCGGGATTCGGCTGTCATGGTAGAGAACGCACGTTGGCGGGACAAACTCCCAGCCTGGTACATCCCGTGTACCAGCAGCCCAGTGGCAAAGAAAGAACAGGAAGTGACGTCAGGCAAGAGAACCCCTAAGTCTGCCCGCCCTGGCCAGCTTCCTGCTGAGGGTTCTATAGCCTTGCCAAACAGCACCCCCTGATGGTAGATGGGGACCAGGGGTTCAGACACATTCGCACTGCAGTAGCTTCTATTACATCTACAAAACTTACCTTCACGGCATTATGTGTGAGCTGACAATTCGCCTCAAGAAAAAAATACGATGTTCTCTGTCTTATAGATTAACATTACCCAAATTACAAATCACCTTCAAGGACGCACCACACGTATAGCAAGAAGAAAGCACTGGATATCATGCTGAGACCATTTCAGCAGGACAAATTAGCTTTCCTGTTGTGTTCTGCATACATAATAGACTTCTTCTGCATCCTTTGTATCGGAGATGCTGAGACAAAACTCTAGAACGTTTGCGTGGTAAACATCTTCAGCCTTTCTCTCCACCAGATATTTTCTCAATGATCTCTGACTCCAGTGGAGTGATGGTTTATGGAAGATACGACCAGTTCCTCCGGGAAGTTCTCAAACTGCCCACGGCGGTTTTCGAAGGTCCTTCGTTTGGTTACACAGAACAGTCGGCCAGATCCTGTTTCTCCCAACAGGTAACTTTCTACAGAAAAATCTTCCCAACATTGTTCTTCTCTTTCTGTGTGCAACGTCCAGGTTCAGAAGCCCAAATTCTTCCTCATGGCAGCAGCCCGAGTTTTCCAGCCTTTGTCGAGTAGCCTGTGATCTAGCAACTAACAATATACCTGAACAGTAATCATAATGAGAGGTTACTGGCCAAGAGCCAGACATCATGCTTATTATTTCTACTGTACAATTTAGTTTTTGCAGCAACATATACCCTTGGTCATTGATATCTCTATATTATCATAGGGACTGAATTGTCACTCACACCCCACACTAAGGTTTGACAATGTCCATCAAAGGAGAGGAGTCCTCTCACATGCCTCATTACGGTCTGTGAAGTCCAGTACATGATGAACACCGCTGCCTTAATCTTTCACAGTACGACATAGTGATACTCTCAACTTTGTTGCTAGACTTAGATTACAGCATCAGCAACCTAGACCTCTATGGGAAGATCATATGCTCATTCCCCAATACAAGCAGTGGCAGTTTCTAAATTCATGCACATAACACCCATTGATCATCGTAGAACGTCTAAGCTAACTAAGCGTGACCTTTCAAGTGGTCCGTGCAGTTCGAACATAAAACAAAGTTGAGAGAGCAAAGAAACGTGCACAGCGGCACCTGGAAAACCACGCCGCTCTCCCAGCCAGTGACATCATCAGTCTACACTTCCTGGGATGTTGGCAAAGCTGGAAGTGCATCAGGTGTTCCTCCCATCATGCATCTGTAGCAGGGTAACTGTCCTCCTGATGAGTACAGATGTAACTGACTGAACTAGTGCTAACCCGGCTCCTGGGCCATCTCCACTAGGGAAGTCTTTGTAAAGTCCTCCCCATCCCAGTGCCATCCTTAGGAGGGCTCGGGTGCCCCTGTGCATTCCTTCTCCCCTGTGCATCCCTCCTCCCCTGTGCATCCCTCCTCCCCCTGTGCATCCCTCCTCCCCTGTGCATCCCTCCTCACCTGTGCATCCCTCCTCCCCTGCCCTTGAGCATTCTCCTGTCAGTGGTGTCACTTTGCTCTTGGCGCATCCCCTAGCTACATTCTGGTACCCACTCTCTACTGTCTCTCCATCCCTTTCCTCCTCTTCCTCCTCCTCTTCCCAGTCTCTAGGGAATTACCATTTACTCCCTGAAATGGGTATTTCATTTTTTAGCTTCTACATGTGAAAACATGTAGTATTTGTCTTTCTATACCTGACCTTCAAGCTTAAAAAGACTTATATGTTCAAAAACAATTAAATGTGATATTCCCGTGCTAAAAATTTCTTCCAAAATATCCTAAAGATGGCCCCATGACATCATTACTTACTTATTATTAATGATGAGAAATATAGACACATTCCATTCATAGCGACATCTTGGAAACTTTAGGAATGATGATAACCTGGGCAATATGACTGAGTAACCAAAGTAGATAAATACGATTATTTGAAAATGTAAAAAGTGTTAATACAAGTTTACTTTATTTTTGAGTTTGAGTTAGGGCTGGTGGAGCTTTTAGCTCTTCTGCCTTCCCAGTTTTCCCACCGCCCCTTATCTCTGAGAGCGACTGATTGGCTGACTCAGAGATGACTGAGACTCTTCTGATTGGCTACCCTCTCGGACTCAGTGGCAAAAACCTGGTCTCACGTAATTTTGGCACGAGAAGCATTGATGTCTTCAGTTCTAAACTAGGATAGTAACACCCTTTGTCGCGTTCTATTTCTCCCTACAGGAGGCGTTAATTGAATGATTTGTTTCTTTGTTACCAAGTGATAGCACATGAGTTCGAATTATTCTCTGACCTATGTTTTTGTGCTATTTCTTTTTCTGGTGCAGAAAAAGGTCACCTTAAATGGCTTCTTGGACACGCTCATGTCGGACCCTCCCCCACAGTGTCTAGTATGGCTGCCTCTTCTGCATCGACTGGCAAATGTAGAAAACGGTGAGTAGATAGAGCTGGGCCAAAACACTGTTTAAATTGCTCAAATTCAACCATAAGGTTTTGAAGCCCATGACCGTTTTAGGGAAATTTGCGTAGTGGATCACTTAACAAAACAACCTCCTGACCCATCAAACATTATATGCTACAAAATTAGGATGAGGCATGCTAAATTAACGATGGTGATGATGGTGTGGTAGTGGTGGTGGTGGCGGCGGCCGCGGCAGTGGTGGCGGTGGTGGTGGTGACGATAAATAAATAAATTATAACTTCAATTATAAGCTGCTTGTATTCAATAGAAAAATCTCAAGTAAAGGACATTTTCAGAATTTGTTTTCTAGAGAAGAATGTACCATGTTGGTATCTATGACACGAATCATTTTTTTTTCCCAAAGCAATCACTCAGAAATGGGTGGAAACAATAAATGATAACAATTTGCTCACCTTCGGGCACCTGTTCAACGCCGTGTCTATTAAGTAAATCTATGTTAACAACAAGAGTAGTGTAAATTTCACTGCATGTTTCTTTTCAAAAATAGCAAAGGTTTCTAATGATATTTACCATTGACATAACCAGACTTAAATATAAAATACAACCTAGGACACCGTTTAAAGACATTTACACACGGAACAGAGTAGAGCCTCTGTTTAATGTTTGTAGTCTGATTGTCAAACTATAAAATTTTCTCCAGTGTAAATTGAAAAATAATGTATCCCATGTCTATGTGTTGCTTTAATATACATCGGGGATAAAGATGGCTTCATTTAAAATTCTCACTTAGAATTTTTAGCATCTGACTCTACTGTCTCTCTATGTTTCGAAATTTATTCTGAACAAAATTAAGAGAACAAATTTCCTAGTTCCTTTGCAATTACCAAGAATCGCATACATGCAGAAGCCGGGAGCCTCTAAGTACCTGCTGTGAGACAGGATGGGTTCAGAGTTCTGGTGGGCAGTCCAGAGGGAGCCGTGGGCCAATCAGAACTCTGTGGAGGAGTCATATACCAATCAGAAGGCTGTAAAAGGAGCCGTGGGCCAATCAGAACTCTGTGAAGGAGTCATATACCAATCAGAAGGCTGTAAAGTAGTCGTGTGCCAATCAGAATGCTGTGATTTCAGCTCTGACTCAGTGCTTCCTGTTACAGAAGATCTGTTTCTTAGGCACCGGCCTAGAGGGGTTATCCAGACTTACCTCACACCCCTGGCTTTCCTGGGAGCCAGAGAGGGTTTGGGAGTGTTCCATAAACAGCAGCCCACTCAAGAACACATTATGTTCTTTTCTTTCATTTTACTTTTTACCATCATTTATTCTCCTCTGTATTACTTTTCTTGCCCAGTTAGTAAGATAACAACACAAGAAGTTGTTGTTGTTGTTGTTGTTGTTGTTGCTGCTGCTGCTGCTGCTGCTGCTGCTGCTGCTGCTGCTGCTGCTGCTGCTGCTGCTGCTGCTGCTGAGGTTTTAGTATCTTTAGCTCATGGCATGAAGACAATTTGGGTTTGATTATATATTAGCTTCAAATCTCAAAGACTTTACATGGCCAACTCGGCACTTCACGTTTTCTAGCATACTAAGTGAAGTGTCTCTCAAACCGTCTAAGTCAGAACCATGTTCAAATAATTTGTTCATCTTTTGGGGGCCTATACTTCTATCCCAGAAAAATGTGCACGTGTGTGCCTGAGCGCACGCGCGCGTGTGTGTATGTGTGTGTGTGTGTGTGTGTGTTTGTCTGTGTTGGATAAAGTCAGTGTCACTCATTAAATAAGCCCATTAGCTACTCTATTTTTTTAAGGAACTCAGTTCTCTCATCTGGCCTCCCTATTCCCCCATTTCATTTCTTTTTTTTTTTTTTTTTTTTAAGATTTATTTTATGTGGATAAGTACACTATAGCTGTCTTCAGACACCAGAAGAGGGCATCAGATCCCATTACAGATGGTTGTGAGCCACCGTGTGGTTGCTGGGAATTGAACTCAGGACCTCTGGAAGAGTGTACTCAGTGGTACTCTAAACTACTGAGCCATCTCTCCAGCCCTTTTGTTAATTTCTTTTTTTTTTTAACTCCCATTTTTTACATCATTAACATTTGTCCCTGCCCACTGGGTACTTAACTGTATTCATCCACTGTGCCTCTGTGTCATCATGACTTCTGCTGGGCTCCTGGAGATGATATGGGAGAAAGGCTAATCACTTTGGATAATTCACATTCTTTTGGCATAAGAAATAGGGGTCAGCAGCGCGAAGGTCATTACAACGCATTGCCAGAGGACATTTATTCTTCATCCCATTTTATACCTACTCCCCTCTTCACCCTCACGTACCAACACGCACCTGTTTGAAAAGTGCAGTTCCGGGAATAAACTAAACGCTTCTCTCAGTCAAAACAGATCATGGTCTGAAATCAGCAGAGCGCACAGCTGAAACATAGAGTTCTAGGAAGGTTGTGGTTTTCTCGGGTCCTGTTCACACTTCTCCTCCTTGTTTGTTTGTTTTTTCTTCATTTCTGCCCTCCCTAGTCTTCCATCCGGTTGAGTGTTCCTACTGTCACAGCGAGAGCATGATGGGATTCCGATACCGATGCCAACAGTGTCACAACTACCAGCTTTGCCAGGACTGCTTCTGGAGGGGCCACGCAGGAGGGTCTCATAGCAACCAGCACCAAATGAAGGAGTATACATCGTGGGTAAGTGTCGTCAGGCGGGGTTCAGAGGTGGGCGGGGCCGTGTTCTCCGGGATGAAGGAGAATGTTCAGGGCGCCGTAGGCTTTTCCATTGCTGTGATGACGACCAAAGCAAAATGTAACTCCTGGGAGGAACCCCCAGGTCTCCTGTCATCACTGAGGGAAGTCAAGGCAGGAACTCCAGTAGGAACCTAGAGCAGGAACTGAAGCAGGCTCAAGGTTTGGCTTGCTCTCATGGCGAGGCTCAACCTGCCTTCTTAGAGCACCCAGGACCAAGATGGCATGCTCTACAGAGGACTGGACCCTCCCACATCAATCATTAATCAAGGAGATGCCCTGCGGACTTATCAATAGGATGATCTGATGGGGCATGTTCTCAGTCGTGGTTCCCTCTTCCTAGGTGACCCTGATTTGTGTCAAGTTGACCAAAAAAGAGCCAAAAAATACAAAAAACAAAAAACAAAAAACAAAAACCGACCCTGGACCCAGGACACATGATGATGGAATTAAGGGCGAACTTTACTTCTACTCCAACATTCCTTCCCCTTGCCTGCCTTTCTGTATCCTACTGGGACCTCTTACTGTTTGTTCCTAAACTTAGTGCCGCTTCCTGAGACTTAAAATACTGGAAGAACCAAACTTCGATTCTTCTCTGGATACAGGCAGGTCAGAGCTGACCGAACCAGCAGAAAGGCAGGCAGTCCTGGGTCCGACTTACCGTACTGTAGAGTAGCATTTTGCCATGATTCACTTCGCTTTGCTTCTACGCATATTGTTAAAAAATATATACTGTATTTTTTTTTCTAAGATCCCTAAATTTTTTCTAGAGCATGACTGGACAGGAGGAGTACAACAATGCGTGCTCAACAACACCTGGCTCAGTTTCAGGTTTTTTTTTTTCCTTCAGGGAATGGCAAGGGGAATTTGTAGTTTTAAAACCATCCTTTCATAATGTGAGTTGTCAACTTGGCAAAAAGTGCACTCATGGGACAGTAGCATGTGGCGCTTGGTCTGCAGAACAGTCACTTGCCGTTCGTGTGGCACACCGTTTGTGATCTACCCCAATTACACGCCAAGTCCACACCCCATGCTGACTCCTGCCGTTAGTGGTTTGTGCCTGGATCAGTTGCTGTTGGCCATCCCATCAGCCAGGCCAACTGAATTACTTACGTTGGTTCAACCACAAGAATGCAAAGTTGTATGAGTTATTATATAGACAGGTCATTCATGAAGGCTTTGTGTAAAGGGTAACTTGATAAATATTTTTATACACACAAATGGTGTGTGACTTCCTGAGGAAACATACACAAACGTCTATCTACCCAATAGCAATTTTGTTGCCTCCTGCCTTCTCTCAGCTCCTTCCTCTTATCCCTTGAGATTTTTCCAGAAAGTTCTAGTGGTCCCCTAAACCTCAACACATTTCCCCACACAATGAGTGCTTCCATTCAGCACAGCATTTGCAGGGACTCCGGCAGCAAAGAATGGGTGCCCCGGTGGCTTGTCCCAGCCTCTCACAAATTTCCTGACGTGCAGGGCAGGTGCTCAGAACAGAGGTTATCAATAAATGAAATGGATGGAGAAATGAGTGGATGGAGATGCCGCTATCTAGTAAAAATGTTAAAGTCGTCTGTTGAAGCGTCTGATCGAGGCGGCTGTCGTTCTCTTTCTAGAAATCACCCGCTAAGAAGCTGACGAATGCACTAAGCAAGTCCCTGAGCTGCGCGTCCAGCCGTGAACCTTTGCACCCCATGTTCCCAGACCAGCCTGAAAAGCCACTCAACTTGGCTCACATCGTGTGAGTATCTCTGGCCCAGACCAAGATGCGATGTCCTTCACTCGCACGTGGCTGGAGCCTTCCTACCAAGACAATTTCACATCCTTCGTCAGGGACCAAGTCTTAGTTACTCTTTTATTCTTTTTTGTGGTTAAGCATATAAAGAATTGAGGCTCATTGTAAACTTCACATTTATATCATTACTCTTTGTTCTTATCCACCCGCCCCCCATGACCTTCCTCAATTCCTCTTTCCCTTCATACAGGTCCGCTTCACCCCAAATAACTCCCCTTCTATTTCCATTCCATACACACACGCGCATACACACACACAGAGAGATGTACGTGCACATGCACTTATACAGAGAGAAAGAGATATACATGTACCCACGCTCACTGAGAGAGAGAAAAATGTACATGCCACAGAAGAGTGAGTCACGGGAGTCCCACCAAACTTTCCCAGCCCAGGGCCTTGTACAGTCAGCACTTGGGATTGTGTGTGTGATTCTGTATACATACATGTGTATGTGTTCATATGTATGTGTGTATTAGTGTGTATATGTACATGTATATATGTGTGTACATATGTTTGTCTTTACATGTATGTATATATTACTGTGTGTATGTGTATGTATGTATGTATGCAAATGTGTGTATGTGTACATGTGTGGGTTTGTGTGTATTCATGTGTGTATTTGTGTGTATGTATATGTGTGTACATGAGTATGTGTGTATATGTGTATATATGTATCTATATATTATATATTAATGTGCTTTATAAAATATATGACATTTGGTAGCAGGTTCTTTCATCACAAGTCTTTAATCAAGCACTATACAATGAAAATAAGAGAACGATCACTTTAATAAATACCAAACACTGCTACCTCCCTGCACACTTTTTTTGTTTGTTTTTGTTTTTTCAAGACAGGGTTTCTCTGTGTAGCCCTGGCTGTCCTGGAACTCACTTTATAGACCAGGCTGGCCTTGAACTCAGAAATCCACCTGCCTCTGCCTCCCAAGTGCTGGGATTAAAGGCGTGTGCCACCACCGCCCAGCTCTCCCTGCACACTTAATGCTCTAGATGTGTTGTTTCCAAATGTGGCTTAACACAGAAAACACCGAGGCTGGAGAGGTGACACAGCAGTTCAGAGCACTGACTGCCCTTAAGAGGGCCACGTTTGGTTTTAGTACATACCCAGCAGCTCACAACTATCTGTAAATAACTTAACTCCAGGGGACACAATTACTGCTTCAGGCCAAGCCAGGCACCAGGCATGCATGTGTACACTTACATACATGTAGACAAACACTCATACATACAAAATTATTAATAAAATTATTAATAAAATATCTATTTTAAAGGCAGAGAGAGGACAATGGCCATAGTACAAAAACGTAAGCAGTATGGGCGATTCTTGTTGTTACTTTTTATTCTCTAGAAAAGACCATACGGAAATAATTTACAAATTATTTCATTAACTGTTGTGCAAACCTCGCCTTTTCAGTGTTTGGACGTGTGTTTATATACATCTGCCAGTATATAAATATCCCAGTGCACTACCTGTGCACACAGTAAACTCACAGGCCAAGGCAGAGAAGAGGCAGTGGGTATGGATCAGGAGTATTACTGGGTGTGTTCTGCCACGCCCCGAGTGTCCTAGAGGTTGAAGAATTGAGAATTACAGCGCAAACTCAAAATAAAGCATTTGTTATTGTTGTAGTATGAAAAGTATATCGATTTATAAATTACTATCAAATTTTCAAAGTTACTATTTAGGCAAAAAAAAATCACACAAAATGAATATTTATGAGAAGCCGATTGCACATCCTCGTGTGACGTGGAACAAGCCTGTGTTAGCAAGCCCGTGTGTCTGGAGTGTAATACTGTCCTCTGCAGGGCGCATGTTGCCGTGCTTGGGTTGAAACTGGTGTTACTTTCCTAAAAGATGTATCCAGTCATTATAACGTCTGTTAAGTGTAAACTGAGGCAAAAACTTAGGGCTTATGCTTAAGCATACATAACAAAATAATTAGAAAATAGTTTCATTAAGGCTATTTAAAGCTCCAACTTCTAGCTATAGAAAATGACAAAAATACGAGGGCAATATGGCTCATGGTGTAACTAAATATACATTTCTCAAGAAGCCTTAGAGTAAAGAGAGACTGGATCAATGGAGCGTTTAAACAGCCACGTGGGGTGGCACACAGGAGGCAGAGGCAGAGGCAGAGGCAGGTAGATCTCTGTGAGTTCAAGGCTAGCCTGGACTCAAGTTCCAGGCTAGCCGGGGTTACATAGTGAGACCCTGTCTCAAAAAGGAACAACGAATCAGGCTGTGGTACTGCTAACAATACAAGCACAAGCACACGTGTTACATTGTAGAAATGAAGCATGACAGAGAAAATGCTCTTGCCTTCAAGAGCCAGGGGATTGTATGTACGTATAGAGAAATGACACCGTCAGTCTTGAGTTAGTTCTTAAGTGGAGATGAGCAGGCGGTGGCATTTTGTTATTTTAGCCCGTGTGCTTAACTATCGTGTGCTCGTACGTGTTGCCATGATTAACAGTGTCTCTTCTGTTCCATTCCTTGCTGCCAAAAGTGATACTTGGTAAGTGATGAATGCATCCCATACTTACATAAATTAATGATCCCAACGAGATAAGTAGTTGTGAGCCTGAAAACAGGTGGACCTCATAAGGCTACTGGGCGCTAATCCTGCCTTGAGCTGAACCTTAGAAACTATGTGGAGAAAGTCAGTGTTACATTTTTATAAGTTCTCTGCTAAGATTTATACAGAAAAATATCTTTGCGTGTTGCCTCTGAGAATCACTGTTCATTTTATTAAAAATAAGCACACTGGCCATCCCCCAGGGGTACTAAGGAGGGTAGCTTGCCGTTTGGTGATAGAGAAAGGTAGGAACTTTAGTTACTCTCAAAGCTTCCATTTTTTTGTTCCAAGTTCAATGTATGGATTGGTACCGCTTAATCAGAAGCAATTTGCTAACAAACCCCAATTTGAGTTTTGTGGTGACCAGTTTCAATAAAGAAAATTGGCCAGACTAATTGAAAAGCATTCTCAGATCATTTGGCTTCCGTCTCCTGGACAGGGAGAAAACTGGGAAGGGTCGTTTTTATTTTTCCTTTTGCCAAAATAAAGCAAGAAATGTGGGGTCGATTTCAACTTTTTGCAAAGCTACAGTGAACATCATTCACCCTGACTGCTGTTTGAAATCTAATGTGTCTCCCTAATTATAGAGGACATTTAGATGCAATGATCATCCCTCCTGTAAAATTAAGTTATTCACATTCAAGCACAATTAGTTCTTAACTACTCTTATGTTGTTCCCTTGTCATAAAGATGTACCCTCGGTCAGTAATCCAAAACCTTAAGATTGTTTGCTGAACCCTGGTTGATCTATCTGAATGAATGACATACTGACTGATGTTCTGACCTCAGATGAGAAGCAATGTGCCACACAAAATCTTAGAATGTAGCACTGGCTCCAGATACCAGGATGAAGCTTCAGTGAATTTTCACAGCTGACTTTAGGATCTTCAATATATCACATCAAACAGGATGAACGAGTCCACCCAATGCTGTTAGAGGCAAAAATCTAAAACTAATGTGGTTAATGTAGGCATTTACATTACCTAACTGTTAATCAACTCCTTAGACTACTGCAAGCAATGTCTCATCTCCAAAATATTCTATTCTGTCAATTTCAAATCTAGAATTATAGTAAAACTGAAACTTCCTCTTGGAGCTTGAAATGCAACTCAGTCAGTAGAGAGCCTGCCTGGCATGCACAAAGCCAAGATGGACTCTCAGCACCACATGAGAACTACATGGTACATGCTTCATGGTACATGCGTGTGATCCCAGCATGCAGGAGGTGAACGTGGGAGAATCAGAAATTTAAAGTCATTCTCAGTAGCATAGTGAGTTTGAGGCTATTATGGGCTACACAAGAGCCCATCTCAATAGGTAGGTAAATGAAGAAATCAATCAATCAATCAATCAATAAATAAATAAATAAATAAATATTTCCTCTCTCTACGAATGATACCCCAGTATGTCATTTACATTCTATGTTGCACATTATTATTCAACATCTTACATTAAGTAGGGATTTTCTGGGCTCTATGGTTTTATCTGATGTGGGATACACATGGTAAAGACAATGATAAGATGAAATGGAGATAAAACAGAGGAAGACAGACCCAGTGCATGTGGTATATAGGACCATGGGTAGTTCTGAGGAACACTGGTCACTATTTTCCTCACTCCTGTTATTATAATGAAGTTTATAAGTTAACATCGCATAACCTGGATCAGCCAAAGAACAGGAAAGGGAGTCCTGGTACACTGCTTCATTGCCCATGTATGCAGACAGAGGACAAATAAGACCAGGTGTGACTTTATTTTGGCATGTGTCCTTTTGGATCAGCATATTAAAGAGGGCCATTATTATGAGGAGCACAGAGGACTTTCAGAATCCTTGACCTGCTCAGAAGTATGAATCCACAACCATCAAGGAGCAAGGCTCATGGAAAAATACTCCCCGGACGCCCAATGTCTTCCTGGTGCTAACTAAACCTCTGTTCTCGAGGAACCATCACTTTATACCATGAGAATAACTCAGTCGGCATATAGAAGCTTTCCTGAGAATGTTGGGCTAGAGACAAGTCTGATTCTCATCCTTTTCCTCCACAGATGGTGGGAAGTGTTAATCTGGAACTTTGCCTTCACTTTCTGTGCACACTGTGTTTTCTTTCAGGCCTCCAAGACCTGTCACCAGCATGAACGACACACTCTTCTCCCACTCCGTACCCTCCTCAGGAAGTCCTTTCATCACCAGAAGGTGAGTCCCCATTCCTGTCACTAAGTAAGACTTCCCTTTCTGAAGAAGCTTGATCCTATCGTGAGAAAAACAACCAGCTGTAAGCCAAGTGTGGCGTATCATCATCATCGTTATTGAAAACAAGTTTGTAAATGACCGTTGGCATTCTCGGTTTCCCTCACATGGACATATGTAGAGGGCTGGGTTGGCTCTTGAAGTTTATGTAGCTTCTAGAAGTCTGCATTATATCCTCCCCTGCAGAAAGAATGTGGGGTATGTTTTAATTCTACTACTTACATATATGTTTTCTGTTTTACTAAACAAAATTATGTTTCTGGCCCTTGGAATGACCTGGGGAAGCATGGCGGAGTTTCATGTGATGGAGTATTATCAGACTCTAAAATGACTTCTTACTTAAGACTCAGATATGAGTGAATATTCTTCTGGGTCATCTCCAGAGTTCCTAGGGCCAGGGCTAAAGACCAAACCTAGAATACAGTTTCTGTATGAGTAGTTGTATGGATAATATCAAGAACCTCTCAAAGATGTGGTTGTATGTCCCATCTTTTTGCACAGAATCCACCCCATGTACTCAAGGGACAGAAGATCTATGAACTCCTCTGAGCATTAGTATTAGGGATGTAGAGGGCTCAAGAGGTGATTTGGTTCATTTGATGAAATACCACAAATCAATACCAGTGAGTTATTTCATGAAAACCTGGAACGTCTCACAAGAAAGCAAGAAGGTCAGGAAAACAGCCAACTGAGTGAGGCTTAGACCCCGACTGCCCTGCAGCTGGTCTTCCTTTCCCTGAGAGGATGAGTAGGTGCCAACTTCCCTACACAATGTTCTGGAACATTCTAAAGAGGGTTTAAGTGAGAAAGACTTATCAAACCCACCTTAATTTTTTTCCCTTGCATCTCTGTACTTGCCCATCAGCTGAAGGCTGAGGTGAAAAAGTTCACTGTAATTACAATAAGCAGAACAAAGAGAATGTGTTTCTCCACAGTGTTTGCAATATATAAGTGAAATCTGTCATAGCAAGGAGACACTTATACCACAGAACACGCATGGAAAAATAATGAGATTTAGGCATCCCATAACATCTCAGGACCATCCATTTCATAACCATCAACACATAGAGCCATCTTTCCTAAAGGAAATCATATAATCAACGGGAGACACAGACCTCTGCATCTTTCTAGTGAAGACTTGATGCACTGCTTAGGAAGATGATGTGCATTCTAGGAAGCTCTACATTCTGCAAGCCCCACATCGAGCCAGACCCCATCCTTACTGAAGGTCATTTTATATCATTTCAGCTCGGACGGCGCTTATGGTGGATGCGTCTAGATGGATAACATGACTTCCTGTTCCCTAAAATATCTCTAAACACCTTGAGCTTTTCTGCTTCCTCTATTAACCAAGAGTTCGGTTGCTTTCCTTTCTTCCCATTTTCAGTCCTCTTGTCTTGTTCCCTGTGAACCACAGATTTCTATAAAACTTGTGGTTCTTGTCACTGTCAAGACTGGACTTTACTTTCTGTTTTTAGGGCGCTGCTCAATAAAGCTGTGTACACTGAACATCTACCCTCTCTGAGTGAGCCTGGCTCTGTCCATGGGAGGTTTCATCGACTACATCCCTCGGGGCACCTAAGCAGTTAACAGCATCTAGTCCCACAGTTAAGCATTCACCCAGAAACTGTATACAGAAAGCTTAACGTTGGGGTATTGTCAGTAGCCCCCATCCTGAGTCTTTAAAGATAGCAGCCGCTAAACATTAAGCGGTTGCTAGAAAGCTGATGTTTCTACCCCAGTCTGGAAATCCTTAGTCTTCTAGTGGCAATGCTGGGTTTTTCAAGGAAAGGTTTTCTGAACTGATTTCTCAGCCCTTCCTTTTCTTTCTTGCTGTATTATAACTTGCATAGCTTTGTGCTACTATGTGGTATATGTATATAAAGAATACCAAACTGGGTTATGTATAATTTGCAAGATATAATTTCCTAGATGGTAATTCCTAAGACTCTTGACTTCATGCCTTGAGGAATAGTCCATCACTGAGTGAAAAAGCAAGAACAAAAGCTTCCTGCTAGACCTAGTGCAGCTAAAAGTCTTAAAACTTTCATGTCCTACTGAGGCCAGGCCATTTTCTTGTCAAAGAAAGATAGTCTGATTCACGCTGAAGAAGAGAGTTTGGGACCAGTTTCTTCCTACTAATGCTTCATTTCTCCCACTTGCTGCTGCTGCTATTGATATAGCTTCTGCTTTCTTTACACAACACACAGTAAAGATGACACAACTACATCATGCCAAAGGCATAGATTAAAGGTCCTCCTCCTTTTACAACCAGAGCCAGAATGAAACATGGCCTAGAACTTGGTCCCTATTTCCATCACGTTCCAAAGGCTCCTTTATAGTCCCAGTCACTTTTAGAGAAATGTATATGCTAGTTTACTTAGCCTGTGCTGACAGTCATTTCTAATGTGACTTACGGATCTTAACCATCTGAAAATCAGGAGTCAGACCATGGACAAGCTGAAATCAACACCGAAAGAGCCTCTTTACAAACCCCTGGCATCACCTCCTCTGGTCCTTTCCCAGCCTCCCACTTTGATCGCCAGAAGGCACTAGAATGTGTTCTTGAAGTCCTTTGATATTCTAGCGATCTACCTCACACAGATTTATGAGTGTGGAGTGAGTGTTGGGTCCCCTGTTGTCACGTCCTTTCCCAGCTAGACACTCAATTCCCTTTTCCACTAGCTAAAAGGAAGATGGCATTGTTACAGGCACTCAGCCTCAGTCCCTGGAAATCTTTGGTCATGATATCTGTGTGTCTTATGAACAAATCCATACTTAATGCTACTTAGCAATTAGGTTGAAAGTGAGTCAAATAACAAATTCATGGACCAGTTCACCTCCTCATTTTCCTAGCCAATAACTACATCCCTAAACTACACTGTTTTCTTGTAAAAAAAAAAAAAAAAAAAAAAAGCACCCGGAAGCATGACTGAATCGATGAAAGTCTAACATCAAACACAATAACGTGGCAGGCCGGCAGGGTTAGTAAGCTTATGAGAGATAGTATAGCATTATTGCAAAGACGGCAAACAAGAGCTGACCACAGCACCAGGCTCAAAGACGACCCTTCGCTGCCCACAGTGGATCGCTCCACAAGGCCAGCTTTCTCTTTCAGCATCGTGCCTTCTGTGTTAAAAACTTAAGTATCTGCCCAAATCCTGTGCTTAGTGTGTAAATGAGAGTTGCACACTTTCCCATATTAGATGAGTGGCTTTAATTACAACCTATCTTCTTCCCTAGCTACAAGGCCACTTAAAAGTATGAATGGCTACTTTCTTTTTCTTTCAATATTAAGAGCATGGCTTGAAGAGTTCACAAGCATTTTTATAGTTATAACTTCTTAAGGGGTAGTATTCACAAAAAAATATCAACACTGGCCATTTATATAATACCAGTTTAGATATGTTTCTTCTTTAAATGTTAGAAAACTGCTTATATAAATTATATAGTGTTTTGAATACAATGCATTTTTTCCATTTTTTATTACTGACATTGCATGAAGCCCTGCAGCACCTGTACAGAGGTACCCACTGTGTTACAACCCAACCACCTCCTAAATCCTGATTCTTCCCAGGATGTGACATGTCTTATGTGACATTTTCCTTGCCTGATTTTTTTTTGGTCATTTAGTTTTCTGACTTATGTCTTCAGACAAAAAATGAGTAATCCCCTGTGTCTATCTTATTCTTATCAAACATGTCTGCTCACCCAAAGAATCTTTACTTAACAGCCTAGTCTTTAATGTGACTTAAAAGTATCACACTATGTTATAGGCATCTATGATTCATTCATCCAAAGTGGTTAACAAATTCAGCCTTTGCTTCTGAGGGACAAAGTTTTCCCTTGGCTGATGTTTGTCTAAGATTAGAACTCAGCCATCTTCTATAACAAAAAGAGTCAAATTAATCAGTCAGTGCCTGGTATGGCCTTGATGAGTGCCTTGGGGTCTTCACAATTCCTGTGCACATTGCATGGAATTCTACAAATAAAATAACCAATTCTGTAGGTAATCTTTATTCCAATCCATTTATAAGCCGGAATTCACATAGTCTTCAAAGTTCTGATTTCCATACACACATGTTAGCACTTCATTAAACCCCTGGCTGTCTCATTTCATGGCCATTTCTTCTCTTACTGGGTGCCTTGGGTAGTGTTTGAGCATGTTCTGTACACAGAAGACGTCTCTGTAGACTCTCTTGGCAAACATACAATTAATACACTGATGATATTAGGGGACAACACAGCAAATGCCATCAAGCATGGATCACCTCAGAACCTGTACTTCTATGATGGCTACATTTATGCCAGCCTGAATTGATGAATAGTGATTTTTTTTTTAAAGTTTGTTTGTTTGACTTACTTATGTGTATGTGTCTTTGCCCGGGTCCGTTTATATGCATCATGTACTTGCGGGTGCCCATGGAAGCTAAGTGAGGGCACCGGATTTCCTGGAACTGTCTTTTGTGAGCTACTATGTGGGTGTTGAGAACTGAACCCTGTTTGTCTGCAGGAGCAGTAAAAGTTCTTAACTCCTGCGCTATCTCTCCAGCCCCATGGGTAACTGATCTACCTGCTGAGACACTAACCTATTTTAATAAATAATTTTGATACCTATACCAGAGTTTTATATTTCAGATTTGAGCGGTTGAAATGTAGTGGGGGGGGGACCCAGGATATTTCAAGAAACTTTCTCTTAACTCAAGTGACAAGAGGCCTCTTCTTAGAGAGTTTGAGTCAGCTTGGTGACTTCATCACTGTTGAATAAGTTAGTGAGAAGCGGATTGTCACTGTTGAAAATCACTTGACAAAGGAACTGATCTTGCAAGGATTCCTCCAGTCTGTCAGTTAGTTGAGAATTAATAAAATTAGATTTGTGCTTTTTAAAAAAAATCTTCAATGGTTTAAAATATTTTCATTTTAACCACTGTGATATTATATATCTCACATTCCACGAGATCAAATACAATCTTTTGACACTATGTTCAATAAGAGAAAAACACATTTCCTTGATCAGGGCTTAATAGGTTATTCCGTCACAAGCATAGTTGTTTGAAAACACAAATTTCACGCTTCACCAAAAACCCAACAAGTTTTTGTATTGAATTTCATCTTAAGATGCCTCACCTTAAGAATGTTCTCATAAAGTAACAATCATGGCCTACAAAACTAATGGCAGGGTTTTAACTATGTATGAAATATTTTGAAAGTGTTTGATCCTCCAAAAACCCACTAGTTTTCTCTACTGGGTCTTTGTTTTTAATCTTGCATTCAACATCAGAAAATATTTTTGAATAATTGAACTAGCGTACAGTCCCTTACTTTAAGGAGATAATGCTATAAAAATCAGATAGTCAAAGAGCAAGGAAACATTAGCAGAAGAGAACTCAGTTTGTGCGGAGGAGAACTCATGTTTCTCTCAGTGTGGTGAGTGGCTTTGTAAACATCTGAGATCAATTTTGTAACAGATATATCTGCCTTCAACTAGAGGAAAGGGTTAGAGAAACACTCACTGAGAAGAAGGAAGAAAACTGAGATTATTTGATAAGGATTATTTGGGGAGTTGCTTCAGGGGACAAGGTTCAGAGAGACATTTTTTGGTGGAGTAATGGGACATTACAGCAAACACAGGCTACAGAGAGTCGAAGCGATTATTGGCCTTGATGTGAAGCTCCCATTTTAGAGGATAAAGATCCACATCTTGAAAAATATCATTAAGATCATAGGGAAACCAGGTCCTCCTACAACATTAATCTAATGTATCAGTTTTAAAGTCACAGTGATCTGCTGCAGGCATGGTGATAGTCACTAATAATAATGCATTGCATACTTTGAGGTTGCTGGAGTAGGAGATTCTAAATATTACAGGCACACAAAATAACCTTGTGAAATGATGGCTATGCTAATTAGCTTGATTTAATCATTCCGCAATGTATGCATACATTAAACATGTGTTCTGCCCTCTCTCTGATTTATTCTTAAAGTCAGTGTTACATCTGTACAGTTGTCATTTTTAAACACAACACTTAATATAAGGATGTTTTCTTAACAGGCTAAGTGAAAGGATCATGACTTTGGCAAACATGATTATCTGCTACACTCTCAGTTTGTGATATAACCTAAAAATCTATACCTTTTCCCATAACTTTAATTATTTTGCAATAGCTTGTATTGGCATATGCCTGTGATATATATGTGTTATACATATATGATGTAGACAAGACTTCCTAGAAATCCTGTGGTCTCATAGTTTAGATTCCAATTGTTAAAGGATCAGTAGTTAAAAGGATTCGCTGTTCTTGCAAAGGACTGGGGTTTGGTTCTTGGCACCCACCTGGTGGCTCACAACCACATGTAACTTCAGTTGTGGCCTTGAGGCGAATGCATAAATGTGGGGCAGAGACATAGATGCAGGTCAAGCACCATACCCACAAAAAAAAAATGAACCCTTTAAACAGTCAGAAATTAATCTTGTAAACACACATCAGAGAGTTTAATTTTGTATTTTCCACAAACACGAGAACTTAGTTTTAAGCACGCCATGACATAAGCTACATTACAAATGTTGGACTTAAAAAAAAAAATACTAAAACCTTAAAAACTATCATTTAAATTAAACAAAAATTTTCCTCTTAATAAATATAAAATGCCAAACTATTTTAAACTACCCATTAAATATCTATTAATATTCATGTAAGAAATGTCAGCATTATTAAAAATGCTTTGAACTATATTTCTCTTTGCCTGAAATTTTTCTTTGTAGCTTCATAGCCAAGAGCAGGTAACTCACGCCGTTGAGAACAGTGAGACGTATCTGATATGGCTGCTGTCTTTAGGTAATGCTCAAGTTTGTATTCAAAAGATAACTGAAGAATTTAGTGGGACACACAGAAAAGCTGACTTCCTTTGAAATTATACGTATGGGTGTGTGCCCATGTATGAACATGATCACCTGTGTGTTGGGACCCAGAGAGGCAAGAGAAGCCAGATCTCCCAGAGTTCCATCACAGATGGTTGTGAGCCACCTGATGTGGGTGTTGGGAGCCAAACCTGGCTCCCCTGAAGGATCTGGACATGCTTTTGAACAGCTGAGCTATCTCTCCTTCCTAGAAGTAAACTTTTTAGAAAGCATCTAAATGCTGGTAGGACTTTATGAACTGTTGAGATGTCCCCACCATGCCCTGAAATAAGTGTTAGATGGGTCCTCCTGACGTTTAGCCATAAGAAATAATGTGTTCCTTGTTTAGCAAATGCCAGAGGTCAGCTCAGAGTTCATGGTAGCTATTGTGATCCCCAGACAGGTTTCTTCTCTTAAATAAACTCTATGAAAGTCTGCAGATCCCTTGAGCATTTCAACATCCTAAGCCATCCGTCTTAGTGTGGCTCTAGACTAAGGCGCGTGTGATGCTGGCTTCTCTTCCCCATGCGTCGCGGTGTTTACGCTCTTCTTGGCTTTCCCGTCTTATTAACTAGCTCTCCTCCCAAGGACAGTGACGTAGAACAGAGCAAAATGCTGGCTAGGGCTGCTCCAGCCTTTCTGAAGGGCAAAGGGTAAGTTCACACCAGAGTGTGCTGGGTTCCTGAACTAACTCAACTAAAGATGGAGTGACTCTTGTTGTGAATGGTCTGCATGTAAAAGACTGTTTGACCTAGATAGCAGCGGTCTTATAACTCGCTAACAGCACCAAGTCTTTATTCTAAGTGTACACCACTTGTGTGACTCCTTTCTCTACTTCCGTTTTTCTTTCATTTTTAATTTTTGTAATTCATACGATTTAACTGTATAACCCAACTATCCAGAAGGTATTAAATCTTTGCTGTAATGTGTTCTGGTATGTTTTCCATGCAGAAAAGTTCCTTGGTCTTTGTGGTCAAAGAATGCAAATTTTTTTTCTAAAAACAAAAAATAAATGCTTAATGTGTTTGTAAGCTAGTAAATTGAAGCTGTGGACTCCCTTACCTGGGTTTTGCTTGGGTTTTTCATAGATCATCACGTTTAGTCTTCCTTAACTTGCTTGGTTCTCTGTGTGCTTTTCCTACCACAAACTCATTCTTCCTGTGCCTGCTTGTTTCTGTCCACCTCTCTGAATTCTTCTTTCCCTCTACCCTGTTCTAGGATACATTACAGCCTGAACGTGGCAGACAGGCTAGCTGATGAACATGTTCTCATTGGGTTGTATGTCAACATGCTCCGGAACAACCCATCATGGTTAGTTCGTCATGGCTAGACTTGACCTCTAGCCCATCCCTCCAGAGGGGAACAGCCTGGGGTACTGGCAAGCAGTCTTAGCCAGGCGCTAAGGTACTGCAAGCCAAGGGTGAGCCAGGAACTTTTCTCCTGGGTCAGTTCATCTTTTCTAGTGTTGTCCTGGATACCTCACACCACTGTATCTCGGAGTTCTCACCCGTGCTTTGACGCGGCTAAAGTGAGACTAGGATAACCACTGTTACCATCGAGTAATCACAGGGATCCAGAGCCTACCAGAAGGTTCCATTCCAAGTGTCCTGTTACTACAAGATGGAGGAGGCTCTTGTTTCCAAGGTGTGGAGGTCTCCACTGATCTGAGAAGTAATGCTTTACTCATTTCAGATAGGAGCAAAGCACAGAGATAGCTATGTGAGCATAAAACACAAATCATGTGATAATGGCGACATTGGAGACCATCATCTCTCAATGAATCTATCTCTCAGTGATCCACTATTTGTCTTAATAGGTATTAAAAATGAACACATTTGTAATCAGTTTGTTGTTTCAAGGTGTCTAGAATTTAGTTGCCTCTGGAAATATCGTAACAAGAACACCCGAGTGTTCTCCACTCCCCTGGATATTAATGCAGTCAGGTTGATAGCCAAGATTAGCTGTGTCACGTGGGAAGGAGGGGCTGTTAAGAGTGGGAGGGGTGGGAATAGGCAGTGGAGAGCGAAGGTGGCTGCAGCTCACAGTGCTATATACTGTCCAGATTCCTTTGACTAGTTTGTAGATCCTCACAGCATCCATCAGTCCCATAGCAGAGACGCATCTGCACTGTGGTTTTTACCACTCTGCTGCTGGACTCTGTTTCTAGAACATTCTCCTTCTATGATTGTTTGCAAACGTCTTCCCTATCGCCGTTCCCGATACCTTAGATGGTTTTTACAGGCTTGATACATGGGAAAACGTTATAGTTGATGAATTGGTGATCCACTATGTGCCTTAATAGGTATAAAGATGGACACATTAATTTGTATTTTTTTTAGTGTGCAACTGTCACGCTGCTTTAATTCCATCCTATAGTTTACTCCTTGAGCAGTCAAAATTTCAATCTTGCTCAAATTTCCTGAACTTCTAAGTTCAGCAGTGTCTACTTTCTCCTAACCTCAGTCTCTCAAAGCTACTTCTGACTTTAATCTTATTTACAATAAATGTACTCTCCCGATGTTACCCAGTGACTAAAAGATTGAAGCCTAGTACTCATTTGCTTATTTAAAAAACTTATCAGTCATCTTAAAATACAGTCAGTGTGGAGCCAATAAGAAGTCAGCAGTTGTGATCTCACCCTGCCCTCTCCTGAATAGCTCAAAGCATGCTGGGATCACCCCCATTGTGTGACTTTGTCCTTTTCTCCTGAAGGTTGCAACAGAGAAATCTCCAGTGAGAAAAGCTCAGGGCTTGTTGCTTCTCATCATTTTTCTTACTTCCGTCATTAATCGTACTGATTTGACGGTCACTTTAGACCATAAGGCTGCCCCACAAATACACCTGACATCTGCTTGGCAAGAGCCAAGAAGGGTTTGTCCCAGAAAACAAAGAGGACCTCAAACTGACTTAGAATCACCACCCCCATATTACTTTTTGTTTATTTCTGTTCTTGAGAATGAAGTTCCAACATTTTTGGATTTGCTAACTAAATAGCGAATGGAGATTTTAAAAATTGTCTATCCCAGTTCATAACCACTATGCTAATTGCTTCTTGCTAAACCCCTGCCAACACGTGTCCTACAGACAGCTGCCATGGATGGCACCTCTGTCTGGCTGACAGCCTCCATGTGTCTACTTACCACATCTGTATTCCTTACTATACTATTTTTATTTTCTTTAAGTAAATATTTTTGAACACATTATCAATAAGCGTAGTAGCTGCTAACATGTTACCCTTTATGAATTATTAACATGATTTTTATTTTTATTTTACTTTTAATTTTAAGATTTAAAATAGCAAGAATTTTCTCTTTGATTGCTTTTATGGACGAAATAGCCAGAATAATAATAATAATTCTTTAATTTATCAAATGTTTCAAAAATTATGCCTCTGTTTGAAGTGCTACGCTATTTGCTTCTTTAGAAGGCTAAATATTCTTATTTCCATTTTACTAATAAGAAAATGTGGGCAGGATGTAAGGAGCTAGCCACGGTTGAGCGCTGGCGAGGGCTTGCACACAGAAGTGCATTCTCTTCTCACCCTCTGTGAGATGCAAGATACTCTACAGTCACTGCTTAACACGGTGGGAAACTGGCTCACGTCTAAACACTGCTTCCAAGTTAAAGAGACGCTTACACTGCTGGCGGTTCTCATATAAGCTAAGCCAAACAAGTAGATGGCAGCTCGAAGAAAATGTGGTTTTTAACACTGTGTGGTTTGTAAGGCCCTTCTCCAATAAGGGAGGAGGGAGTTTCTCGAGGAAGCACACTGAGATCTTGGGCTTGCTTCCCTCTCTAAAGCTCGCAGCCTACCCAGGCTTGCCAGGGATTTGTGGGAAATATCTCTGGCAGGCAGAACAAAATATTGAAAGCAATTCTAGATTACGCCTATACTCATGCTGCCCTGATGGCCCAGTCTGGTTCTCAAAACTCTATACGGGAGAAAGGGAAGTAGCTAGAGGGTATTGACTATGATTTGATATCACCATCAGTCGCTGTCTCTTGATTAGATTTTTGATCTCCTATAACTAGGTTAAAACTGGTCTGTTCTTGCCCTCGAGTACAAAAAAAATTGTATATCACATTACTAGTAGAGTGATTGCTAAGTGGACTTGTAAGACAGCTTACTTAGAACTGTCCCCCAGGGCTGGGGCTGTCACTCAGTGGGTGGAGTGCTTCCGTAGTGTGCCTGCATCCCCAGGTTTGACCTCCAGCACCACATAAACTAGACATAGAGGCAGAGGCTTCACCTCCAACACTGCCAGATCAAAGTCATTCGTAACCAATCAGTGACTTCGTAACCATTCTAGGCTAGTGAGACCTTGTCTCAAGAAAAAAATAAAACAATAAAATAAAGTTATAGAGTGCCACAGTACCTTATATTGTGGGACCCTCTTCTTAAAGGACACAGTTCATGTTGAATTGGCACCTATGCCTTATGATTTCGTGTAACTTTAAGCATCCGTTTAAAGCCCTTCTCTGCAAAGATAGTCATGGTCTAAAGTTAGTGGGGAACTGGAGCTATGAGAAATAAATTCAGAAGAAGATGCAACTCACTCCCTAACATACTTTGACCCCGAATTCACTTACCCTGTGTGTCTGTGTTTTTAATGTGCAGGCCAAAGCTTGAATGAATGAATAACTCTTATTTTAACTTATCAGGTTGTAAGTGAAGGGCTTAATAAAGGAGTTTGAAGCTTCCGCATGAGAAGCCACCGTAACAAGTTTATATGGTTGTGGTCTAGTGATAGCGTTTCTTGATGCATTTTCCTTGCAAAACCACTCATTCGAGAGTCCTGATGATAAACTTTAAGACTTACCTCTCTCCCTCGCCACATTTTAGTCACGTAGAAACACCAGGCCCTAGGATTACATCATCCTTTTCAACCTCAACTCTCTTATGCTCAGTGTCTTCCAATTTCATGGACAGTATTGTCTACCCATAACATTTTATTCTCTGCCACCTGTAAAATATAGGATATAATCTGATAAAATAAAAAATACAGGCCGGGCGTGGTGGCGCACACCTGTAATCCCAGCACTTGGGAGGCAGAGGCAGGCAGATTTCTGAGTTTGAGGCCAGCCTGGTCTACAGAGTGAGTTCCAGGACAGCCAGGACCACACAGAGAAACCCTGTCTCAAAAAACCAAAAAAAAAAAAAAAAAAAAAAAAAAACAAACCTAAAAAACAACAACAACAAAAAAAAATACAACCTTCCAGGGTGCTGAGATGGCTCACCAGGTAACAGCACTTACCACCAGGCTCCACGGCCTGAGTTTGATCCCAGGAACACACGCATGGTAGAAGGAGAGAACTGACTTCCACATATTGTCTTATGATCTCCACATGTGTGCTGTGCCGTGTATGAAAACACACACAGACCCATGCACGTGCACACACACACACATGTACACACACAAACACATACATAAATACACACAGAGAGACACACCAGTATACATGTGCACACACACATGCACACTCACAGACATACACATTTTTTTTTAAATTTTCAACTTAGGAGTTAACAAATAATACCATATATATATATATATATATATATATATATATATATATATTATTTTCTATATTCTTTGTTTACATTCTTAAGTGAGCTTCTCATAAGCCCAGCAGTTTTCAACCCGTGGGTTGCGACCCCTTTGGGGGTTTAACAACCCTTTCACAGAGGTTGCCCAAGACCATCATAAAAACACAGATATTTACATTACGATTCATAGAAGTAGCAAAATTACAGTTATGAAGTAGCAACAGTTGGGGGTCACCACAGCATGAGGACTGTATTAAAGCGGCGCAGAATTAGGAAGGTTGAGAGCCGAGGCATTAGCTACTTAGTGTTAATAGAATAATGTATCAGAGTTGATAACCTTAAAATTAATCTGCAGTGTCTTCAGCCAAACAAATAAAAAAAGCAAAGCGATTCAAAGAGAACATTGAAGTGTTTCTCTTACCTTATGATTTACATCATGAGCCGGGCGTGGTAGCGCATACCTATAATTCCAGCACTTGGGAGGCAGAGGCAGAGGCAGGCGGATTTCTGAGTTCAAGGCCAGCCTGGTCTACAGAGTGAGTTCCAGGACAGCCAGGGCTACACAGAGAAACCCTGTCTCAAAAAAAAAAACAAAAAAATAAAATAAAAATAAAAATAATTACATCATGGTTTTCCCTGAATGTCCGAACCTAGGAGTCAAATCGGCTCCACCCATCCCCAAAATAATCAAATAAATGGAGCAGACCTGAGTTCTTTGCAAAACCTCAATTTACTAAGCACTGCCTGACTGGGTGTCACCGGAAATCCCAAGAATGCCATTTGAAATCCCTTGTAAAGGACAATGGCCATGCCTTTAAAGTAAAACTTGAAGAACTTTCAATATAACATTCCTTTATTCCAAAAGCAGCCAGTGGAGCAGCAGTTACCTTTAGCATATCAACATCTTTTTTTATTAGATATATTCTTTATTTACATTTCAAATGTTGTCCCATTTCCTGGTCCCCCCACCCCAAAAGTCCCATAACCCATCTCTTCTCCCCGTGATCCCCAGTCAACCCCCTCCCGCTTCCCTGTCCTGGTATTCCCCTACGCTGCAGCATCTCGAGCCTTTCCAGGACCACCAGGTCTCTCCTCCCTTTGGTGTCTAACAAAGCCGTCCTCTGCTGCCTGTACATCAACATCTTATAGGTTACTGATTGTCAAGTCCTCAAATGAACAGTTAGCACTAGAGATGGTGCTGGGCGCCGTATTTATTTTAATGATTTATGGGTCATTGGTCATATATTTTCAACTGTATAGAGCTGAGGTCTTGAAATAATGGAATTTATCAGAGGAATGTCCCATTCACCTGTGTATAATTTGAACATCCTGAAAGGCTCATGCAGGCTCATAAATCATTTGTATGTAGAACCAAGTAATGTATCACTGCAGTGTGCGCTCACCCCCACGCTGGGGAAAGAAAGGCATAGGCTGTGAGTTATCACTTATGAGACAGCATCTCATATCCTTGTGGCTTGCATTGCCAGGAGGCATTTTATATCACCTTCATACTTTATTTGCTTACAGGTCATTCATAATAAAAAAAGTACTTTTACCATGGAGTTTTTTATCAAGGTTTTTTTTTTATTACATATTTATCAAAGCACTCACAAGTGTTCATGACAAAGTCACTTTCAAGCACTAAGATGGATGGTGGTCTTGAGACCAGAATACTGAGTATTTTAACCTGCACAAATTCTGTAGGATTAGGCAGTTATTCTCTAATACACCAACCAGAAATGATAGACATGTTCAAATCAAACTAAATGGTCTCCTAATAGGTTAGGCATTCATCTAAAGCAAAGGCGATGTAACGTTCCCTTTCTCCTGAAGCTATAATAAGAGGCATGGTCATCTAAGGCCGTGCATAATGCAGACATTACTTTATAAAACTATACATCTACTGTCAGACATCAACTTTACAGAAATAATTCTGCCTTATTTTGTTTAAACTATGTCGACTCGACTTTGGGTTGATATTAAATATGATGTAAGTTCTGCATTCTAGAATTTTCTTATCTCAAGAAAACGTTTGTAAAATATCCAACAGTTATGCTAATATCAGTTAAATATTCACAAAATGTACATTTTATGTGGTCCTTATTTCTTGTATGAAGATGTCTTATTTGAATTTTTAGATCTTCTAGATCTTTCTGCAAAGGGATCCTCATAGACCCTGGATATAATCTTCTGAAACTTCTTCAGAAATTCAGATTCTCGGGTTACTCCCTGAAGCCTCAGTCAGTCCCACCAATGCCACTAGAGTTCAGAAACAAAAGTTTCACATCCCTGAGTAACTTGTTTAGACTTTAAAGTTTGAGATGGACTGCTCTGGATGGTTCAGACAGTGGCTGAGTTTGTAAAGAGACAGGAATCAATAATGTGACTTACAAAGTTATCAAGAGGCAAAATAATGTAGCAGCTAATACTTTTTAGCACACAGTGTGTTCCAGGCAGTAGACTGGACAATTATTGCATCTGTTACATCAGTTGTACAATCATAATGAAAAGTCTCATCTGTGGCTAGAGATGGATTGGCAAATTGGAGAATTCAGGAATGTTTGTTTATTGTAGTCCACAGAAAAGGGCTAAGTCTATAATGCCACTGTTCAAGATTAAAACTGGGAAGGTTAGCAGGGGGTGTAGGTAAGAGCAGGAGCTCCTGGCTTAGTAAACATGAAGAGATCTGCTCATCTTCTCATTTTAAAGTTTAAGAGGCCGTTTTGTATATTACCTTTATATGTAAATATACATATAGAATTGTGTATTACTCTATGATTCTGAGACTTCATTCACAATGGAAAGCTCTTGGTGGTACTGGCCTAGGAGTGTGTGCTTTCATGAGCAATCATGAGTATCATTCTTAGTTAATTTTTACTTATTTATTTTATGTATATGAGTGTTTTACCTCCATGTATGTCTCTGCACCACATGTGTGTCTGTTTCCAGAGGCCCGAAGAGGGGGTCAAATCCCCTGGGACTGAACTTGGTTATAGATACCATATGGGTACTAAGAGTAACCACCTGAGAGTAGCCAATGCTCTTAATGGCTGAACAATCTGACCCTTACTAATTTTATTTTAAGAATAAAAGTAGAAGGGCCAGTGGACGATGATATAAATATGTTTGGGAATGATAGCTAGTGTTCAAGCTTGAGTCTGACCTTATACACATATAATAATGGATAAAAACAAATCAAGATTAATCTGTTAACAAGATTAGTGTTGGGCTGGAGAGATGGCTCAGTGGTTAAGAGCACTGACTGCTCTTCCGAAGGTCCTGAGTTCAAATCCCAACAACCGCATGGTGGCTCACAACCATCCATAATGAGATCTGACTCCCTCTTCTGGTGTGTCTGAAGACAGCTACAGTGTACTTACATATAATAGTAAATAAATCTTTAAAAAAAAACAAACAAGATTAGTGTTACTGTTATGTCTCATTGAGCTTCTCTTAGTATCACCTAAAGTGTAGCCTTTAGGGAAGAGTTTCAGAAAGTGAAATTTTCTGAAATATGAGAGGGTTCATACTACTCATACTTGCACTGGTTTTCGGGGACTCAGTCAGCCTTATTCTAGCGTGAGCATTTTCCACAGATTGATAGAAGCCACTAAATACTTTCTCTCCGTGCCATTGGGAGCCACCACTTTATCCTCTGTCTTTGAAAGCAAACAGAAACCCCGGATTGCCTGGGGAGTGGCATTACTCACAGCCGTATAATTCATCTCTTACAGACCAGCATATTACCCTACAGATTAGCAAACTAAAGCAGCAAACACCATCTCACAGTTTGATGAAAGACTCGGGGCTTGCTTTAGCAAGATGCTTTTGACTCGAGGATGTTTGTGGGTTGATGGTCTAGCTGTCCTCCCTTGCTCTGGGACCAACAGCAGCCTCAGCCAGTAGGGATTCATTCTCTCGGTTCCTGGTTGGTTTGGGCCCTCATCATCCTGGCAGATTTACGACATGGGATCCAGATTCCCCCCGGACAAATATAATAATATAATATAATAATTCACACAAGAAATAGAACACCCAGAATGGAACCCATGGTCTTTTAAAGTCAGAAATGATATTCCTTTCCTCTACCATACTCTGTTCATTAAACAAAAGTCAGGCTGGAGAGATGGCTCAGCAGTTAAGAGCACTGACTGCTCTTCTGATGGTCCTGAGTTCAAATCCCAGCAACCACATGGTGGCTCACAACCATCTGTACAGCTACAGTGTACCCATATACATTAAATAAATACATAAATATTTTAAAAGAACAAAAAACAAAAGTCAGTAAGTGCAGATTATAGGAAAGGGAAATTACGTAAGGAGGTGAGTGCCAGCGGGCAGGAGTCATTGGATCAACAATAATGATACAGCCGGGTCTTTGCTCTTCCTGCCTACTTTTATATTTTCTAATGTCACTTTTTGACATGCATTATTTATTAAATGAAATAAGGACATTAGAAACAATTCAATTAAGTTAAACAGAAAATATTTTTTTTTTTTTTTACATCTCAAACATCAAAACAGTCACGTCACTTCTCATCAGAGCTTTCTTAATAAGATAATTGAACCGGCTGAGCCGGGACTTGGTACTGACCCTCCCGGCCACACATCAGATCATGTCATGACCCCAAACTGAAGATCATTAATCTAAGAGTCATTTGGAGAGCTCGAAAATATTTGGCGATGTAAAAAACCCAAAGCCCCTAACGGTGATGGGAAAACATCAGTCTCCCTTCCCAGTGACCTGACAGCATCCTGTTTGCCTCCTTTACTATATAGTATGCTCGAGAGTTCCAACCGGCTGGATGAAGAGCACAGGCTGATCGCCAGGTACGCCGCACGGCTGGCAGCAGAATCCTCCTCCTCATCCGTAAGTAGAACCACAGGATGCGTTTGTTGGCCTCCAGGATCCTTTAACTTCAAATGACCCTAGTGCACGGCTATCACTATGCCTGGTGCTAATTAACAAGAAGATTGGTGCTTGTTTTGTTTGTGTCTTTGGTGCCGTAATCACGGTATCTTGGTAACGTACTCCCAGCTTTAAAAATATGGTGGGCAGAAGAGCAAAGGCTCTACAGCAGTGTGATTCTCCCAACCAGAGCCCCACATACCTCGCTTTACCCAATCCCATCTCCCGTATCGGAGGACCTGAGAAAGGGGTGTTTGGTTTCCATTGTGTACGTGTAGTTGAGATCTGTAGAATGGTTTGCTCTTAGAAGGAATAGCAATTTAATTTTCTGTTCTTGCCCCCGCCCATGGAATAGTTTCTTCTTCCCTGTCTGTATATCCCATGATTCCCATCTCACATGCGAGTTCACATCCCAAATATTAAACAATGTCAACTACATGTTTTGCAGCAGCCCACACAGCAGAGGAGTGCCCCTGACATCTCCTTCACCATCGATGCAAATAAACAGCAAAGGCAGCTGATTGCAGAGCTGGAGAACAAGAACAGGTAGGGCTTGGGGGCGTGGACCACAAGTCTGGCACTTCCCTATACGCCTGCTTAAGGGAGGATACCTCGGTCTGTAAAGATGGCCTCCGCAGCTTCATTATAAGAGTGTGTCTGTAGTGTGTGTGTGTGTGTGTGTGTGTGTGTGTGTGTGTGTGTGTGAGAGAGAGAGAGAGAGAGAGAGACAGAGAGACAGAGAGAGACAGAGAGAGACAGAGAGAGAGAAAGAGAGAGAGAGATGTCTATATGTGTGTGTGAGAGAGAGAGAGATGTATGTGTATGTGTGTGGGGTATGTGTGTGTGTGTGTGTGTGTGTGTGTGTGTGTGTGAGAGAGAGAGAGAGAGAGAGAGAGAGAGAGAGAGAGAGAGAGAGAGAGAGAGAGAGAGAGAGAGAGACCTCAATGTCTAAACTAATCCTACGTATGCCTCTACTCCTTATTTTAACTCCACCTTCCCTGAATGAAATGGTAGCTCTCTAAGAACAGAGCTTGTGTCGAACGCCTGCACAGGCCCCGGAGTAGGCAGATGAGTAGACAAAACAGTAACTATTGGTGGAATTTTCTGGAGATCCCGTCAGAGAGCTTCTGCCCCCCTCTCTGCTTTCTACAGTGGACTCCAGATTTCCCAGTGACAAGCTCAACACAGCCAGGCTTCACTGAAGGACGCCTTTCCGTTTACTCTCTTGCGTCTTCCTCATCTGTCTGATACAAAGAGGGAAATGGGCAGTTGGGAGTGAGGAGGACTGGGTAGAATGTCCAGATCAAGGCGGGGGTCTGGGCAGCATCAGGAGCAGGGGTCAGACTTGGCCAGAGTCCCACACATGCCGGGCTCCCTGCTGTGCCCTTTGCAGCCGGAGGGGAACAAAGCTGCACCTACTGACCCTTAAATACCCCCCGGGCTGCTCCACTGGCCTGCCCTGCCTCCCCTCCAGAAGCCCTTCAGTTTGTGGCCCAGTCCTGCTTCCCCAGTTAAATCTGCCTTCATCTGGGCTTGTCCTGCTTTTACCATCAGCAGGAAGTGATTCCATGGGCTGCCCATGGCACCATTTGACTTGTTTCGGGCGGTTTTGTATTGGGCACTCCTAAGCTCACGCTTGTTGACCTGGGGCAGGAGGCAGAAAAGAAACAGGAGCGGAGGGGAGGGGACAGGACAGGGGGCATGGAAGGAGAGGGAAGGGGAGGGGAGAGAAGGAGAGGAGAGGAGAGTTGAGAGGAGGGGAAGGGTGGGGAAGGAGGGAAGGGGAGAGCTTGGTCCTACCCTTGAGCATGACCGATTCCTAGAGTTCCCTGCCCCATCCCAGAGGGTCAGCTCATCCATGCTGAACTCACCCCTCCTAACCCAGCACCCCCAACTAGGACCCAGTCCTGCACATGCACACAAGCCCTTTCAGGCTCAGATCTCTGGAGCCTAGGAACCCTGAAGAGCATCAGAAGGGGGGGAAACAGAGTAACAACAGGTGGCCCTGCACTCCATAACCACAGCGGCTCCCTCTTCTCTTTATGTGGAAGATGAGTTTCCATGAAATATCCCTTTAAAGAAATTGTCTACCCCAGAGCACCAGGGGAAAAGCCACTGACGTAGTCCAAACGTCTCAACATACCCAGGCCTCCTGATTCTCAAATAATGATTCAAAGCTGTTACCACCCTGTTGTGTTGTAGAATAGTCCAGCCTGACCTTTGCTGTCTGTACTTCGCTACCCCATTACCTGACATAAAGAAGTCTAATACTCCCTCTTAAAAAAATGTACATTAGCCTAACTTAATTATTATTCCTTGTACACCTGCACTGTGTTATGTGTATTACTCTGTAAAATGGACAGTTTTGGGTCAATTTAAATTTCTGAAACATAGAAAGCCACCCCACCCTTCTACTCCCTCATCAGCATCAGCTTACTGTCCTTTCTCAGTGTGCTGTGCTCGCTTACAGGCTCTCGGGCATTTTGTGAAGCAGAAACCTGATATTCCCATCCCTTCCCCCACACACACCAGAGTATATAACTAATAATCCTAGTTAATGGCTTCCAATCTACTTACATCTAATGTGCCTTGCATGGTTGCATGCTACTGATGGCTGTCCTAACTCTCACCCACATGCAGGGTAGACGACCATCAATAACAGACTGACATATCCCATTGCCTGGCACAGGTCCCACCAATAGCACTCTATGTCACCGGATCAACCACAATAAATCTTGCTAAGAGCCTTTCCTTGTAAGGCTGCCTTCTTTGCAATTCATTGTTAAAGTTGAAAATGTAAAAAAAAAAAATTAAAAATTGTGACTTTGGGGATTGTCTGATAATTTCAGCAAGAAAGCTTTCTCTCAGTAAGAGAACAAGGATGTTTATTTTTGTTAACAGCGCATCATTTATGCTTTCTTCTCTCTCCAATCACCTCTCATTTGGTATTGAAGGGTCTTTGGTGGTGTCAGAGTGTGATCATAAACAATAGGCGATACCAAACAGTGCTCTCACCAACATTGGGCGTGTTTCCACAGCAACACAAACTTGCTGGACAGAGGATAGATAGGTCCTAGGGCAAACACACAGCAACGCACTGCACAGCCTGCATAGTATGGATGTGCTAGAGACAGGTGAGAGCCTTCCCTTCACCCATCCTACCAGTGATAGCCAAAACTACACAGCTCCAGGGCACACACACACACACACACACACACACACACATGCTGAAGAAGGTCAGCTGTGCTCTTAACCACAAGACCACCCGCTCCTCTCTGTCCTGCTGGCCTGGTATGCTCATATGTCAGTGTCTTGGGAGGCCACTGACGCAGTTCTTACCTTCCCTCTCTCCCAAGAGAAATCTTACAAGAGATTCAGAGACTTCGAGTGGAACATGAGCAAGCGTCTCAGCCCACACCCGAGAAGGCTCAGCAGAACCCAACCTTGCTGGCAGAACTCCGGCTCCTCAGGTAAGAGAAGGACCCAAATTTACCTGGGGCGACATAAATGTTTGAGATCGGTTTGGTCTGGTTGGTCAAGTGTGTCTTGTGGGAGGGCCTGTACGCAGACATGCATGTACACATGTGTATGGGCGTACATGCAGGAGCCTGAGGCTAGCTGTCAGCTGACATCACTCCCAGCATCCCTCACTCATCCAGAGCCACTGATGGGGCTAGCGTACCTATCCAGCCAGCTCCAAGGATCCCCTGCCTCTGCCTGAAGACTAGGACGATCATAAGGGGAGCACTGTGCTTACCCGGCATTTGGCTAAGAGGGATATGAAATCTGGCTCTCATACTTGTGTGTTGGATGTGCTGAGCCACCCCCCAGCCTCAGTGTTTGAGCTCTTTAACACAGTCTGGCATCAGCTGGCCAGCACATGCTCCTGACCCCACCACCCTAACTGCTCATCTTTGTTTTTCAATAAAACGCACTTCATCACTGACATTTGGGCAATTTTGAGAGACTATAATTTTTACCAGACACCGAGAAAAAGACAAAGTGTTCCTTAAATCAAAAGCAGTATGTCTTCGGTAGGAAAAAAAAAAAGTTTCACTTGGCTGTTTCTACTTGTTTACATTATGAAAATGAGTGTTCTTCAGAACCAAACACATAAGCAGTTACATAAATATCAGGGGTTGCTAAATTGGAAGATTTATATATAGCTCACAAAAAAAGAATCTGATATTTCTCTAAATCATGTCTTCAAGAGTCATTCTCCGTGGTATAGGCCTAGAATTCCAGGCAATAAAGATGCTGAGACAAAAAGATCATGAGTTCCAGACTAGCCTAAAAACTTTAGGCTTCTGAAAGTGTCACAGCTAGCGCATTGGTAGAATCCTTACACAGCACGTGTGAGGAGTGGGGTCTGATTCCCCTGTACCTCCTTTAAAATAGAGGTCACAGCTCTGTGTTCTTTTATTAATGGGAAACCTAGTCTTGTCTAATCTGTCACCTTAGGATAACTGAGTTGGAAGGGACCGGGGAAGGTCATGACTACTCCTGAGTGTCACTGCCTTCTTGGATGAGGGCTGCAGATGTCCCCACTACTTCCACACTGCACTATGTAGGTATTATTGTAGGTTCCTCCTGAGAAACTGTCTGAGCACCGTGTCTTGGGTGTGAAAAGGATTCAGGTGTATTATGGAGCAAATAACAAAGAAGTAAATCCCCTCAGTGAGGAAGGAGCACAGTGATGTTTCACAAGCAGCTTCAACTGTGGGGACGGACATCTTCTCATCCTTTGGTGTTTGTGCTGGGTCTGCCCCCTGTGCGCCGACAGCTCCATGAGCTACAGTTTCCATGAGAATAGGTGCCTCTTCACAGAAACCTATCAGAATAAAGTCTCTTGTCTTCCTCCAGAGACTAAACTCAGTAGGTCCCCCCCTGCTCTTGTGATGAAGTCCATGTCGTGTGCCTTCATGCATGTTACTAGGGGTTCCATCCAAGCTCCGCACCTCAGACACGTGAAGATCAGAGGAGCCCTGCAACCCACACAGCCTAGGCCCTAGGCACTGCCTCTCCTGTACTTAACTAGAGCAGACCCCTCAAAGGCTTGATTGACGGTAAAGGAGATGAAAGAACATTTGAATATTAATCAATAATCATTTAATTTAGTAATTAGTAGCACGATGACTTAATTAGCGGAAACTGGAACTCTTCCAAAGAATTTCCTCCAGATACCTACCTCTATGGTTTCTATTCTACCTCCAGAGAGACACTACAAGTCCTTGCACGCCCAATGACACTGTTCCTTAGAAGGGAGGGAATGAGTAAAAGAGACCGGTGATGGCAACTTTTACAATCTTCATCCAAAGCTTTAAAAGCGAATGGCTGCACGATGGTCTTTTGCCAGATTGTGTCTTGAAGGGCCTCCACCATTTCAAGCTCAAAGTTAAAGCTAATGTTCAAAGACATAAAACTGAACGTGCCAACATGGGAAAGGAATGGACATTTGGTCTACCAGGATCAGAGGAGCACCTTGTGTCCACCTGAAACACCATTTCCATCTCTTCCGCTGGTCTCGGCCTTAGAGGAGAGAGTTGGAGAAGTCTCATAAACATTTTTGACGGTTCTCCTGCACAGCTTTTACTTCTCAAAGTGTTCTGTTCCAGCGGGAGGATAGACTAGGGGGATGGTGGGATTTTCCCGGGGTCACTGAGAATGTTGTTCTAAATATTTCTCCGTTCCTGATGGAGCCATCATGGGACAGGGACAGTTTCACCACCCTCCTGTGCCTCAAATTTGGACACCCTATGACTTCTGCTGAGCACAATCATTTCTTCCTAAAGAATCAGAATCGCCAATAACTTCTTTACTCTTGTCACTCCCTGGTGCCCAAGGGCATAGTGTCTGCCTGCCTCTGTGTTCTATATAATTTTTTTCCCTTGGAGGAAAATATTGTCCTCTCTAGAAAAGATACTTCTCTAAATATTTGAGCCAAATGCCACATATGTCAGATACCTCTTCTAGCTCTGTGCTAAGCATTTTCCCAGAGATTCCATCGATACACTGAACCCAGATTTACATAAATAAAACCTGGGGATTCTATTTTAGTCTTTTGTTTTTTGAGACTTTCAAGAGGACTCTGAGACAGTGAGCGCTTACAAAGTCACCGTGGATGTGGCAGGAATGGGCGGCACCCATGGGAGTCCTTCCTATGCTCTTCCTACTCCACCCTTCCAAAATCTTTTTTTTGAGGAAACAAAAAAGTAATTATTGGACTTGCTTTAACAAATGCTCGATTTTATTTTTATCTTAAAATCGCTATGGCCTTCCTCGTGAATATGTTTCACTTTCTACTTAGGCCACAAGGAACCTGAAAGCCACATTTGCAGAGCAGATGTGGTTATAAGCAGGCACTTCCTCTGGGCTCATCACCTGACAGTTACTGGGCGCTAAGCTCTGTGCACGCTGTGCCACTGAACACAATAGCAAGCCTGGGAGAAGGGCTCTCTTTTCCTTTTATAAATGTGGAAACTGAGATTCACCAAAGTTACGCAAATGCAGGAGACCTCATGACACTAGACCATTAAGTATGCATGCATATGCTTCTAAGACAGCTATTTCTTTTGTAACTGCTGTCCAATCTCAAATCCAGGAAGTTACTGTGGATATGTCATTATCCCATATGTAATTCATATAATTATGCTATTGGTCTAATACTATCATAAAAGTATACAGATTCTAACACATAGGCACTAAATTAAAAATTATCTCACAGAACTTCCGGGGAAAAAAAAGGCACTCATTTAGAGATGCATACACTTTGCAGAAGGAAATCAAAATTGTTATTTAGTCTTTATGCTGTTTGACTGCCTTGGGTAAGGAGGCCACGCCATGGATTAGTAACTGTGCTTTCTTTTGGTAACTGCTGCTCTAATGAGTAGGAGAGAAGGCTGAACAAAGGCATTATTAAATTACGTTAACAGAGTTTAATGCCATGTTTTTAAGATTACTATTATAATATGAATATCCAATAAAGTTGACTTACGTTGGCTAATGCTTCCCTTTTTCTAAGGTTGTAAATACCTCTCTAAGTATGTCTTACCCACAATAGTAGAACTCTTCACTGACCTTCTCAATGAACACCTGTGTCCAAAAATTACAGAGACGTCATGAGGGGAAAGCTAAGAGGAAATCAGAAATATTAGCAACTCTTGTCCCAAGTCCTACTGAAAAAATGACCAGAGGCTACTGTGTGCTGATAAGTCTAAAGAAAAATAGTCATGGTGTTTGTCACCCACCCAAGGATACTTTGGAATGAGATGAAACACACAAAATTAGAAAGTTTCTGCCCACAGAGGCAGCAAGCAAAATAAGCTGCTGTAAACCTATAACATATGCAGTGTTTCCCTTCCTCTGGATTCAGAAAGGAAGAACTATTTGAGGTGTCAATCACAAATGCTAATACACAGAGAGGGGGGGGAGGCTGGAGAAATGGCTCAGCAGTTAAGAGCACTGGCTACTCAACCAGTTCTCAGTGTCCACATCATGGCTCACAACCGTCTGTAACTCGAGATCTATAACTCAGTTCCAGCAGATCTTGTGGCCTCTTCTGGCTTCTGAGCACATGGAGGACAGACATGTGCAAGACACCTATATACTTAAAGTACAAATGTAAATAGGAAAAGAATATGGGTGTGTGCATTATTATATGTGTGCAGCAAAGGCTGTGACATTAATAAATTTTACACTTTCAAGTCACTGTAAAGAATAGAGTCTATATAAAAGCATATTTAAAAATGTTTCATTTATGTTCTCAACCTGTCCTCCTAGAAATAAATATCTTTCAACTGAATAAGTCACATCCTAACTCACTGTGAGATCACTTACTGTCAGTTTTATTTCACAGACCCGACTATAAGTTAACTTGTATTGTCTATATACTATAAGTTAACTTATATTGTCTGTGCCATTGAGACATATGCATTTATACATTAATGCATGATACTAAGGAATCCAATCATTTTTAAAATATAAACTCTGATATTTCAATCCAAGATAAAGAACCCACTGGAAGTGAGGGAAAATGTATGTGTGTGTATGTGTATATATATACACATATACATATATATATGTATATATGTACATATATACATATATATATGTATATATATACAGACGCACACATACATATTGGTATATCAGAAGGGCACCAATTGCACACATGCTAGAAGAGATGTCAAATTGCTTCCCCGTGTCAGATTGCCAAGAGCCATGGAAAACTGCATGCAAATTTATAGTAATGGCTTTGGATTTTGAAGATTTGTAGTGCTGGTTCTTTTCAGTAATTTTGGGTTTTGATTTTCTCTTTGAAGCCAAGAGCACAGACCAAAGCCGGCCAGACCATAAACAAAGTATGGTAATGCCAAATACATCATGAAATCATGAACCTGGTACTACTATGACATAAATCCGAAGCACTATTTTGTTGCTTGATGTTTATGTTTTTGATATTTGCTAGTTTTATTTAGTTTTATGTCATTTTGCACATTATGGGTGTTTGCCTGCATGTATGTATGTATGTGTTCTACATGCTTATGGTGTCCACAGAATATTGGATCCCCTAGAACTGGAGTTTCGCATGGTTCTAAGCCACCCTGTGGGTGCTGTGAGTTGAACCCAGGTCCTCTGGAAGTACAGCAAGCTTTTAATTACTGACCCGACTCTCATGTCTGAGTTTATTTTTGCCATCCTGGGAACTAAGCATAAAACCTTGAGTTTGCTGGGCAAGTGCCTTACCACTAAGCCCAAGGCCTCTCTAATTCTCACCCTGAGGCAGGCCCTTGCTCCATTGCCCAGGCTACCCTTGGACCCCAGGATAGCCCAGGCCGCCTTGAGTTTGTCATCTCCTGTCTCAACCGCCAGGAAGCTAAGGTCCCAGGCCTGCACCCCTCAGTCTAGCCAGCAGTCCTCTTCCTGCTCTTTCGTTTCTTCCCCCTCTAGTGCCTCTCGGTGTCAACAGAAGTGACAGAGTACAGCTTGCTTTCCATTCTGCTGACGGTGTAACAGAAATCCTGTAAAACAAACACAAGCTTTGTTCATCGTTTTCAGTAGAGAACATACATGTGGGAACTTAGCTCTCCTGATTGCGCTCTGTGAAACCAAGCCCAAACCAAATACTTCAGATTGCTTATCACCAGTATGGCCATGACTGTCTCTCCTCAGAAGGATACCAATTGCACACACGCTAGAACAGATGTTAAATTGCTTCCCTAAGTCAGATTTCCAAAACGCCATGGAAAAACCACGTGTGAATTTATAGTAATTGCTTTGGATTTTGAACATTTGTAGGGCCGGCCCTTTTCAATCATTTTGTGTTTTTGTTTGATTTCTGGAAGCCAAGTGTACAAACCAAAGCCAGCCAGACCATCAACAGAGCGTGGAAACGCCGAACGGATTTCTCTCCTGCTTAAATGTACTGTGACCTCTCTCAAACAACAGCACCCCTCACATTACAGTCATCTACCCACTGGAAGACAGTTATCTACCTGGTAGCACTATCGAAGCCTAGACATGCCCTCTTAGAGACAGCCCACTGCACACCCACAAAATCAGGAGACGGAATTAGCTTGACACGAATGACTTTCTGATGGTGCTGGTTCTTCCCTTAGGCAGCGCAAGGATGAGCTGGAACAGAGGATGTCTGCTCTCCAGGAGAGCCGGAGAGAGCTGATGGTCCAATTAGAAGGTCTCATGAAGCTACTGAAGGTAAGGCATCTCAAAGCAACGCTGTTTCCGACTTACGACTGTGGTGTTTTTAAGCTGTTGGCACAGAGTTGGCAATGGCTTTTCCAATTGCTGTATGTGGTTTTTCCTCCCCAAAATGGTGCAAACTCAAAGATGGAACTGTCTCTTAGGCCTGTGGAAAAAAACTCCCAGTTAATCAGTCGTAGCGCGCATTCTCACCCACCTTCTTGAACTGGGCTGCTAAGGACCATAGGGCAAAAAATTCTTTGCTTATTTTCAGCCTCTTTATGTCCTTGAAAAATCATAAAACTGGATTTGTCTATAAATGCTTTTGATCAATTTTAACAATTCTGACGAATTTAAACAGAGACTGATGTCTAATTCAGAACATTAAGAAATAGTGACTAACGTGTCTTGGCAACTACTGGTAAATATTTTGTTGCATTCATGTGGCTCCAATAAGTCACATGACGTCCACGGGTCTCAAGTGCAGACTGTAAATGGGATATTTCCTCTTTCTTCTAAAGGAAAAGTATTGAATGATGGAAGTGCTGTTGAGGGCATCGGAAGTAGCCGTCCTTTAATGAGTAGATACTGAATTGCTTTCCAAGTTAGCAGCAGATGGACACACAGCCACTCCTTCCTGTAGCAGTGTCCTGCTCCCTGTTCTTCTGGCCTGAAAGAAACAGGGGGGAACCAATATAAACAGGAACTCCTGTGCCAAAGGCAGCGGCTGGAACTTCTGATAGGATACCCCCAGAGGAAATGTCCCTGTGCATTCACTGTGAGACAGGAATGTCAGACCAGTTTTCAGGCCCTGCATTCCCCCTCCCCTACCCCACACCAGTCCTTTGTGATTTCTCTGCTGCCCTCTCTGTTTTCCCTGCTTTCTCCTTCTCATTCCCTTCCTACTCCCTTCCTGCCTTCCTTTCTCTTTCTTTCTTACTTTCAGCTCTTTCTAGAAACAATGTTGTGACGCTTGCTTTCTGCTCCAGAAACTGTACTTGCAACATTTCTTTCTTTCATTTCCTTTGCTTGCTTTCCTAACTCAGCCAACAAGTTTAGCCATCAGTCCTGTGTTTAAGAATCCATTTGGGAAATGGTTTATTGTTACTTGACAAAGCTGACTTTCCTGTGTGTTAGACACATGGAGTGTAGACCCCGGGGGGTTGGGTTGGCTGGTGCTGTGGTAAGACTAGATCCTTAGTGACCTGCTGCTGTTTCTAGCCTATTGCCTCATTTGATGCAACAGAAAAATCTCTTTTCTGCTTCCCTTTGAAAACACGTCAGATAAAAAGATCTGAGCCCATCTCGCCCTTCCCTGAACGGCAGGAAATTTTGGAAAAATCTCTCTGCTGCTGCTCCTGTGGTCCTTCCACAGAAGGGATGAGATAGGAGTCCACTGGCCAGCAGCCACCATGGGATAAAACCTGCCCCAGTGAACACAGACTTTGTACCAAGACATGCTAATTATAGGATAGATAGATCAGACGCGGAGGAAAGGAATGGGTCTGTTGTCTCAAATACCTGAATAGGCTTGGAACTGAAGTGAAGCTTTGGCAGAGGCCAGGAGAGGTGTTCAAAGCCACGTTAACGCCTCCCGCCTCTTCCTTCACTGTGTGCGTGTTCTGGTTGGAACCCTGGGTAATCTAATTGTTATTGATTCGATCTTTCTGTAGGAAGAAGAACTGAAGCAGGGAGTAAGTTATGTCCCCTACTGCAGGTCTTAACTAACAGTGGAGGGCTGCTGTCCCGCTCACCTTCTCACTGCTTTGGCCTCTAATGTATGTTCCTGCTTCAGTTTGGAAAGAAAACAAACAAACAGACAAACAAAAAATACTAATTTGCTTCCATTTCAATGTAGTGCTTGAATTGAGATTATAAAATTCAGCATTCTGTTACAACTGTCACCTCTACTGTCAGCAACAAATGAAGACCTGTTTTGTGTTTAGAAGGGAGAACAACTTGTGATTCCTTGGGAAGGTTTTGTTCAGATCCTCGAGGGTGTCAAGTTTCAAATCCATGTTATGCTCTTTGAGGTTTTTGCTAGAACCCTTCTCCCAGCAGAAGGTCAGTCATTAGAGCTCCACAAACGTCAAGGTTGTCGCCCAAGTTGCAGCCCCACAAACCTCCACACTGTGAACATTTTCAGTTCAGCTTCCATTTCTCTGGAAAGGCATAGAAACTCTTCTCGTAAGCATCGGGTAATAAACCCCCTGCCATCACACAGCATAAGCGATGCCACCCACCCTGTGCTCATAGATGTGTTCAGTCCTGTAAGACTGTGCCCGGCAGCTGACTGTCCCCCCCACACACACACACCTCTTTAGTTCCCTCCAAAGCTGTTGGTTAACAAGATGCTCTGACGAATAGGTAACTTTCCTCCCTTCCATTCTTCCTAAGGACCTTTCTGCTCTGTGACTTTATAGGTCCTATTCACACCTATTTTTCCGGAGATAGGGGCATCATGACCACTGGGCTGTATCATACCCTGAAGCCCTGTGTTTGACCTTGTAGTCGGGTTCAGAAACAAGCAGGAGAAGCAGCACCCCAAGAGAAGTCAAACCAAACTAGAGCAAAGGAAAAGCAGCTTCCACGCCCTGTGCATGCACCAAAGTGTGTGAGGATACTCCCCAGTTCCATTATTCATAAAGATTTCACATTGTATCCGTGGTGAATTAGAAACTTGAACCTGTCCAAGATTTCAACAGTTCTGTTAATTCTTCTGTATGCTCTTTTCTATTTTCCATTCTGTGTGTTTGTGTGTAACCAGAGAATGTTTGCAAAACACTGGAAACTTTTTAATTCTTCATTCCCAAGGTCTGTAAAAAAAAAAAAACAAAAACAAAAACAAATAAGAGAAGAAACATGTTAAATCAATCTGTAACTCAGACAATAAAGATGATGTGCAGCATTATTTTGTATATTATGAAAAAATTCCTTTACTGAACTGACGCCAAATTTCACCCTTGTCTTAAAAATGCACTGTATTTGTAGCCTCTACCGTTGTCCATCCCTGCATCCCTGGGGTGTGGCTGCTGGACTTAGATCATGGCAGTGTACGCCTATCCCTTGATATCTCTTTGCAAGCAGGCTTTGCCCCGCCTCTTATTTTGCATGCACATAGAAACAGAAAATGCTGCTCTACTCTAAGGTTCCTTCTCCCTCTGGGCAGAGAAGACTATTATATAGCCTTAAAATTCATTTCCCTGGGGATCCTTTCCCTCCATTTCCCAAGTAGTCTATTCTAGAAGGCTCCTGTGGATTCACAGAGCCAGGCTGTGGGAGTGTCCTTTAGGTTGACCTTTGTCACCTCCCTTTCCTGTGCAGTCCCTCCCAGCCTCTGCAAGCCGAAGGGTCACAACAGCAGGGACTGTAGCATGGATAGAGGCCATCTGTCGGAGACCCAGATGTAGACGACACACTCTTTCACTCTTATCTCCTTGGTTTCTACTCAAGCGTCTCATTAAACAGACCTGAGGTCAAGGGCACTTACACCACAGCTTGTAAACAGCAGCTCCATAAAACTGAAGTAGAGGAACGTGGAACTGAGGAAGAGAAAATGGGACTGGATCCCGTAAGGGGACAAAGGTATTCTGAACACTTAACAACCACAACAAAAGAGGGAAGCTCAACCCAGGGTCTTATCAGCATAGAAATACCACACCCTTGAAGCTCAGGATATCTCCCACCTTAGGTCCTAGAGCAAGCCTTCATTCAGAGCTTTATAGAAAAGTATCGAACAATATAATAGAAAAAAGTGCAGTCATGGGTTGCAAGTGGCCATGTCTTATGCTAATCTTTAGTCAAAACTAAAGCCAGAACCCCATCAAATCCAGCCCCACTGAGATAGTTCTATGAGAAAATGAGAAAATTCCTTCCAAATCTCTTTCTCATGGTTGAACATGATCTAAGGAGAGAATTTAGAGGTTTTATACTGGCATTTACTTCTAAATTCTGTTTTATGAGCCTTTCCCCTTCGGGAAAATTCTCTTTGTAAAAACCAAACTGAAATACCCCATCCCACAAATCATGCTTGATTTAATAACCTCTACTCGCTTTATCATAAATCTGTGTGGTTCAATGTAGTATTTTATTATGCTGGTATCTACAATCCCTACATATACTGTTTCTTGTTATAGGTAATGCATGAAATTATCCCCCTTGAGGAGAGAACATGAATTTTAAAAAAAGGAAATAGTGCCTGTAATATTATATGATTATGGTATCACAAGCAATAAATTGTGTTTTTTACAAAACGTGAATCAAAGTTATCCTACCCTCTTTGTTCCTTGTGTACCCTTAAGATTTACTGAAGGAGCCATACAACGAGCACTCATAAAAAACACCCTGAGAGCAAAAGCAGCCGGGCTGACCTTGCAGTAACGATATGTTCTAGCGTTTCTGGTATATCCCCAGTTGCAACTGTTACAGATAGGTCCAAGCAGCGTAACTTTGAGTTAGCCATTTTCTTTGCAAGATTACACTGACTGGGCCTGGATCCCAGAGGCCCCTGTTCTGGCTCATGGCTTTAAGATGTTGAGAGAGTAAACTAATTGCTGATCGTTCATTTCGAACATTCTGGTAGGATACGCCTCACAAGGTTACTGTGGGTATTAGATGATAGTGGATGTGAAAACACTCTGAAAATTCTATCTGGATACCAAATACCTGTAGACCTATGAGTAGGTATCATATGAATTTTGGAACCCATACAATCACTTCCTTTTTTTTCCCCTCTCAGTTAACTAATAGGGTCTCAATCTGGGAAGCAATTGTGAATATGACTTTCCCTTTGTTTAGATTTCTTATACTTGCTTTTAACAGGCAAAAAAAAAAAAAAAACCCAATTCTTATGCTTTAGACATTACAAAAACATCCAGCAAGACCATCTTGCTTTGGTTAGCATCAAATATGTCCCTAGAGATACTAATGTCTACAGTGTTTGCTGTCGGCAGATGTTCCTCAGTACATTTTTGAAAGATGCTGCAGAGGATGGCTGAGAGTGACAATGGCCTTGCATGTTGTACGACACCCCCCCCAGAGCCTTAAGGCTTAACATGGACATTGCATAACAGAGGTAACTGGTGTACGATGCCTCAGTGTCAGGAACCAAGATCAGGGCTCTTTCCCTCGGTTTGCAACAAGGGTGGATTTGAAAACTACTACATCTTAGACCTTGGAATTACACTGGTCCCTTTTTATTTGGGAGCAGAGTCTAGCATCACTCAAAGAATCTCATCTCTTGCTCCCATCCAAATGCAATACAAGATATGAGTAGGCCACAAGGAGCCAGGTTCCCAGCCTCGATTTCCCCTTCCACCATTAGCCCCTCCTCATCCAGCCTGTGAGCTTTCCACAGAATTGGCAACTCCTCCAGAGAAAAGGGAAGATATCGTCCCGAGGAAATTCACCTCGAGATGATATCTGCATACAGAAACAAGAATCTAGTATTCAAAAATACATAAAGTACTTTATCAGACAATCACACACACACACACACACACACACACACACACACACACGTAAAAATCTCATTTCTAAAGTTGTGTGATTGGTTCTAGGAGAGGAAACGTAATGACTCTCCGTTCAAAGCCATACACAGGGAGCCTTTAATCCCAGATGCCTTCTACACTGAAGGCTCCCAAGCCTCTCTCTCCTTTAAGCTTTCTCATTTTTTTCTCATGGAACCTGGTACTGGCTTCAGCACCAGGGTGGCCTCTCTGCCATGTCGCTGATGTCTTTACAAGTCTCAAGTCTTGCTCAACCGTTTCCAAGACTCAGACACTCCTCTCTCCTCTCCGTGCTATCACACTGCCTGCCCAGGCATCTTTACTGGGAAAACCACTCAAGCAGTGTCTCCTTCCTGACCCGTCAGAGTCAACTGAGTCCTCTGTCCTCTACTGCATTTTGTACACAGCACTCCTTTAAGAAGCCCAATAATCAAAATGGTGGCGGTGGTGATGATGATGATGACGATGATGATGATGATGATGATGATGATGATGATAACAGTTAGTGGCTTTGTGCAGTAGCATTTTCCCAGGCTGAGAGGTACAACTGTGTCAGGGCCAAACTACAAGATGCAGAGCCAGTAGCATCTTCAGCAGGACCTGGGAGGTAGACTTTACTTGTATAGTAGGAAGGTGGGTAACAAACACTCCGCATCTCTCCGGGGTGGGTTCGCTTAGCTCTTACACACTTGCCCTTTCCCTTAAAGCATCCTTTCTCTCTAGAGCTGAGTAGAAACCAAAATACTTCCTGTAAAAACTTGGAAAATGTACGGGTCTTCACGGGCTTTTGAAAAATTGATGTGACGGCAGATGGAGTAGAGTCAGAGGATGGATGTAGAAATTAATTGTTCATTTATTCTCCAGGAAGAGAGCTATTTTAAGTTGCCAGCTGTGATATATGTTTTCCTCATCCATAAATCAACCCTCCTTGGGAACGTCGGATCCATATATTGATCTACATGGACCATTGTCCCTCCAGTCTGTCCACCTTTAATCATTGAGTGACTTCCAGGGAAGGGTTTTCTTGGGGAATTTGCTGAAACTCATTCTAAAATTCACAGCAGACAGCCAGGCTGGATAGCCAGACTACAGAGAACCCGGGAAAATGAAACCTGCTGATCTACCATGAGAAGCCACCTCCTATAGTAGGCGCTAAGTGTCAAATGGACAGTGTCCTAACAGGAGTAAAGATGGGGCCATGGTTACCAGGCAACCATGTATCTCACTCTGAGAACTCTGGGTAAAAAAAAAAAAAAATGAACATGACTTGGGAGGTGCAGGTTGCAGAAAAGATGGAGCTAAATCTTTTTGTTTACCCCAGGATTTCCTACCATACTTCCTCACATAATCAGACTGCTTGAAAATGTAACTATTAGATACTCATTTGGCTACGACTTGGGCACGGTGGCTATTAGCCAGTCACGCGTGGTTGTCACTTAGATTCAGTCAGAGATTTTTCTTTTGACAAGTAACCACGGCCAGTTATTTTCCTCTAACAAAGAACCACCGTTAGGAGTTTTGGAGACAGAAAAGAAAGGGAAAGGTTGGCGTTGAAGAACGGGCAGTAAGCAGGAACATAAGGGGTTGATAATGCTTCAGACGTACAAACTCTTAAAAAGAGCCTAGTGCACTATACAGGGGAGGCTCTGGGGGGGCGGGGATGTGCTACATGGGGCAGGCTTGCAGGGTGGGCATGCACGAGACAGGGGCAGGCTCTGGTGGGGTTGGGGGCAGGGAGATGAAGCCAAAGTACACACCTCCCAAGAAATGTCACCAGAGGTAAGAATCCCACGAGGACTGTGTGCTAAAGAACCTGACACAGCACATGCAAGCAGAACGAGGTGGTCGTCCCTAGCACACACAGCCTGTCAAATACTAGAGTGCCATCACAGCCCCTTCCTTAAAGCACTGGGGGCAACTAGGATGCGGACTTTGAAAATTATTTCCGACTTTTAAAGAGTAACGTGGCGTAACTACAGCAGTAGCCCCTCATCTTATCGGGGCCAAACTTACGGTGAAATGTGTGTCCATGAAGCCATGTTCAGACTTGTAGATAAGAGCTTGTAGACCTGACCACACGCGGCACTCACACCTCTCCACAACCCAAGGAAAATATATTAGCTGGTCTGCTGTGAGGCCTGCAGGGCCATGCTATGCCCACCGTAGAGGCGTCTCAGCCTTCAGTTCCTACATTTTCTAAATGTCATAAAGTATCATTGGAAGCACATGATGTTAGTAATTCCCCCAGAAGACCCTGCAAAGCTATGCCTCAGACCTGCTATCTAAACTTCCCAATGCCCTAGTTAGCCTGATGGCCTTCCATACGCCACCAATCCCCTCTGAGCCTCAGTGTGCTCACCTGCTCAATGGGAATAATGACGCCTAATATGAATATTAGAGTGTTAAAGTTTTGGGATTAAAGTTCTTTTTTCATAAACTAGTTTCAAGCTCGTATTGAAATATAGTACTGTTGTTTTTACTATATTAGGAAAATCAACAATATCTGCTAAAATGTTCTATACCCTCTAAAGTGAATAAAATAAAAGTCATTTTATTAGTATGGACTCTCTAACAAAGAAGATCTGGCTTCACGGGGTTGAACTGATGACCCATGTTGGACAGACAAAAGGAGCCTATTTCTACCACCATCTGTCCCACTTCCCTTCCCGACCCCAGTAGGCACCCACTCCTATCACTGAAGGGTTTTGGTAATAAGAAAAGTCCGGGAGTTCCCCCCATAAGCCCTGACTAGGACTGGATGTGTAGAAGAGGTATCCAGCACTAGGTGCCCCCAAGGCACCTGACCAACATCTATTTCTCTGGCGGACCCTCCACCCGCCATGGTTCATCAAGAGTTCTGTAGCCCAGGGGACCCAGAGTCCTTGGGCTCAGCCGCAAGCCCAACCACTGTTGTCCATCTCCCCAGGGCGACCGTTTTCATTTTCAGATCCCTGGGATCCACAACTGCACACCTAGATTGGTGATACGCACTTCATGGGTCACGGGGAAGAGAGCCTCAGGGTGTTCATAGAACCTTTGGGGCAGGAGAAGGTTCAGCTGCATGGTGAGATTCTTACACCACTGACATGAGAGCTTGAGGTACAAGGTTAGCCCAGACACAGAAGGTTTCGAGGAAGTGGGGCTGAGCTGCTGTTTTCTGGAGAACCCAGGCCCTTCTTTGAGCAGGCTGAGGAAAGCAGACAAAAGCATCAACACCTAAGCCCTCCTCTCTGAGCCTGGACAGACCATTACAAACAGGTACTGTTGCGAGTGTAAGACTGGAACCCACAGCCCGTGGGGCAGCACATGAGGTCTGTGCTACGCTTTGTTTCGCTTTGTTTCTGTTTCCGGATTTTCTTCACTTTATAGATTTGACAGTTATGTCTGATGCTGAGCCCTGGAGAGCTAACAGCATGGCATGTTACAGCAACTGTGTGTGTGTCTGTCTGTGTGTGTTGTGTGCGCGTGTGTGTATGTGTTGGGAGGTGGGGGTGTTTAACTGCCAGTAGCCAAACACAGAGATCCAGATAGAACATTCCAAAGCAGCAATCTCATGCTGCAAATCTCAGAGTGTGAACAGGCACACCGTTGCTCTTCGGGTTTTCCTGGAGAAAAGGTCTCACGGTGGCTGGCCAGCGTCAGCAGATTGGGAGGAGCTGCTGAGGGTGCATGGCCGGCTACGTGTGTAGCACAGAGGCCTCCTGAAGGCGGTGCGTGCGTGCGTGCGTGCGTGCGTGCGTGCGTGCGTGCGTGCTGGGTTTCCTTCCTCTTCTACTAATTATTGAAACCAGGAATCTGTTTTCAAGGGGCTTCAATGGAAGGAAGGAAGGAAGGAAGGAAGGAAGGAAGGAAGGAAGGAAGGAAGGAAGAAGGGAGGGAGGGAGGGAGGGAGGGAGGGAGGGAGGGAGGGAGGGAGAGAGAGAGAGAGAGAAAGAGAGAGAGAGAGAGAGAGAGAGAGAGAGAGAGAGAAGGGGAAGGGAGGAGAGGGAGGGAGAAAGGAAGGAAGGAAGGAAGGAAGGAAGGAAGGAAGGAAGGAAGGAAGGAAAGGAGGGAGGGAGGAAGGAAGGAAGGAAAGAAGGAGGGAGAGGAAGGAAGGAAGGAAGGAAGAAAGAAAGAAAGAAAGAAAGAAAGAAAGAAAGAAAAGGAAGAAAGAAAACTTTAAAATTCAAGGTCTCATACCAAAGGTCACGATGCAGAAATAAAAGTGTTCTGGTGGTTTTCTACTCTTTTTTTTCACTCCGTTATAAATCCTGCTTATCTCACTCTTCTGCTAAACCACAGCTTACTTGAAGGGCTAGAGAAAATGGCGTTTCAGAAAACAATATCCAAATATCAAAGACCATGATTCTTGCAAATCAGAACCTCAGTCAGATATCACATCTTTCTAGTAAGGATTAATAATTATTTAAAAAAAAAAAAGCTGACAAGTCTGGGTAAGCACACAGAGAAAAAGGGGGCAGTGCTGGTAGGAATCTAAGCTAGCACTGCCATTGTAGAAAAGAGTGAGTTAGACTTGGCCTGATTCAGCAATCCCACTAGTGAGGGAATTATCCAGAGGGAATGAAGTCAGTATAGTGAAGAGGTATCTGCACTCTCGGGCTTATCACAGTTCTGTTCACAGGAGCCAAAGGACCAGAAGTGACCATCAGCCACGAATGGATGAAGAAAATGTAGTGTGTGTGTGTGTGTGTGTGTGTGTGTGTGTGTGTGTATGTATGTGTATGTGTGCTGTATATGTGATATATGTGTGTATTTGTGTGTGTATGTATGGTGTGTGTGTGTGTGTGTGGTGTGTGTATATGTGGTGTGTGTATATATTTGTATGTGTGTTGTGTGTATGCCTGTTGCATGTGTGTATGTGTTGCAGCATCTGTGTATATTTCTGTGTATATGTATGTGGTATGTATGTATATGTGTGCTGTGTATATGACATAGGTATGTATTTATGTGTGTGTGTGTGTGTGTGCTGTCTGTGTGTGCTGTGTGTGTATTGTGTGCATGCGTGTGTGCATGTTGTGCTGGAATATGACTCAACTCACTAAAGGAACGGCATCGTGACATTTCAACAGCGGGGGTAGAACTGAAGATCACATGTTAGACAATAAGGTCTGGTACAGAAAGACAAGCTCACCTATGTGTGAACTATAAAAGACTGATGCTAAGAGATGGAAAGCAAAAGAGTAGTCACAGACACTGGGAGAGTAGAACAAAGGAATGATGGGAAATATTGATGGGTGGATACCAAGGTGCAGTTAGACGAGAGTAAGACACTCTGGCATGCTACTGCATGACAGGATTGTTACAAATAACCACAGTGTGCTGATCATTCCAAAAGAGACTGAGTCTGAGTGACAGCAAGGGTGGGGATGCGGGAAAAGGGTTGGAGGAAGAGAGGCAAATAATAGAAACGTATCAATGAATAATCAATCAATCAATGAAATTGGTTTTATAAAGCTAGGAGAACGCATTTTGAATGTTTTCATCACATATAAATAATAGACACTTGAGGTAGATACGTTCACCTGGAATTGAACACTGTGCGATATGTACGCATGTAAAATTGTTACATGGGATCTCATTAGTAAGTACAGTCTTCACGTCTCAGTTTAAATTATTAGTGAAGAAAAGAGTGAAAGACACCAAGATTTCTTTTTCTTCCTCCCCATTCAGATCCGCTGATTTGCAGACTAATTTCAAAATGTAACGTTATCGTAGAGCACAGATTAGCAAGCAACATCTCAGTGCAATTGTTTGAGACAATACAAAATACTGTAAGACATGATCTAAATTGTGTCTAAGAAAGAGGCCAAAGTAGGTTGAAAATTAAGGGACAGACGTACCATACCTGTCCTGAAGAATCTCAAAGTCCATATTAAGAACTTTCTCCTTTGTCTTTTATTCCATGTAGGACTTGCTTCAAGGAGAAATATACATAGCTTGAAACGATCTGTTTCACAACATCTTTGGCAAGAAGGAAGATCTCACATTGTAGCACAATGCTGCACTAGTATTTGTAGACTTCCGTATGAACACAGACCTCAGATCGTGTATAATAGCTTCCAAAATTAACCTACACCTGCAACTACATGGATAACTCTCTAAATTAATGGATGCCTGCAGCTAGGTTTAGAGTAGACTCCTTGGTTTCCAAAGATCCCCTCCTGTTTTGGAATGTTCTTATCACAGTTTTTAACATGGGACCTGAGACTTTAGAGGAGGCCTTTGGGCTTTTCTCGTGAAAGCAAATTAATGATGTGTCTTGTTTCCGCAGACCCAGGGGGCCGGTTCCCCACGCTCTTCCCCCAGCCACACCATCAGCAGACCCATCCCCATGCCCATCCGGTCGGCATCTGCCTGCTCCACACCAACTCACACCCCGCAGGACTCCCTCACCGGGGTAGGGGGAGATGTGCAAGAGGCGTTCGCACAAAGTAAGTGCTCTCTCCTGTACTGGGTTCTGCGAGGCGTTCGCACAAAGTAAGTGCTCTCTCCTGTACTGGGTTCTGCTTGTGCCTGCCAAAGAGGTCACCAAGATCCACCACGCAGCGGGCATCATCAGAGTCACTTGCAAGCATTCACAGGAGTGTCCAGGTTTTGTTTTGTTTTCTTTTCTTTTCTTTTTGGCTTCTTAGGGCCATATTTCATCATCTACAAAATTTACACTCAAAAACCATACAATCGAGTTACAAAGAAACCTCATCATTTCAGTTTGAAGTTTGTATTTGGGGTTGTGCTGCATTCACAGCTGTCCTGAGCTGTTCGTGTCCTACAGAGAATGGGTGGGACATCTCTGTAAGGGTGTCCTATACCTGGGTCACAGCCTGGCCTATGCATTTTAAAAAGTCCCTATCGTGCTCTTCCTTGCTTCTCCAGTTCTGTCTTCTTTTGGCTTCTGTTGTCCTGCCCTACTTTTTAGTAAATCTTGGAAGTCTCGGGGTATGAAAATGCCTTTAAATGTTTCATGAAAACATAATTTCAATCCATCCTGAGATCCTTATTTTATATCATCTTCAAAGTCAACACTCAGATTAAACAAACCCAGCTCTTTAACTTTGAGGTGATGGAAGACAAATTATCAAATTGCAGACTTCTCGTCGGGTTGCTCTAAAGCATTGCGCCTTGGCTTCTGTAGTCAGAGCTACAAGACTAAGGTTGTATGATCACTAACAAAGAGCAAAGGCTACCCCACAGAGGACCACTATCTCTCTTTCTTTTCCCATTGCTAAATAAATAAAATTTGACAAAAACAACAGGAGAGATAAAGCATTTATTTTTATCTCACAGTCAAGTCACCGGAGGTCAAGGCAGCAGGAGCTTGAAGCAACTGGTCACGTCAAGTTCACAGTCAGCAGGGAATGAGCACATGCTAGGGTTCCTTCACATTCTCCATTTCATACAGTCTAGGATCCCCTTTCCAGGAAATGCCCCCCACCACAATTAAGATGAGTCTTCCCCAATCAGTTAAAAAAAAAAAGTCAAGAAAGCCATCATGAACATTCTAGGAGACTAACTTTAATCTAGAAAGTCCTTCATAGGTCCATTTCAGGGGTGACTCTAGGTTCTATCTCAAGCACCCCAAATCAAGTGACTTTAACCTTCATCTTTCCATCATTTGCAAGTTTACAGATATTAACTGGGCAGTGGCGGTGCATGCTTTTAATCCCAGCACTCGGGAGGCAGAGGCAGGCGGAGTTCTGAGTTCAAGGCCAGCTTGGTCTACAGAGTGAGTTCCAGGACAGCCAGGGCTACACAGAGAAACCCTGTCAAAGAAAGAGAGAGAGAGAGAGAGAGAGAGAGAGAGAGAGAGAGAGAGAAGAGAGAGAGAGAAGAAGAAGAAGAAGAAGAAGAAGAAGAAGAAGAAGAAGAGAAGAGAAGAAAAAAGGAAGGAAAGAAAGAAAAAGAAAAAAGGAAGGAAAGAAAGAAAAGAAAGAAAAAGAAAAAAGGAAGGAAAGAAAGAGAAAGAAAGAAAAGAAAAAAGGAAGGAAAGAAAGAAAAAGAAAAGAAAAAAGGAAGGAAAGAAAGAAAAGAAGAAAGGAAGGAAAGAAAGAAAAGAAAAAAGGAAGGAAGGAAAGAAAGAAAGAAAGAAAGAAAGAAAGAAAGAAAGAAAGAAAGAGTCCCCCTCTTGTATGCCTTTCCAGTCAGGCATGCCCTGCACGCTAGAACTGACCATGACTAATGCACGGCCCTTCTCCACATTTTCCTATGTATAAATAGCTGTATTCCTGTGTGCTTATAGTTCATAGACTCTTCTTCCTTCGCACAAATTACACTGTGTGTTGCACCTTGGTCTGCAGTTTGCCTTCTCTTTAAGTTAGAAATATATTGGTGAAGATATAAGGAAGAAAGACGTTTAACTGGTAATTTTAAAGGAAAGAAAAGCAAAGACAGAAACCAAGTAGCATATCCCAAGGAACCATCTCTGGCGTGTGTGCCAATCAAACTTCCTAACTTCAGCTAAGCATAAAAATATGGAGGCATTTTCCCCAAAACAAGAACAGATGAAGGGAATCGGCAGACAGATGAAGGAGAAATCGCCAGTAGAGGAGAGATGTTCAACTTCTTCGCACTAGTGATTGCAGAAATGCATATATTGTATTAAGAATCGTCATATGCCTAGCAGATTTTTAAAATGTTGTTTGACATCAGCCATGTCTGGGCATGGTAGGAGTGTGTGGAAACAAAGCCATCCGTCATGTATGGGGATAAAATCCTAACACATTTTACCAGCAAAGCTAACAGGCTGTTTTCTTCTGCCATAGAAAATGGGGGCTCCTTGTGAGGGCCCCTCCTTCTAAACGTGAATGTCACTCAAGAACTACCCATGTCTTTTGCAAATTATGTTCCTTTTTTTTTAAAAAAAAAAAAACTTGTTTAGAAAGGAAAATATCCTTCCTCGAAATCAGGTTTTAAAGAACCTACAGTGCGTTAAATCTCCTGGTGCTTTACATTATGGTTAATGGTTTCACTTAGTCTCTTTGGTTTAAATATATTTATTGCTTCATTGATTTAAGGCTACTTTGTGCAAGATGACAGTGTTGTGGGAAGCCCCTTGCCCACGAAACACTCATGCTACCTAACTTTTTTTGTAAGCGGCACCTTTGGAATCTTGAGCCCTTTCTTTCAAAGATATTATGGTAATGAGTGTCCTGCTCCATCTCCCGCCGCTCCTACACAATCCTACAAATATTCATGGAGCCCTTAGTGTGCCTGCTATGGAAGAATAATCTTTTTCTACCACAGACTACCTTCTAACAGTCTAAGTTCAGGTGAAGGCACAAGGCATGAATCTGCTGAATATCTTGAGAGCAGAAGCAAAGCGCCTCACCCTTTGTCCCGGTGAGCTCTCTGGGAGCATTGGGTACCTGGTGCCCCAGTGTCAAAGGCGCCTGTCCTGGAACAGAGATCTCTGGAAGCCCTGATAGAGACAGCACCTGTGCTGCCAGAGGACAGTCTCCTGCATGCTCAGCCACATGGTAATGCCCGGTGTCCCGACCCGCAGGACAGTCAACAGGGTCTCCAAACCACCTAAGAGAAGGCGAGAGACAAGAGACACGAGAGACGGGACAGCAAGACAGTATCCTGATCAAGCTGTCAAATTTTATTTTTCACACAAGGCAATTTAGAAGCAAGCAAGCAGGTGTAGGGAGGGGCGAAAGGGGAACAATCTCAGGGGGCGGGCATCACTTCTAAGAAACAGTTTCTCATCATTTCTGGGAAAACGCTAACTATTGCTGTTAGGAATTTAGGCACCATAAAGGGGGTCATGAGGAGGTGAAGTGGAGAGCAGTTGCTATAGTAACCCGTCCACAGATGAGCTTCAAAGGGAGGGTCTTGAGATCTATGGCTCCGGGCATGAGATCAAGGTAGGTAAGAATAACTGCTGGTATCAAGGTCTCCTGGCATTGGGGTCTAGGTGGAGATGGCTCCTGCTATGGAAATCTCTTGGCATAGAGATCTTAAGTGAGAATGGATCCTGGCAGCCCGGGATCATAACAGCTGATTAAAAGGTACGACTGTTCTGGCAAGCCAGGCTTCGCCTCTATGTGGGGCTGTCCTCTGTAGGAGGTCCACACCTTCTGATTCACCGAGAGTGTCAAAGCTTGTGCCAGGTCACCATGACTTATAAAATCAGACTCCTTCCATTTTCCCCCACCCCGAACTCCCAATCAGAATAATGAAAGCTACGAAGGGCCATTATTCTCCAGGTCTTTCCAGGTCAGGGCCAGTGTCCTTTGTTTTTAACCACTCAGGGGATGAACCAAAGCTCCTGTTCTTGGTGTAGGTGGTCAAAGGAGTTGGTAGACGAACAACATAAAAGCCAGGTGTGAAAGACAAGCTGTGACGTTAAATTATCGCTTCTTCGTTGAAGGTTCAAGAAGGAACCTAAGGAACGACCTGCTGGTGGCTGCAGACTCCATCACCAATACCATGTCCTCGCTGGTGAAGGAGCTGAACTCAGGTGCGTTTGCTACCCTCCACCCGATCGATGGTCTTGGGTTCGCTGTGGAAGGATCCACGGGCTAGGGGCTCCCTCTGGGAGAACTGACCATAGCAAAATATAAAAGGAAATTTTAACATTTTAAAGGAATTTTTCAGTTTGTGTGTGTGTGTGTGTGTACATATGTGTGTGGATATGTGTGTCTATGTGCATACTTTGTCTATAGCTTGACATGGGTACCGGGAACTGAACTCGGAGTCTTCTACAGTAGCAAGAAACTCACTCTTAACCGTAGAGTCTCCTCACAAGCCCTGAATAAAAGAAAAGGAAATGCTATATACTAAACTATTTTATAGTTAATCCATTTCTGTATCAGCTCTCACTTTGGGAAAAACAAAAAACAAAAAAACAAAAACAGCTGGTGTCCGGTGTGCTGATGTTGCCGCATTTGGAACGTGGGAACTTTCTTCTAGAACCCAAGCTTCCTGTGGGCCACGGGCCTTTATTTCTGGGTCACGAGCTTCCTAAGGAGTCACTCTGTTCCTTCCTCTACCCACTAGAGGTGGCGAGTGAAACAGAAAGCACTGTGGATTCCGAATTTGCGAGGACTCAGTTTGAGGATCTGGTTCCATCCCCAACCTCTGAGAAGGCTTTTCTAGCCCAAATCCACGCTCGGAAACCTGGGTACATTCACGGTGGAGCTACAAGTACCGTGCATGGTGACATGTGAGTATCTTGTTCTTGGAAACATTTTCTCAGCGGAGGATTAGGTGGGCTTCCTCAAGGAAGTGGAAAAACCACACTGAAAGGGTGCAGTTCCCCTTTTGGCCAGAAGAGGCAGAAGAGTGCTGCATTTAAATTTGCTACTGGGTGTTGGTTTGTCCTTAACAATTTCTATCCCATCTTCTCTCCCCTGCTTCTATGAGGGTGTTCCTCCGCCCACCCCATTCCTACCTCCCCGCCCTCAACTCCCCTACTCTGGGGCATCTATCAAGGCTTCATAGGACGAAGGACCTCTCCTCCCGTTGGCAATCATATGCTATATGTTTGCTGCCATGTGTACTCCTTGGTTGGTGACTTAGTCCCTGGGAGCTCTGGGGGGTCTGCTTGGTTAATATTGTTGTTCTTCCTATGGGGTTGCAAACCTCTTCATCTCCATCAGTCCTTTCTCTAACTCCTCCATTGGGGACCCCGTGTCAGACCAATGGTTGGCTGCAAGAATCCACCTCTGTATTTGCAAGGCTCTGGCAGGGATGGGATAGGGGGTTTCCAGGAGGCGGGGAAACCAGGAAAGGGAATAACATTTGAAATGTAAATAAAGAAAATTTCCAATTTAAAAAAAAAAAACAGGAAAACAGAAAAGAAAAAGTTGAAAACCAACAGTAGTCAAAAACAAAATCAAACGAGCAAAAACAATTTCTAGAAAATCATCAGTAACCTACAACAATCAGTGTCTAATGTTACCTGAGGCACAGGACATGGATGGCCCTCAAATAACGATGAAGACGTATTCCCATAAACTTTCTATAAGTAAAAGCACATCTAGTGCGACTAAGCCACACTACTTTGTATCCTAGCAACACCCTATACTGTAGGCTGTCAATCAAGCGCTAGTCTTCTGACTCATGTGACTGACAGGGAGCTTTAACTCATTGACTATGTCCAATCACAAGACAGTGTCATATTCATATTGCTAGTGCTGGGGAGAACCAAGTCAGAACTCAGAGTATTATCTCTAGTGAGCACTTATCACGTTTGTAGCACAGTAAAATTAGAAACCAAACTCAAAGTCACAAATCACTTGTGGTAATAAAGGGGAAAGCATTCTTCCGGGTCACATGTGCCACTTCAGAAGAGAAGTCATCTTGTCTCCTGAATTTACTACATTTTCACTCAGGGGACAGACATGGTGCTAAAACAGCCTGTGGGCAAAGGGAATATAAACAGCGCACAAGCACTGGATAGGAGTCGTTAAACACATGGAATCTCTTTATAAAGGAACACAGTTTGATTGACTCGTTAAATATGAATAAATCCGTCCTTCAGAAACCATTTGCAGAGATTTTTATCACAAACAGCTGGGGATTCTTTTTTTCTATATGAATAAAAGGCATAGATGGGCGGGGTGGGGGGAGGGGGGCAGCTCCCTAAGCACTGGTGGCCCCGAGTTCCAGAAGCCTGGGGCGTGGCTTGTGGATTCCAAAGCTTGTGGCTCCGAGCCTTGAGATCTAAAGGCACTGCACTTACAGCTCTGGACTTACATATCAAAGTTCTGTGACTACAGTGACATGTCCTGAGCTTGAAGTCAAGACTCTCGGATTTTTGGCCCCGACAGCTGGCTCTCTCAGACTACAGTGCTGGCAGTGTCGGCTGATCCCATTGGCTCATGGGATGATGGCACAGCATCTCATCCCGCACGCTTTTAGGTCCTCCACTGTCCGTCTGTCCGTCTCAGCACGTCTGCCATTCATCCTACTCTTAGTTTTGCACAGCTTCCGCCCTTGGTCATTTTCTGGAACGCCTCCTGGTGTTCCAGCCAAGAGTTTTGAGAATTGCATCCGTAAGGGTCCATGATTCGTGGAAGAATTATACCCCAGATTCAGATAGTCTGTCAGCGCAAAGAGTGCTTTATTCTGCAGAAGTCCAGCATGTTGGGGTCTCCCATTATCAAGATAGGGAGACAACCAAGTGAGCGCCCAGGCTCCGTTTAAAGCACCCTGGAATTGGGGTAGATGAGCTTTATCTTACTCTATCTCTAGGCATTCCGGAACAATTATGGAGGTCATAAAGGCTGGAGCCTGGGGCTTTTTCTGTTGGTAATTGACTTGACTAGAATTTCCTGGGCTTGCCCAGTTCTTAGGCGTAGCATCCTTAACTTCCTATTTGAAGTCTGCTGTGCAATCGGCCTTGCCTTCTCCTATCAGGGGACTCTGATCCTTCTTTCACTTGTCACTTGTCACTTTATTCGTGATGTCACAACAGGGTTTCACTCCTTATGTCACCCATGCAGCCCACCCGAGCTATAGTAAGGCCATAAGTAGGCAAAAGACCACTCAGGCGATCATTTATTGGAATGATGCCAAAAAGAGAGATGCCTTCCAGATGACCCTGACAGGAAAGACCACACACACACACACACACACACACACACACACACACACGTCTCACAACCCTTACTTCTGAGCCAATCCCAGTCCTCAGCTCGCAGCAAGTACACACTTTCTGCTGAGTCCTGGCACAGGCTGTCCCCCGCCCATTCTGGGTGAACATGGCTGCCAGCTGAACAGTTCTCTAGTGTTACAGAGTTCATAGAACGGAGTGTCCTGAAGCCAGTGGGAGCTGCCTGGAGTATGTGTGGCAGGAGCAAGGACTCCTACAATGGGAGCTGTGGCCCTCACAGCCCAGTGGGTGGCAATCATCCCTTGGTCGCAAGTTCCAAACAGTCAGACTCCAGAATTGCAGGCTGGCCGTTTGTCAAAGTCAAAGACAAGACGTGCTACTTGTTTCATGAATCTCCCCAACAACAGTAAGAAAAGGGTCTGCCTGGCTGTCACTAGGAGAGCCCAACAGCCTAATCCCAACAGTTGGCTCATTCTCAGGGTAAAGGTGAAGACTGTTTATACTAAAGACTGGGAATTAACATTCATGTCAGCATTTAAGAAAGCGTGACTCCTAACCAAACACCCTTAGGGAGAGTTGGCTGTTCTCATCTGTCTCCTTACCCGACTAGGTTTGTTATTTGACCAAAGCCAGCGGAGTTGGTGACTAGGCTTGCTGTGACTGTCCATCTGCAGGGGTCAATTGGGGAACCAGCTGAAGAACCCGGCCTGGGAAGGAACATTGTAGGGGGGGAGGAGAAACTGAGGGGGACAATGTCAAGATAAATGTGGCCGAGGGCTGGAGGCACTGAAATCCCCCAACAGAAGGATGACGCTTAATGTGAAAAGTCCGTCAAGCTAGTCTCCAACAGCAACGGACTGCTTGACAGAGCCAGGGAAGAAACTAGCCAGAAGCCCTGCTAGTGCTCTGGCTCTCGTTCTAAGTACTGAGCAAAAGACCAGAAGGAACAGAGTTATAAAGAGACCCGTTTAGAAAGCCAGCTGTGAAGCAGCAGCCCGGAAGAGCAGAACCAAATAGTTAGACCGTCATTTGAAACGGCAGCATGCGACCGGTTCTGTTTTTAATTTGCTTTCTTGTCCTTTCCTATAAAATTTAGAACTGCCTGATATGTTATTCAAGGTAGTAAATTAATAGTCATTATTTCCTCATAAATATATGTATGCCTTTACTGTAGTACATTTTATAGTAGCAACCTAAAACATCATTGCTCCAGTCCTAAAACCCAAGCCTGTGAAAGACAGGGACCAGCTTCCGGCAAACGATTTGGTGGTGGAAAACAGACTTCATAGATGCCTCACAAACTCCTTTAGGTCGGGCCCTAGACCTCCAAAAGTCATTTCCGCCATAGATAAGATAAAGAGGAGACGTGACATTTAACGTCTCTCCCAGACACTCCTTAACTCATCCGTTCAACAGGATGAACGGGGTGAACAGCACATGGTTTGATTTAGGCGGTGAGCCTATATTTAGCCCTGTAAGTCCTTTACACATGGGAGAAACTAGGGTGAGAAGAGTCCCCATTTGTGAATGAAGTCATTCTTATTTGCTTCTTTTATAATGAAATTGGAGAGTGCAAATGGATTTTTCAGATTCAGGGCTAGTAAACATTTATAAGGTCAAGAGCTATGAGTGTGACATTCTAGTATCAAGTCACTGATGTTACAAGGCTTATTATACCATAAAGTGTGCTTACATGTGAGTGTGTGTGTGTGTGTGTGTGTGTGTGTGTGTGAACACGTACATGGTACATACACCACCAAGAGTTAAATCATGCACACATTTCCTTAAGAATTATTTCACTAGAGGGCTCACTTTCCTTTCAGAAAGGAAAAAAAATTTCTCACGTTGTGAAACTATATGTTTCTTGAAACGACAAATTTGCCGCGTTGAACATTTTAAGAGCTATCATTCCTGTGTGCCATATGAAGCCATAAATGGCCAGTGGCTGTTGCCCCAGGTTTAATTAAAAGGGAAACAGTTTGTTCCCAATTTTCTCCAAACTTTAGGCGTTTTCTTTTTATTAAGTTTTCGTTTGAGTCAAAGGAGACATGGGGGTGAACTAGGGACGCTCAGGGGAAACCCAGGGGAAGAGAGCAGAGGCCGCCCGCGAAATCCACCCGCGAAATCCACCCGCGAAATCCACCCGCGAAATCCACCCGCGAAATCCACCCGCGAAATCCACCGGCTCTTTTCCATGAGCACTTTACTCCCAAACACCTCTTGCGTTTCTCCCAGGGTCCCGGAAGATGGGGATCCTTACACACACCCCGAGGACGGCAGCTACGAGGACGAGTCTGTGCGGCAGCTGCAGGGCGAGCTGCAGATGGAGGGCTATCTCAAGCAGAAGCTGCAGGACGAGGCTTACCAGGTATGGGAGGGGACGGCGGCACCCCGCCCCTCTCCACAGCCCCTCAGCGGGGGCCCGCCTGTTCCATGGGCGCCTACCTCCCTCTTCCTTCCCTACCTTTCCAGAACATTCTGGAATCCTCAGCCCACACATCCCAGTGTTTTAAATGCCTCTTGTGTGGCTGTCTGTTCTTCCAAATTCTCATCTGGACGGTGAAAGGGGCCTTGGTCACATCGGCAGAATCCTGGCACCTGCCAATACAAACTCTTCGGGATCGCGAGGAAAGAATTTTAATTTTTAATTCCTAAGTTAAAATATAGGGACCTGGGGAGATAGTTCAGTGGTTGGAGCACTTGCAGGAAAAAAAAAGTGTAAAAGACAGGAGTTCGGGTCTCCAGAATCCGGTTAAATGTCAGAAAGGCATGGCAGCCCAGTCTCAATCCCAGCAATCAGCTGAGAAGTCACTGACCACAGCAGTTGCAATCAAGAATAGTATAATTACTTACTCTTGCCAAAAGTAGTGAATTTGACCCGTGGGGACACTCCTCAGCCTGCTTCTCCACAGGTGTGTCCTGGGCCTCTGGGGGCCTCGGGATGTTTGTCTGACAGAGAACAGCTGCTCCTAGCCCCAGGAGGTGGTTGTTTTCCTATCTGACTTTTGGTGTCAGGGCCACACCAGCTTCCCCACAGTCTTAGGTCACCAGTGGCCCCTCTGTCGGCGAAGGACAGAGAATCCGTGAGCTCCAGCTGTCTCTTGCTTCTGTATTATAAAGACGGAGCCTTAAAATGCCCCCGAGCAACAACGATGCCCAAGTTCACTCAAAGTGCTGCCCCAAAAATGTGCCTTTAGCCTTTTCAACTGAGCAGCTGCCTCTCAGAAGCAGTGACAATGGTTTGCAAACCATTGCAAAGATGATGATGATGATGATGATGATGATGAGGAGGAGGAGGAGGAGGAGGAGGAGGAGGAGGAGGAGGAGGAGGAGGATTAGTGTATTGAGCCATGCACCTGTGCTACACAAAAAAATGTTCCCCTGATTGCAGAGCTGTGGTAAGGGATTATTCTCCGTGACTTCTGTGGCTCACCTATAGAAAGAAACTAGCCTTGTATGAAGCTGTCAGAGGATCTCTG